>JARYHS010008074.1:19591692-19687325 GCA_031002005.1 Vandiemenella viatica | reverse complement strand
TACTTGAATTAATTTATGCTACTTCATCTACTTATTCCACCTTCACTGGTATTAGATTGTGCCGTTTTCACATACATCATGTAATAGCCCGTGTTGGGTGTTGGAAGTAAATTGCTTATTAATATTTACTTATAGACAACATGACACATTGCACATTAGGATTATTTTAATATGAATTGGGGTGAATGTAATTTCAACCATCATCAAGAAAGCATAGTTTATTCATTAATTGTTTTCTTAATTTTTATTAACGATCTCGTAGACAAAGTGAAAAGCCTTTTTAGATTGTTTGCTGATGATGCGGTTATTTATAGGGAGGTAAGAAATTTGACCGATTGCTTAGAAATTCAGTGTGATGTGGATGTTATTTTGGCTTGGTGCGCTGAGTGGCAACTTACTCTAAATTGTAAAAAGTGCAAGACAATGAGCATAACTAACAAAAAGAATCCAATTGTTCAGAAATACGAATTAAACAATACAGTTGTTGATATGGTCGATTTTATAAAATATTTGGGAGTTACAGTACAAAGGAACATGAAATGGGACATACACATTAATTCGTTAGTAGGTAGAGAAAATTCTAGGCTGCGATTCATAGGTCGAATATTGAAAAATTGCAATGAACAAACAAAGGAGATAGGGTACAAATCTCTTGTGCGTCCACATTTGGACTATTGTTGTAACATTTGGGATCCGTTTCGTAAAGGGTTGATCGAAAGTATAGAGAAAGTACAGAGAAGAGCCGCTCGATTCGTGACCGCTTGCTACAGTCCTTATGAAAGCGTCACAGAACTGATTAGTAGACTAGGTTGGGAGTCTCTGGTAGATAGATGATACACGTTTCGTTTAAACTTATTGGTAAACATGCGTACTCCCACTTTCACTTTTGAGTGTAGTGAAATACTTTATCCACCAACCTCTTTGAGTCGGAAGGACAGGAGAGATAAAATTAGAGAAATAAGGTGCCGGACTGATTCTTATATGAATTCTTTTTTCCCTCGTACCATTAGGGATTGGAATGCACAGCAAAGAGATTAGCTTTGTTGCTGAGCACCCTCTGCCACCCACAATTTTGGGAATTGCAGAGTGTATATGTAGATGTAGATGTTACAATAAAAATACTTGGAAAGTCTAAACAACTGGACGAGCCATGACTTTAACAGGGTGTATGTTTCGGTCAAATTATTGTGAACCTCTGGTGAATGCAAAGCAGAACTACCGCGTTCGGTGATGTTAGCAGCATCACCAAACACAGACGTTTCTGCGACTCTCGTGGCAGGCAGGGAAACCCGGACGTTGCCATCTGTGTTCCGGCAGGGTCGACAACACGGCCGACTCGAGCCGCGTTGCACGTCGCCAGATATGAACAAAAATTGTGCTTTGTAGGCATAAATGCCTGAACAAAGACGATAACTGTGCTCGGACGAAAAAGCGTAACCTCTGCAAAGTTGGTGTGGGACATTTTTGTGTGGACACTACAATCTTTAATCTCCACTAGTATTTAGTTTGTACTGCCCCGCAGGGGCCTGGTACGCAAGTGCCAGGTACGGGTTTGGCGAACCCGCGGTGCCCGAGCTGGAAACTTGTGAGCGCCGCAAGTTTCCCACACCGTAAACTCCTACCATGCTTCAACGACCACCGTAGGGCGTGGCGGTGGAACGTTGTGTGCCTAGGAGAACGGGGATCTTGGCTTCATCGCCCGGATTGCGAGGACGGTACAAACCTCTATAAAAAACCCCTCAACCTCAAGGTGAGTAACGTGCCGAGGAGGTGGATGGGTGGTGAGGCAAACCACCCGCTAGCGTGCAACCTCAGGGGCACCTGCCGCACCCCTGTTGTATTGGGCTTGGTGGCGTGATGCGGGGGCTCCACGTCACTCGACATTTAGTTCCTCCGAACTCGTGGGACCAAAACGAGGAATAATCAAAAACCCAACACTTCCTCCTGCGGCTTGGGCAACCCGCAGGGGTTATGTCACTTCAACGCCCAAAAAAGAGGTGGTGGTAAGCGGGCGAGGGTTGAAAGCCCTCCTAATGAAAAAGAAATTGGTAACAGGAAGGATTATCTTGTTGATAACGCCTTCGTTATAATGGCACGGCTGGAGGGATCTTTCGAGAAGGTCTCTCCATTTTACATCCACAAAGGTCTAGAGGGTATTGCGGGTACCCTAAAATCTGTCAAAAAGCTGAGGAACGGGACCCTGCTATTAGAAACATCTACTAATAAGCAGGCTGTCCTACTCCTTAAGTGTGAGAAGCTCGGGGAGTTCGCAGTAAAGTGCGAACTCCATAAAACACTCAATTCGAGTAAAGGCGTGGTCACCTGCCGCGACCTGATTGACATTAGTACCGAGGAATTCCTTAAGGAATGGTCAACAGAACATGTGGTCGAGGTTCGTCAGATCACACGAAGGGTTAACGGCAGTCTTGAGAAGACAGCCACCTTCGTCCTGACGTTCGACACTCCAACGTTGCCCAAAGCCATTAAAGCTGGCTATTTAAATCTTAATATCCGTCCGTATGTCCCGGAACCAATGCGCTGTTTTAAGTGCCAGCGTTTCGGGCATACGACGGCGACGTGTAAGGGCAACCCCACCTGTGGGAAATGTGGGAAAGCAGCACATGAGCCAGGCACTAGTTGTACTCTCCCACAGGTGTGTGTACACTGCTCCGGGGCTCACCCAGCCTGGAGCAGGGAGTGTCGAGTGTACCTTGATGAGAAGAAGGTACAGGAGTTGAAAACCAAGGAACGGCTATCATATGGCGAGGCGAAGAAGCGGTTTAAGGCGCTTGCGCCGCCCGTATTCGCTACCAGCTTCGCCAAAACCTTGTCAACTCCCGTCAGAAAGGAGAGTGTTGCTACACAGACGTCCTTTGCAGACATGGGCACAAGTACAACGTGCTCATGTCAATGCAAATGTGGCGCTACGTCCACAAAGGTCATAACACCGAAGACCGCGGACGCTGGTAGCAGCACATCTACAACCTCGACCACAAGGACAGCAGGTACACCGGTTCCACCAGCAGATGCACAGCCATCCGTTGCAGAATCTTTAGCTGCAGAACCAACAGCAACAGCAGCATCCGCAGGAGTACCTGCGGCTGAACAAATGGCAGCAACATCCGCTGATAGCAGCGGATGGAAAACTGTGCAAAAAGTTCGGGGTCCGAAATTTAAACATGCGGATCCCAGCATGTTTGTTAAGTCCCCTTCCTCTTCTCCCCCCAGACCACAAACTGGGAGGGAAGGAAAGGGGCGGAGGCCTCGGCGGAAGAAAGACCCGCCAGGCTCTGAGGCCTCACAAAATGCGGAATCGTCTTCGGACCCCGAAGACGACCAAATGCTGGTGGACGCACCTGGTTCCGTTCCTCAGCATTCACAATCGGAGGACCCACCCGAACCGGGGCGGGTGAAATTAAACAGGTAGGATGGCTCCCATACTGCAGTGGAACGTTAACGGCTTTCAGGCTCACAAAGAGGAAGTCCAACTCTTAGCACGGTCTAATCCGTTGTGTCTCTGTTTACAGGAGAGACACTTTAGACCTTTACACCAGCCTGTGCTAAGAGGATATGACATATTCCGAAAGGACGATACCGAGGGTGATCGAGCTAAGGGAGGAGTGGCGGTGTTTGTCCGAAACACTGTCCACTCCGAACCCGTTGCTCTCACCTCTAACCTACAAGCAGTGGCAGTGAGGATATACGGTCCTATTAAACTGACCGTCTGCTCCATTTATCTACCACCAAATACGCCCGTTGAGTGTGACGAACTCACCGACATACTGCGGCAGCTTACTCGGCCATTCCTCCTCCTAGGAGACTTTAACGCACATAGTGCGTTGTGGGGCTCGAACACCGATTGCCCCAGAGGCCGAGTGGTTGGTAGATTAATGGAGCAAGAGGACGTTTGTATCCTGAATACAGGACAAATGACCCACTTCACCACTGCTTCCGGTTCGTCCTCTGCCATTGATCTTTCGTTGTGCTCTCCATCAATTGCAGACTCCGTGCAGTGGGAAGTGGATCGCGACCTCCATGGATGCGACCACTTCCCTATATGGATGCACGTGGGCGTCGAAGGTAGAGGAGGAAACACCCGACGCAAATGGAACGTCAGTAAAGCAGATTGGCAGCTCTTCTGCCGTTCTGTTTCGCTACAACGCCGCGAGAATATAGACGACAAGGTGAGTCACTTCACAGAAGTGATTCACCACGCTGCTGACGTTTCCATGCCAAAAAGCTCCGGAACGCTGCGAAGGACGCCCGTCCCCTGGTGGAACGACGAATGTCGTTCCACTATCCAGGGTCGCAGACGGGCGTTGCGTCGCTTCAGGTTGAACCCAACAGCCGACAACCTGGCAGCGTTCCGTATAGCTAGAGCTAAGGCGCGTCGGGTTATTAAGGAGAGCAAGAAAAGATCATGGCAGAACTTTGTGAGTACCATAAATCGTTCCACACCTTCATCGAAAGTATGGGAGTCTATCCGCCGTATATCTGGAAGGTACTCCCGCCCACCAGTATCTGGATTACTGGACCACGGACGTGTGATAACCGACGAACGAAGCATAGCCCAGCTGATGGCGGAGAATTTCGCTGCCATCACTTCGTCTGCCTTCTTGGACCTTCAGGCGCAGCAGCGAAGGACTGCTGCCGAAAGGCGCACGCTGTGCTTTGATTCGTCGGACACAGAGGCGTATAACAGCCCGTTCTCATCCTGGGAGCTGGAGTCTGCACTAAACAGTGCAAATGATACCGCTCCAGGACCTGATATGGTCCAGTACCAGATGCTGAGGCATCTTAGTAATGATGCTAAAGAGTACCTTTTAGATATTTTTAATCATATTTGGACCGGAGGACACTTCCCCGACTCGTGGAAAGAAGCAACATTAATACCTATTTTAAAACCTGGGAAAGACAAATTGCTGCCAGGTAGCTATCGTAGTATTGCCTTGACAAGCTGCGTGGGGAAGACACTGGAGAGGATGGTAAATCGCCGCCTCGTCTGGTGTCTTGAGTCCCGTAATCTGCTGAGCCGCTTTCAGTGTGGATTCAGGAAGTTCCGTTCCACCTTGGACAACCTGATCCTGCTGGAGGCGGCAATACAGGATGCGTTTATTCGCAGGCAACACCTTGTAGGTGTCTTTTTCGACCTCGAAAAGGCTTACGATACTACCTGGCGGCATGCTATATTAAAACAGTTACACGAATGGGGTTTTAGGGGTAACCTGCCCCGCTTTTTAAAATCATTTTTATCCGGTCGTTGCTTCCGGTACCGAGTCGGTAGTGAAGTGTCAGATCTTTTTATCCAAGAAAATGGTGTTCCTCAGGGATCAGTTTTAAGCGTGACCCTTTTCGCCATTGCGATAAACTGTATATCATACGTAATAAGGAGTCCCATCCGGTACTCCTTGTACGTAGATGATTTTTTAATTTTTATCGCTTCGTCCAGCCTGAGAAGCGCTGAGCGGCAGTTGCAGCTCACGTTGAACAGGCTGGACGAATGGTCAGTGCACACCGGTTTTCGTTTCTCTGCTGAGAAAACCCGGTGTGTACTTTTTACTCGTAGTAGAACTCTTTTACCGGAGCCCCACCTTACCTTGAGGAACACTGTTTTACGTTTTACTGATACTGTTCGTTTTCTGGGCCTCATCTTTGACACAAGGCTCAACTGGCTGCCACATCTCAAAGATGTGAAAGCCAGAGCCTCAAAAGCCTTAAATATTTTAAAATGTCTATGTGGCAGGTCGTGGGGCGCTGACCGCTCCTACCTGCTACAATTTTATAGGGCCTTTGTACGGTCGCGACTGGAATACGGCTGCATCGTTTACAGCTCAGCACGGGATAGTTATCTTCGGATGCTGGATAGTGTCCACCATGCAGGAATTCGGCTCGCCACGGGTGCCTACCGCACCAGCCCTATTGTCAGTATTTGCGCTGACTCTGGCGAGCCGCCGCTTACCTTCCGGCGGCAACTCCTCATGGTGCGACACTACTTGCACATTACCATAACACCTGGCAGTCCCGTGCATGATGTGGTTATGCGTCCGGATTTCGAACGGCTGTATATCAATCGCTACAGAGCGACTAAACCCTTCAGCTTCCGTGCAAGGGCCGTTTTAGAACAATTTGGGTTTGAGTTACCTTCTTTTTATCACCAGGGATGGAGTAAATCTCCTCCCTGGCTTTTAAGAAGGCCCAGAATAATCTTAGATCTTTGTCGGTATAGCAAGTTGTATACCGCTAATAATGTTTTTATTAGTATTTTTACCGATATTTTAAAACAGTATCACACGTTTACCCCGGTATTCACGGATGGGTCTAAGCAGGCTAATGGAGTGGGATGCTCTGTTGTGTTCCCTCGAGCGACTTACACATACAAACTGGATGGTAGATGCAGCGTTTACACCGCCGAGTGTTACGCTGTTTTAAAGTCGCTCCGGCATATTAAATTAACCCGCGATAAGAGGTTCATCATATGCTGTGATTCCCTGAGCTGTATTCAGGCCCTAGGAAATATGTACCCAGCAGATCGTCTAGTCCAGGACATCCAGGACGCCCTCCTTTCTCTCCAATCTCACGGAAAGGAGGTGCTATTCTGCTGGGTACCCGGCCATGTGGGAATCAGGGGGAACGAGGCAGCTGATGTAGCTGCCAAGTTAGCCTGTGACAAGGTCAGAATTGACTTTTCTCCGGTCCCAAAGTCAGACCTTGCCTCGGCGGCGAAGAGAAATGCTTTTGAGGTATGGGAGAGGCAGTGGCTGGAAGTAGAGCATAATAAGCTCCGGCTGGTCAAACCGACCGTTCAGCCGTGGAGCAGCTCCTTCCAGCGGGCGAGGAGGGATGAGGTTCTCCTTACTCGCCTCCGTATAGGGCACTGTCCTCTGACGCACAGCTTTCTTCTCCGCCGGGAGGACCCACCGGAATGTGATGCCTGTGGCGTACCTTTGACGGTACGCCACATTTTAACTAATTGTATTTTATTCTATGACTTAAGGGCAGACGTTGGCCTAGCCAATGATCTGTCCCTTATTTTAGGTAATGAAGCTAGCAATGTGGCTAAAGTTTTAAAATTCTGTGTTGTGGGCGGTCTTATCCCAAAAATTTTGGGAAGACCGGCCTAATCTTTTAATGTGGATGAGTGGCCATTTTACAGCCACTCATCCATGTATTGTGCATAGCTCTTGTTTTGTTTTTGTTTTACTATTAGATTTAAGTTTTTACGTCTGACTGGCCCCTTTACAGCCAGCCAGACATGTGCTGTGATGTTCGTATTTTAATGGCCCCTTTACAGCCATCATTTTAGCTTTTTACTCGATTTGCCGTCTGTGTGGCCGACCCCTCTACAGTCGGCCATACAGACGGTAGAACTTAGATTTTAAGCCACATTGCTAAGCCGGTCGTTGTTAGGGCGCTAATGACCCCGCCGTCGACGCGCCCTTAAGCCCCAACAACAACAACAGTTTGTACTGTTTTCACATATTTATACTTTCACTGGCATTATTTTGTGTAATTTACCTGTTGATTTATCAATTACACATATAACATTAAAATTTTAGCTAATTTATGTAAGATGTGAGATTCGTGTTGTAAACGGTTAATTTATATAATGTGTAAATTATTTAATTTAAACATCTGGTATGATGTAAGAGAACGCTTGACAGCCCTAGTCTTTTCAGACTTAACAAACCTTTTAAGAAATAAAATACTTCTTGTAGTGTGAAACTTTGTGACTATTGTTGGGAGGTTTGATGTCGTTTATTACCTTTATCTTTGAGCAGTTATTAACTTTTCTCTCAACAGTTTGAGAAATTGATCGAGATTGTTCTATTATTCGTCTCTTAATCGCATAGCTACTGTTCTTAGCCCACCAAATTACTTCGCTTAAACGATCGTGGAATTTAGCTGTCAAACAGAAAAAAATATGTCTTTAGAGACGTTTTATTTTCTTTTTTTTATCTAGTGCAAGCTTACATTTATTTTCTTATTGTGAATACGTCTTAAACGCCACTTTATGTTATCGACGTGTAACTGTTTGTCACAGAGACAGTTTCCAGTCCTATTCAGATAACATGTCTGCGAATTTTCTCTTAGCACGTATTAATTACGTTCTGCTACTATTAGACAGTCTGTCGCTTAAAAGTGAGCTTTTGCTTAAGAACCTGGTGTCATGTGTACCAGAGAAACCCCCCTCCCTTATTCCATTTAATTTAAGCTTACTTAATTTTTAGATCATTACTAAAATCTGGAATGCACTGAATCAGTGGTCTCCTTTTACTAAAAATCGTAACTGAAGGATGATTCTGGAAATATTTCTGTTTATGTGATAAATGATTCTATTTTATGCAGGGGAATGGTAATATTTCTTCCGAACAAGCTCTTTTCCTCTAGTCCCAGAACGATACGCTGCTTACTCTGCTGGGCCTCGACCAATTCCCCTCCAGCGTGCCGAACGACAGTAGCGTCTACCTGTTGCGCCAACAGCTGGCCCCTGCCGAGGACCTGATGCTGCCCGCGCAGCAGGGGGCGTCGTTCGTGAGCGCCAACTCAGCGCCCCAGTGGAGGCAACTCAGCGAGGGCAACTGGAGGACTCTGGAGGAGAACGTCCGCAGCCTGGCCTCGGGGAGACTCGTCGATCTGCAGGTAGGATGTGGCAGCAAAAGACAATGCATAAACTACAGGGTCCGGTAATAAAACCTCCCTCATTTTAATGTGTTGTCACATAAAAACGAATTATAATAGAGAATAATTACTTTTATTTATGAAAAATACATACTTTCCCATTTTTAATTATTTGGTTTTAAAAATTATATCTGCCCTCCATTGTTGACACATTAACAAAGTATATCCAGAAATTTCTCCATACATTTTCGCGTCATTTCTCTTGGAATGGCTGCCAATTCTTGGGTAATGGCCTCTATAAGTGCTTGCAGTGTTGTGGGACGATGTTTGTACACTATAGGCTTTAAGTGTCCCCAAAGATTTTTGAATGTTGCATAGACACACTCACACGCGCCAAATTTTCCGGCGTTGTTGCTGTCCGAGGACGGCCTGTAGTTTTTTTTTTTAGTGCTGAACCTGACTTTCTAAAGTTTGACACCCACAGTTGAATAGTTTTTCTATCCGGGACACGATCATGTAGGCCAAGTTCGAATCGTCTCCGAAAATCTGAGAACAACTGTTAAGAATAAATTCGTCCACAACAAACGCACTATGCTCACCAAGCCATGACATGGCGCACATAAAATGGCAGGTACACCTCTTTAAAACAAAACACACTCCACATCAGTATCCTCACTACAACCCGCACGCCGGCTACGTGAAATGTGGGAGGTTTTATTGCCGGACCCTGTACTTGCTGCTGTTCTGATTATTGATCTGTGGCGTCAATGTAAAAGTCATCACAATGTAGAGAAATACCTCGTAAATAAATTTCATTTTTGTCACGTTCCTGTTCTCATGGAATTAATGGAGACTTGTCTATAGACTATACCACAAGTGATTAGCTAACTTCCAACGGTATTAAGGGGTACCCATAATCCCCCGAACGGCTTCCGAGAAAGGTGCATATGGGAGCATTCAGTCGAGTAGTTTATCTACTCGAAGGAAGCTACTACCTATTGTGACCTATATCGCAGAAGTGGATGCTTCTATTACTGCTATGAATGAAATAGTGGTCGAAGGTACAGAAATATATTTACAATCCTTTCTTAGAAAGGAACAACGATGAAGATGCGTAGAGTCTCGTCTGTTTACAATAGAACAGTCCTATGGCCCAATAGATGTAGATAGATTGAGATGCTTACAGTTTAGAGCAGAACGGAGGCGTAGACAATGGCGAGGTCCTACCGGTTCTGCCACATCCAACCACGTCCCACTAGTGGCTACCTCATGGCCTCTTTTATACACCGAATTGCTTCTGATGTTACCCAATGTCACAGTTGCTTCAGCATTACGTCATCACTGTCGATATCGCTAGAAATCGAGCCATGGAACGCTGCAGTTTCGTTACAGTCCATAACGAATAGAGAACCTGAAATATTTACCTATTATTTATTTATAAAAATAGATGTGATTCTACCGTTGATCCACTTTTACATCTCTACTTATAATGAAACACAAGTACCACGTGTTGAGCCTGACATACGTGGATAGCTCTCTGTGTGCAGTGACATAGACTAACAGTATTTATTGTTTATTAGTCATGAGCTGCCACACAGATGAGATCCCACAAGGATAAATTATATGATTCAAACAGTTTATTCCCGAAACAGAGTGTAAAATATAGGCATTCATAAAGTATATTTTTTTTCTTAAAACTCTATGCGTGATGTGAGAAAGATGACTACAGTTTCTTCAACAATTTGCGTCCAAATCTAAGTAGAAGAACAGAATTAAAGATTTTGATATATGTAACCACCACTGACGAAATTGTAAGTGAAGGAATGAAGCGGATAAATGTCTCTGCAATGTATTCAAAAGAAGCATTTGATTTTCTAGTATATAAAGGCAATAAAAGACACAGAAACATGTGTTTCGCAGTATAGATGAGAATCTACCGGCGGTACTAAGGCAAGAAATAGCAGAAGATATTAATTTTGGCGGGCAATGTAAGAGATTCCCATACCTTTTGTTATGATTGTATAAGTACCTTTCACCTGTACTTCACTTAATTATCGAATAATAAGATTTACATCAGAGCTTTTAGAAATGAAATTTTTTGTTAATAATATCTTAGCTTCAGGGTAATGCCGCGTTTTCTATTTGCTTATCTAAGTTTACGGTTGCCACGCTACAGCTCCCCGCAGGGGCCTGGTACGCAAGTGCCAGGTACGGGTTTGGCGAACCCGCGGTGCCCGAGCTGGAAACTTGTGAGCGCCGCATGTTTCCCACACCGTAAACTCCTACCATGCTTCAACGACCACCGTAGGGCGTGGCGGTGGAACGTTGTGTGCCTAGGAGAACGGGGATCTTGGCTTCATCGCCCGAATCGCGAGGACGGTACAAACCTCTATAAAAAAAAACCTCAACCTCAAGGTCAGCCACGTGCCGAGGGGGTGGATGAGTGGTGAGGCAAACCACCCGCTAACGTGCAACCTCAGGGGCACCTGCGCACCCCTGTTGTATGAGCACTTCTTTTTTATAATGGTTTTACTCGTGGGATCAAAATTCCTTCTTCTCACAAAAAAACCAAAGACCCCTGCGGCCCGGGTGTGTCGCAGGCAAATAAAAATACACCCAGTTCTAAAAAGCGGGCGAGGGTTGAAAGCCCTCCCCCAGAACAAGACCATAGTAACGGGAAGGTTTGTCTAATAGACAACGCCTTTGTGATCATGACAAGAACGGAGGGATCCTTTGAAAAGGCCTCTCCGTTCTATATACAGAAAGGATTGGAGGGAATAGCGGGAGGTTTGAAGAGCGTGAAAAAGCTGAGGAATGGGACCCTGCTTCTGAAAACATCTAACCACAAGCAGGCTGTTTCACTCCTTAAGTGTGAGAAGCTCGGGGAGTTCGCAGTGAAATGCGAACTCCATAAAACTCTAAACTCTAGCAAAGGAGTCATCACTTGCAGAGATTTAATAGATATAGAGTCCGAGCAACTCCTTAAGGAGTGGGCATCAAATAATGTGGTCGAGGTTAGGCAGATCAAACGAAGGGTTAACGGCAATCTTGAGAAGACTGCCACCTTCGTCCTGACGTTCGACACTCCGACGTTGCCGAAATCCATTAAAGCTGGATATTTAAATCTGAATGTTCGCCCGTATGTCCCGGACCCGATGCGCTGCTTTAAGTGCCAGCGGTTCGGGCATTCGTCGGCGAACTGTAAAGGCAACGCCACTTGTGGGAAATGTGAAAAATCGGCTCACGAACCGGGTGCAAGTTGCACCCTCCCACAGGTGTGCATTAACTGCTCCGGGTCACATCCAGCCTGGAGCAGGGAGTGTCGAGTGTACCTTGAAGAAAAGAAGGTACAGGAGTTGAAGACTAAGGAAAGAATATCTTTTGGCGAGGCGAAGAAACGGTTTAAGGCGCTGGCGCCACCGGTTTTCGCCACTAGCTTCGCCAAAACGTTGTCAACTCCCGTCAGGAAGGAGAGCGTTGCTACGAAGACGACCGTTGTAGACACGGGCACGAGCATGACACGCTCGTGCCAGTGCAAGTGTGGTGCGCAGCCCACTAAGGTCCTAACACCAAGGACCGCGGTCGTCGGTAGTAGCGCTTCTGCTAACCCGACCACTACTGCAGCAGGGTTACCAAGTCCACCAGCAAAGGCACGGCCATCCGCTCCAGTAGCTGCAGCCATGGGTGCCTCTGAAGCAGCACCCATGGCAAAAGCTGCATCGGCAGCGGCAGTAGTAGCAGCAGCAACGCCATCTGCCGGAAGCGGATGGCAGGTTGTGCAGAAAGTTCGGGGTCCGAAGTTTAAACACACGGACCCCACAATGTTCTTGAAGAGTCCCTCTACATCTCCTCCAAGTTCCCCAACTAGCGTGGGGAGGAGGGGGACAAGGCCTCGGCGGAAGAAAGATCCGCAAGACGCCGAGGCCTTAGAACAAAAGTCGTCTTCGGACCCCGAAGATGACGTTATGCTGGTGGACGTAGACCATGGTCCCGTTCCTCAGCAGACACCAGACTCTGACCCACCCGACCCGGGGCGGGTGGTTTTAAATAGGTAGAATGGCTCCCATACTTCAGTGGAACGTAAACGGCTTTCAGGCTCACAAAGAGGAAGTCCAACTCTTATCACGGTCTGAACCTTTGTGTCTCTGTCTACAAGAGACACATTTCAGACCACTACACCAGCCAGTGCTAAGAGGATATGACATATTCCGAAAGGACGATACCGAGGGTGATCGAGCTAAGGGAGGAGTGGCGGTGTTGGTCCGAAACACTGCCGCTGAGAAAACCCGGTGTGTACTTTTTACTCGCAGCAGAAGCCTTTTACCAGAGCCTCACCTTACCCTGAGGAACACCGTTTTAAGTTTTAGTGACAGTGTTCGATTTCTGGGCCTCATTTTTGACACAAGGCTTAACTGGCTTGCGCATCTAAAAGATGTGAGAGCCAGGGCCTTAAAAGCTCTTAACCTTTTAAAATGTCTGTGTCCACCATGCAGGAATTCGGCTCGCCATAGGTGCATATCGCACCAGCCCTATTGTCAGCATTTGTGCTGACTCGGGCGAGCCGCCGCTTACCATCCGTCGGCAACTCCTCATGGTGAGACACTACCTCCATGTTGCCATAACACCTGGCAGTCCCGTGTACGACATAGTTTTGCATCCTAACTACGAGCGGCTCTATACCAACCGGCATAGAGCCACTAAACCATTCAGCTACCGTACAAAGGCTATTTTAGAACAATGCGGATTCGAGCTCCCTTCTTTTTATCACCAGGGTTGGAGTAAATCTCCTCCCTGGCTTTTAAAGAGGCCCAGAATGATTTTAGAATTATCGCGGTACAACAAGCTGTGTACCGCCGATAATGTTTTTATCAGAATTTTTAGAGATGTTTTAAACCAATATTCCACGTTTACCCCGGTGTATACGGATGGGTCTAAGCAGGCTAACGGAGTTGGTTGCTCCGTAGTGTTCCCTCGAGCGACTTACACATTCAAATTGGACGGCAGGTGCAGCGTTTACACTGCCGAATGCTATGCCGTGCTGAAGTCGCTCCAGCATATGAAAGTAATGCGCGATAAGTTGTTCATCATATGCTGTGATTCCCTCAGCTGTATTCAGGCCATAGGAAATATGTATCCAGCAGATCGTCTAGTCCAGGACATCCAGGACGCCCTCCTTTCCCTTCAATCTCGTGGAAAGGAGGTGTTATTCTGCTGGGTACCGGGCCATGTGGGAATCAGAGGGAACGAGGCAGCTGATCAAGCTGCCAAGTTAGCCTGCGACAAGGTCGGAACCGACTTTGAACCGGTCCCAAAGTCAGACCTTGCCTCGGCGGCGAAGAGATTTATTTTTGATGTTTGGCAGAGGCAGTGGCTGGAAGTTGAGCATAATAAGCTCCGGCTGGTCAAACCGACCGTTCAGCCGTGGAGCAGCTCCTTCCAGCGGGCGAGGAGGGATGAGGTTCTCCTTACTCGCCTCCGAATAGGGCACTGTCCTCTGACGCACAGCTTTCTTCTCCGCCGAGAGGACCCTCCGGAATGTGATGCTTGTGGCGTACCTTCGACGGTGCGCCACATTTTAACTGTATGTGTATTGTTTTTAGATCTAAGGGCAGACGTTGGCTTAGCCAACGATCTGTCCGTTATTTTAAACGATGATCGTGACAACGTGGCTAAGGTTTTAAAGTTTTGTTGCTTGGCCGGTCTTGTCCCAAAAATTTTGGGCAGATCGGCCTAGGTTTTAAATTGGATTGGTGGCCGTTTACAACCACCAATCCAAGTACTGATTTTACTTGTGACATTGCTTATACGGCTGGCCCTTTTACAGCCAGCCATCTAACTTGTTTTTTAACCTGGTTGGCCCATCTACAGCCCACCAGTTAATGTATGTAATTTTATATTTTAGTCACAGTTTCGTATTTTATGTTGCCGTCTGTGTGGCCGACCTGTTTACAGTCGGCCAGGCAGACGGTATTTTAGTTAGTATGTTAGTATTTTATTGTGCTGTCTCTGTTGCCGACCCCTTTACAGTCGGCCACACAGACGGCAATTTTCCCACGTTGTCACGCCTGGTTTATGTTAGGGCGCTAACGACCCCGTCGTCGACGCGCCCTAAAACTTAAACAACAACAACAACCGAAACACTGTCCACTCCGAACCCGTTGCTCTCGCCTCCACATTACAAACAGTAGCGGTGAAAATACACGGTCCAATCCAACTGACCGTATGCTCTGTCTATCTGCCACCCAGTGTGTCAGTCGGCTACGACGACCTGGTTGGCATTATACGACAACTCACTCGGCCCTTTCTCCTTTTGGGAGATTTCAACGCACACAGTGCGTTGTGGGGTTCCACCACCGATTGCCCCAGGGGCCGAGTGGTTGGTAGATTGATAGAGCAGGAGGAAATTTGTATCCTGAATACAGGGCAAATGACTCATTTCACCACTGCTACCGGTACGTCTTCTGCCATTGACCTTTCGTTGTGCTCCCCCTCAATTGCGGACTCCGTGCAGTGGGACGTGGATCGCGACCTACATGGTAGCGACCACTTCCCTATTTGGATGCACGTTGAGTGTGAGCGTGGAGGACGTAATAACCGACGTAAATGAAACGTCAGTTGTGCAGATTGGCAGCTCTACTGCCGTGCTGTACAACTGAAACCCTGTGGCAGTATACAGGAGAAGGTGAATCACTTGACAGAAGTGATTCACCGTGCAGCTGACGTTTCCATGCCGAAGAGCTCCGGAACGCTGCGAAGGACGCCCGTACCCTGGTGGAACGATGAATGTCGTTCCGCTATCCAGGGTCGCCGACGGGCGTTGCGTCGTTTTAGGTTGTGCCCAACATCTGACAACGTAGCAGCGTTCCGTATTGCGAGAAGTAAGGCGCGTCGAGTTATTAAGGAGAGCAAGAAGAGGTCAAGGCAGAACTTTGTGAGCACAATAAATCGTTCCACACCTTCATCGAAAGTATGGGAGTCCATTCGCCGTATATCTGGAAGGTACTCCCGCCCACCAGTATCTGGGTTACTGGATCACGGACGCATAATTACTGACGAACGAAGCATAGCGCAGCTGATGGCGGAGAACTTCGCCGCCATCACTTCGTCCGCTAACTTTTACCTTCGGTTTCAGCGACGAAGAGTCGCTGCCGAGAGGCGCCCGCTGTGCTTCGATTCGACGAATACAGAGGCCTACAACTGCCCATTTACATTTTGGGAGCTGGAGTCAGCGTTGAATAGCGCTAACGACACTGCTCCAGGGCCTGATTTGATCCAGTACCAGATGCTGAGGCATCTTAGTAAATATGCTAAGGGGTACCTTCTGGATATTTTTAATGATATATGGACCGGAGGACACTTCCCCGACTCGTGGAAAGAAGCAACATTAATTCCCATTTTAAAACCTGGGAAAGACAAATTGTTGCCAGGTAGTTATCGTAGTATTGCCTTGACGAGCTGCGTGGGGAAGACACTGGAGAGGATGGTTAACCGCCGCCTCGTCTGGTGTCTTGAATCCCGTAATTTGCTGAGCCGATTTCAGTGTGGATTCAGGAAGTTCCGTTCCACCTTGGACAACCTGATCCTCCTGGAAGCGGCGATACAGGATGCGTTCATCCGCAGCCAACATCTGGTGGGGATATTTTTCGATATTGAGAAGGCCTACGATACTACCTGGCGGCATGTTATTTTAAAACAATTACATGACTGGGGTTTTAGGGGAAACCTGCCCCGTTTTATAAAATCATTTTTATCTGGTCGTTGCTTCCGGTACCGAGTCGGTAGTGAAGTGTCTGATCTTTTTATTCAGGAAAACGGTGTTCCTCAGGGATCTGTTTTAAGTGTGACCCTTTTTGCAATTGTTATAAATAGCATAGCATCCATTATAAGGAGTCCAATAGGGTACTCTTTATATGTGGATGATTTTCTAATTTTTATTGCATCATCCAGCCTGAGAAGCGCTGAGCGGCAGTTGCAACTCACGCTGAACAGGCTGGATGAATGGTCAGTGCACACCGGTTTTCGTTTCTCTGCCGAGAAAACCCGGTGTGTACTTTTTAGTCGTAGTAGGACTCTTTTACCAGAGCCTCACCTTACCTTGAGGAACACCGTTTTACGTTTTACTGACACTGTTAGGTTTCTGGGCCTCATTTTAGACACTAGGCTAACCTGGCTGCCACATCTTAAAGATGTGACAGCCAGAGCCTCTAAAGCTCTAAATGTTTTAAAATGCCTGTGTGGCAGGTCATGGGGAGCTGACCGCTCCTGCCTGCTACAATTTTACAGAGCCTTTGTACGGTCGCGGTTGGAGTATGGTTGTATTGTCTATGGTTCGGCACGGGACAGTTATCTTCGTATACTGGATAGTGTCCACCATGCAGGAATTCGGCTCGCCACGGGTGCATATCGCACCAGCCCCATTGTCAGCATTTGTGCTGACTCGGGCGAGCCGCCGCTTACCATCCGCCGGCGACTCCTCATGGTGCGACACTTCCTACACGTTGCCATAACACCTGGCAGTCCCGTGTACGACATAGTTCTGCACCCCAACTACGAACTGCTCTATACCAATCTGCATAGAGCCACTAAACCGTTCAGCTACAGTACAAAGGCAATTTTAGAACAATACGGATTCGAGCTTCCTTCTTTTTATCACCAGGGTTGGAGTAAATCTCCTCCCTGGCTTTTAAAGAGGCCCAGAACGATTTTAGAATTATCGCGGCACAACAAGCTGTGTACCGCGGATAATGTTTTTATCAGAACTTTTAGAGATGTCTTAAACCAGCATCGTAATTTCACCCCGGTATTTACGGATGGGTCTAAGCAGGCTAACGGAGTTGGTTGCTCCGTAGTGTTCCCTCGAGCGACTTACACATTCAAATTGGACGGCAGGTGCAGCGTTTACACCGCCGAATGCTATGCCGTGTTGAAGTCGCTCCAGCATATGAAAGTAATGCGTGATAAGTTGTTCTTCATATGCTGTGATTCCCTCAGCTGTATTCAGGCCATAGGTAATATGACCCAGCAGACCATCTAGTCCAGGACATCCAGGACGCCCTCCTTTCCCTCCAATCTCGTGGAAAGGAGGTATTATTCTGCTGGGTACCGGGCCATGTGGGAATCAGAGGGAACGAGGCAGCAGATGAAGCTGCCAAGTTAGCCTGTGACAAGGTCCGAATCGACTTTGCACCGGTCCTAAAGTCAGACCTTGCCTCGTCGGTGAAGAGATTTATCTTTGATATTTGGCAGAGGCAGTGGCTGGAAGTCGAGCATAATAAGCTCCGGCAGGTCAAACCGACCGTTCAGCCGTGAAGCAGCTCCTTCCAGCGGGCGAGGAGGGATGCGGTTCTCCTTACTCGCCTCCGTATAGGGCACTGTCCTCTCACGCACAGCTTTCTTCTTCGCCGGGAGGACCCACCGGAATGTGATGCTTGTTTTATTTTTAGACTTAAGGGCAGACGTTGGCTTAGCCAAGGATCTGTCACTTATTTTAAACAATGATAGTGACAATGTGGCTAAGGTTTTAAAGTTTTGTTGCTTGGCCGGTCTTGTCATAAAAATTTTGGGCAGATCGGCCTAGGTTTTATATTGGATTGGTGGCCATTTACAACCATCAATCCAAGTACTGCTTTTACTTGTGACACTGCTTATATGGCTGGCCCTTTTATAGCCAGCCAGCTAACTTGGTTTGTAAACTAGTTGGCCCTTTTACAGCCAACCAGTTAATGTATGAATTTTTAAATTTTCCTTTTCTCAGTTTTATTTCTTATGTTGCCGTCTGTGTGGCCGATCTCTTTACAGTCGGGCACGCAGACGGTATTTTATTTAGTATGTTAGTATTTTATTGTGCTGTCTCTGTGGCCGACCCCTTTACAGTCGGCCACAGAGACTGCAATTTTGCCACATTGTCACGCCTGGTTGTTGTTAGGGCGCTAATGACCCCGTCGTCGACGCGCCCTAAAACCCAAATAACAACAACGCTACAGCTTTTGTAAGAGAAACTGTTTTTGTTTACAAAGGTAAGAGCG
This sequence comes from Vandiemenella viatica, assembly GCA_031002005.1. Taxonomy (NCBI): domain Eukaryota; kingdom Metazoa; phylum Arthropoda; class Insecta; order Orthoptera; family Morabidae; genus Vandiemenella; species Vandiemenella viatica. Next base: position 19,668,681 of record JARYHS010008074.1, on the reverse strand, counting down.
CCAAGCGTCACAGAATACTATGTCGCTGTTTTCGTTGAAGTTTTTTTTTTAATGGTATTTGCAACGAAGGCCATACAGCCAGCTCAATGTAATTTTGTAGTTTTCAATGTATAAGTCATCATCCAGTATATATTGTGTGGACGCCACAGGACGGACAGGACATTCACACAGACACTCAACACTTAAACATCCATGCCCGTGGCCGGATTCGGACCGGCGGCCTTCGGCACGCACAGCTAGCACTCTAGCCCCTACGCTACCGTGGCCGGCCAATTCGTTGAAGTTGTTGCTTTTCGTCTAAATTTCTGCTGCCTCCTGTGCCTGCAGCACTCGTCTAGGCCATCACTGATCTTCTCTCCATAGGAGCCTCGTGTCTTCAAATAATACACATGCGCGATGTTGATGGCACGGGGAACTACGGCGGATATGACGCTGTTGTTTGTTTTATAGTGGCGGTGCAGAGTCGTAAATGAAGACTTTTTCTACCAAATCTCTAGACGTTACTTATCTTTTTTCGATGTCAATTAGTTCATTGCGTTTGCTAAAATGGAAGTCAAATCGTCCGTGCGACTAACTTGATTTCCTGTATGCCAGGGAGGATTTCCCAAGTAACAAATAGAATAAAATGCTGGATCTGTGAAAATCTATTTTTACGCCGAAAGTAAACAAGCAATTTCCATCAACAGGAGTAATGATCAAAATGACGACAGTGATGATGCTGTAGAATTTGTGAATTCTCTGAATACAGCCGGATTCCCATGGTATCAAAGTAGACTAAAAATTAGGAGTCTCCGATTACACTTTTTTGAAACATTTACAAAATTTTGCAACGGGATCCGACTCGGTGATTTGCGTGTAATTGAATATGCTCGAAGACAGGGGCGAATCCAGGGGGGGAGGGGCAAAAGTATCTAAGGCCCATCTACAACATTGTAATTTTTTTTTAGCTCTACAGATTTGAGGTCCGAGGAGAGTATAAGTACTATATTTGCCCGACTCAAGCCCCCCCCCCCCCAAGGCCAAAATCCCCTAGAAGCAAGCACCCCCGACCTAAATCCACTCAAGCCTAGCCCCCCCCCCCAAACCAAAGTCCACTCAAGCCACTCCCAAACCAAAATCCTGGATCCGCCCCTGCTCGAAGATCAAAATCTTACCGATTGTGGTTCATAGTAAATCCAAACAGTACTTACACCGAAACAAAGTAAGAATTTTTTGCTGTTACAATATTTTATTTTCTGCCGCGACTGCAAAACATATAAACTGTTCTGAACCTACTTTCCTTTTGCACACTGTTGTATGTTTTGGCCACAGCTTGGAGCAGCAGTCCTTAGCCAAATCATTGGCTTAAGGGAGTGGTCTGTAATTAATGATCCAAGCGGATGAAGTTTCTGGAAATGGCTAATTATGGAATATGTGAGGTTTCTGTTGTATGTTGCTGAAGTTGTTTTTGTTATGACCATATTAACAACAATAATTATAGTTAAAAAAATAAGTAAGTAAGAGAGAGGCTGGTAATATATTGCATAAGTACTGTGCAATCGTAAAATGTCCTCGTTACATGTAAACCATCTATGAATTAACCCACATATCTTGGATTCTTCTGAACCATCGTTTTTTATGAATAAGCAAGTCTATAAGAATGGTTTGGTATGTTCTTCACCCCTTCATCTAGTTTTGGTTGTAGTAACAACCGCAACTTCTATCATCCACTGAATGATCGACATGGTTCTCTCTCTTGTAAGAGACTTTAGCCCAGGGCGTCCCAAAATTAACGCATGGTTTGATTTTGTATGTTTTTTATTTTCAGTAACCATTAGATTATGATCTTATTTAAAACGATATACATGTGTAGAATATAATGTCCGACAAATGTTTTCCACGATTTTTCTGGTAGTGGGGTATTCTTCTGACAATTTTTTCAACCACATGTTTGTATATTTCCGGTTTAGTATCGTCAATAACTGGGTGTTTCTAGTTTTAATTCAAAAATCGTTCTTATTCTTTTAGGGTAGGCCTTAGATTTTAGGAACATCATAACAAAAACAAAAAAAAGTCTCGTGGTGTTAAGTCACGCAATCTTGATGGCGCTGTATTCTTCGCCATTAAACCAAATGAATCGCCATAAAATTTCTGCTTCAACAGTTTGGCATATCCGAAGGACGGGTGGCACTTCCTGCTGAAACCTCAGACGGGAAACTTGCAATAACGAGTCTTCAGAGCGTGTAAATGTTTGTAAACATGAGTTGCTTTAGATAAAAATTTCTATTGGAGTTTGCGACTTTCGCCGTGGAATTAGAAAAATTCCTTTACTTCAGAGAACGAATATGTGTAAGCGCTATGAATGGTCAGAGTCACGTGATAGCATGCTTATACTTCGTCCAAAATAAGATTGTCACAGAAAGATCTTTACGTAATTATTCGTACTCGAAAAGCGTTTATCTGTGTTGCCATTACTCGTGAGCATGACGAACAGTCATACATGTTGTAATTAACTTGACTGCTCCACAACACAGATAAGCGACTTCCTGTTATCCGTGTGACATTTTAGTCATAAGAATTCATCTCTTTGACAGTAATATGGGACTGAGCGCGATAGTTTTCAAATTAGTCAGTACAAGAGATTGTTGAGTTCAAATACCTACGAAGTTAAAAAACAGCTTATAATATCTTTTTTTGGGGGGGGGGAGAGAACACAAGTTCCGATAACTTTGTGTAACAATATATTTTAGCCTGCTTATGGACTAGGTGAATCATTTTTCCAGTGCTTAAAATTCTCTGCGTTTGATTAAACAATTGTTTGTATAATTTCAACTATTCATTTTTCCAGGACTGGATACAAAATTGGCTGTAGTGTAATTTGATCAAAGTGAATATCGCTTGTCGCGAATCGTAAACGTTCATACTGTGCCAACGTCTAAGTGGCTTCTTAGGAATGAGGCTTGATATATATTTAAAGGGGATTTGAACCCGCGTCCCCTCGAATGTCTGGCCAGAGAGTTTCTGCTCATCAGGCTCGGTAGGCGTTTGGTATAATTTTGATGATTTTCTTTTTTAAACAATACAACGTTAAATGAAAATCTTATTTTTTTCCGAATGCCGGGATGCTTCCTTCATAAGGCCATGGCCGAATTCCTTCCCGTTGCTTGTCCCCAATCCCATCATTCCTCTAATTGTCTCGACGTCGACGAAGCGTAAAGCCATAGCAAAAGCAAAAAAAAAAAGCTTATTTTTCAACTGTAAAAATAGCAGTATGCTGTAGGTTCAGAGAAATCATATGATATCAAGCCATGTAAAAATAGGTTCTTGATCTGTGTTTTAAGTAATTAACACCGATTTCTCTAGTGAACCCTTGGATGTAATATTTCATTATGTTGTCTTTATTTGTCATCTTTTTAAAAAGAAAAAAAGGAAAGATTTTCTACTCACGTCATCATAATATAGAAATATTAACACTGAGAAATTATATTTTATATGCACTGTAGTCTTCGAAATTTTCAAGGAATGAAATTATTTAGAATATTAGATTGTTAGAAGTATTCAAATTGTAAAAATATATTATCAAACAGTTTTCCAAAAAGGATTGTTCCTCTTGATTTGAGTCTCAATGCTGTTTGTGTGGTCGGGTAGAACGTATTTCAAGTCAGCGGGTATATTACTGAAAAATCTGAAATGCATCAGTTTATCCAATGCGGGAAATCGTCTCAAGTGGTACAAGTACGGAAAATGTTTTCAGTTTTGCAACTAGTCTGCTGTAGGCGAAGGAGCCGGTAGGTTATTTATAGAGTCCACGAGATGGCCTTTTATGAACCATGTGTGTATTGAGGTTAGGGGATATGCTGAGATACATTTCGTAACAACGAATTTTGACCACATAACGCCTGGTAGCAAATATAATTGAATTGCTGAATGCAGAAAAAGAGCATGTTCAGTTTGACAAATTTTGGGGAAATGGCAACAAAATCTGTATTACGTGCGTACGATACTCAGTATTACATCTTGATGATTTGCGACTAGAAGCGTATTACTTGATTGTTTTTACATGGATTTTAAAATATCTATCTTAACACACATATAAAGAATAATCAATAGACGTTTAGAGACATACGAGCTCTCTTTCTGCACTTAACATTATAATTACATTAAAATTCAGTTGCTTGGGAAGCACTAAAAGCACAAATTAAGGTTTTAATGTAATTTATTGAGGACATGTGCTTATGTATGACACCCATAAACATCATGGTGTACAATGCAACATTATTCTGTTGACAAATCAAATATCTGTCTCTACAAAACATCTTACATGTGTGGAAAGTGCTGTACACATTTCCAGTTAATAATACTGTCTTGATTAACTTGTAAAACGTTGAACTTGCGTTTCTTGATAGACGATCTTTGTATGAGTTCGCAGTATTGTTGAACTGTGCAGATTTTATCTGCCTTGCTAAGTACTTTCTTAATCAAGCCGAAGTCCCAGTCACAGGTGAGAAACGAGTGGCCCCTCTGTGGAAAGTAGATTTTAGCTCTATTTTACTTGAATATTGAAATGATGACGTGAGCTTTCTGTGCACTCCCTCCCCCTTTCGAGAGATTTCGTCGGACCTCCCCTATTTGTTGTCACGTAATTTTTTTATTTTTTTTTACTATTTCATTCCTCCCAGCCTTCAGCTGGGAGGCGGGCTGCTGGAGAGTCACAAAGACTCTCTTCATCCAATCTACTCTACGGGGAGGGAAGGGGGATGGAAGGTCGGCCGTGGCCTTGTAGGGAACCATCCCAGCATTCGCCTAGAGTGGTTGAGGAAAACCACGGAAAACCTCAACCAGGATCGCCGAACGAGGTTTCACCCTCGTCCTCCCGAATGATAGGTAGGAGGCCGAAAACGGCCTCCTCCCATCTCGGTGTGTCACGTAATTAGTGGAAACTGCCTGTTTCAACTACGCCCATGTATGCGTTTTCTGCTCTCGTCGTTCCATTCTGTCACTTGGAGGTGCAAATCCTGCTCGTCTTTTGTGCTCATTCCGTTGTATATTTCCATGGTTTGTTGCGTTTCTGCGTCCATAAATTCACGACGCTATGTCGACATCTTTTGAAAGTGTTCAGTAACGTACTAGGCATCAGCTATTAAAGACGTCAATAAATACCAACATCAATTACTTATACGAAGTGAAAATTTAGGTTATACATACTCAAATCCAACATATTTCTTTCTTCCTGGACATCATTTCCAGCCCAATTCACTTGAGGTTCACCCTTCACTTTAGCAAGAAGTGCTACATTTCTTGTTTAGTGCGAGGTCCTCCTTATCCATTATTTAGACTGCGACAAGAAAGATTGATAGCCCGCTTTACTGGCACTTGGCCCTAATATGCCTTTTTGTGTTAGTTGCTATCACCTCGCCGTTTGTATTAATCTAAAGTAACTTTTATTACAAAACCCTCAATCATCTCTCAATTTGCGCAACGGATATTCTAATGCTATGTAAATGACTTTCGCCACACTTTTACTATAATTAACAATTTATTACACTCAAAAATTCACACAAGATACAATGCTTTCACTGAATCAATATTCTGTACATATTTGCATCACGCTAGCCGAAATCAGTTTCTCCACATGTTCACCCTATGCTAGCCAAAAACAGTCTCCCCCGCCATATTGGCTTGTTCCTTCCGCGACAACACAACCATACCGTACTGCCAACTCTCGCAACATGAAATTACTAAACTAAACTTATAATTACCCCGTTCTACACAAACTATTATGCTGGAAGACCTACACTATAAATAAAATATAAATTTATTTACAATCAATTTATAATGTAATAATATAACTCAGTAATGACTGGTGAGTGGGGACCTCACAATAGGTATCGGGATTACTTACACCAGTTTTTCTCTTTTTCTCTGGAGAACAAAACTTCCCATCATCATACGAAGTGTCCATTTTGCCTACACCAAATGAAATCCCTTTTGTTTCACCACAAGAACCTGTAGATCCATCAGGTCCACCAATCGTACAAAACTGTTTTCTGCAGAAAGGGAACATATCCAGGACATGTTCCCTTTCGGCATCAAACACATATTTATCCAGGTAATTTTATACATTTCTGCTTATGGAATTTATTCCTTTTCTGGAGATAACGAAAGGGCTAAGTTCAAAGATGCCTTTTCAGAATGAAAAGACTTTCGCCATAAAGTGGACATGTTCCCTTTCTGATGTAGCGATTCAATTAGGAACCTGGAATGATACAGCAAGGGCGTTCTACTTGTATGTTGAAAAATTGAAAAAAAAAGTTTTTTTTTCAGATTTGTGAGAAAAAAAACGTGAAAAAAACTTAGCACCATTGTTTTTTTTTCTAAATTTTTTTTTCAGAAAACTATATATTTGATAAATGATAGTTTTAATTAAGGAAACTACATTTTACATGTGTGTTTTAAATCTTACTGAATCATATTATGTCTTACATAATGATTCATAAATGTATCTACATAGGTAACATCATTTTTTATTCATCCTCTATGTCAGTATCACACTCACTAGCATCAGCACTACCAACACTAGTTTCGTCTGTGTCGGAATTTTCTGTTTCTTCTTCTGTCTCCTCTAGATCCTTAAATTCAGTTACATTTTCTTTTACTGGTTGTTCTTGTATTGTACGCAAAAGATTTTGAGTTTGCAATTTTAAATTATGAGCAAAGTACACACTGCGTGTGCATAAATACTGCACCGATAGTTCTGTATTACGGTCTTTTAAGTTTGAATTTCAATCTATTAGCATACAAAATAGGAGCTTTATTCAATGAAAGTTTCACGGGAGTCCAGCCGGATGGTGTCATAAAACGACGACGTTTCGACAACCTGCTCGGTTGTCTTCATCAGGTCTATTTAGATGTTTCTTCTCGAAATCACAAACTGACTGTTTGTGATTTCGAGAAGAAACATCTAAATAGACCTGATGAAGACAACCGAGCAGGTTGTCGAAACGTCGTCGTTTTATGACACCATCCGGCTGGACTCCCGTGAAACTTTCATTGAATCAATACGCCGGGAAAGTCTCCATTTACATAGGAGCTTTATTTCTTTTCAGTCTTTGGTTTACGCCAACGGTTGCAAGGAAGCGGTTCATAATTACTGACAGTTACATGAGTCATTATCACTATACACTGAGAGTTTAACAAGTATACGAATATAAGGAAAGCACAATAAGTGATAAAAGGAGGCAAAAACCCGTAGATAAATTTTAAATTCCTAATTTTTTGAAAAAATCCGTAGGGCTAGCAGCACTAGTTTAAATAGCGAGTATCAGTCCAAACAACGGGGAACGGGGATTCCTTCTCGTGCAACCTAGCATCTTCGGGAAGCCCCGTTAATAAAAGAAAATATCAGTTAATGTTGCCAATATTTTCATTTTTATTTTTTCTACTGAATCAGAAAAATATAGTAGATTTAAAAATTAAGATAAGTACTTAGAATAAACTCTAAAACAGTCATATTGAACGATAAATGCCTTATAAATTTGAGATTTAGTAATTATGAAAAAAAACATCTCCCAAAAAAAAAAATGTTTTTTTTTTTCTCACAGTTTTTTTTTTCAAGTCAGAAAATAACTGTTGTTTTACAACATTAATGTTGACAGGTGTTCACTGGGACGCATGGAGTGCTGGCGCTGCCGAACTCTGCTGGCGTGCAGACCCAGGTGTTTCTCGACGTGGACGGCGGCAAGTTCCTCCCGGTGCCGAAGCTTTTCTGGAAGGTGGTGTACGACCCGGAGAGCGGACAAGGGGCTGCCTTCGTCGGCGTCAACAATCCGTTCGTGGCGCTGGCCGACCTAGGAGACGACTACCTCATCTGCGAGGACATCTGCGACAGGATCGACTGGATCCGCTGGGATCAGAACAACCGAGACCTCGGCCTGGCCTACTGCTGTCGCTACTCGGAGTTTAAGGCCAGGGTGTTCGACGCGCCTTCGGTACCGGCAACGGACTTCCCCGCGCCTTCCGCAGCCTGCCACCTGCCGGTGCACAGTTTCGGTGTCGCCCTAGTCGCCGTTACTGCCGCGTTTCTTGTCTGAGATATACTATGTGCACAAGTCACACGCTTACTGTTCGAAGTCTGTTCCTGTACTTTACAAACAACAGATTCTAAGTGAATGGTAAAATCTAAAAATCCTGGATATTTGAAAGGAAACACTTCCAGAGTCTGTACAAAACGCAACATTGATGCCATGAACTGAAACGTAATTGGAGAGTTTCCTTTAAAGCAGATGTGGGATATTCGCCGAACGCGTTCTGATAGAAATACCATAATATATATATATATATATATATATATATTTAAGCCACCTGCTTCGAGTAGATAGAATAAATGATTTTCCGGTTGAGCACAGTGTAAACTTAATTCAAATTAATTCATTGGCTGCTACAATTAGTTTTTTAAAAAAAATATTTAAATGTGCACAGCTATTCTGGGCAGATTTCTGACGTAACAGTGAAAATAAAATAAAAGCCTGGCATTCACTATACGTTTCTTGTAAAGTAAAGTTTTATTCGTGTAAGTAAATCACTAACGTAATGGATTAGATGACAGTATGTGGACTGTTATGCATTTACAGTAAGGAAATCAAAATTTTCTGTAGGTTTGTAGTAACTTCAACTACTAAGCAATGCATATGCTGCGTAATATTATTCAGAATTGCAGTGTTGCTGTGATTCTCATTTACTTATTTTACACACACACACACACGCACACACGTGCGCGCGTTTATTGGCAATTTTTTTTACGTTGTTGGTCAAATCACCCTGGTACCCTTGTACCAGGGTGATGTGACCAACAACGTAAAAGACGTATGCCCGAAATAATATTAATTTATAATTTATTACGAATTGTTAGGCGATAACTTTACAACAAACGTATAGTAAATGCCAGCCTATTAATTATTTTTTTAATTTTGTTGCTTCAGAATTCTGTCAAGAATATAAAGTAATTTGATTTTTCCAAGAAATATTCAGTAATATCTTTTTTTATAATATTTTATCTGTATTTAGACATCAATATTTATCATTAAATAAATGAAACCCGTAAAATTGTTGTACTGTTTTTCTGTTCTTATAGAATTTGGTTTGATCTTTTCTGAACTGTTTTAACTGGTAATTACAACATGTCTCTCCAGATTATGGCGTGTTTTGAACATTTATTTTAATATCGCTTAGTTATATGAGTTTACAGCACCACAGTTTAAAATAATTACTTAATTGATTTTATATCCCTTAATTCAAGCACTCTTGTAGTATTTTTCGTTGTCAACCCTGATAGAAATTTTAAAAATTTACAGGAAGTATGAAAAACGTATAAACGTCGATGAGAGCAATTTTGTAAGTTTAATTCCAAGTGTGGTTAACAATATTTTTTTTATTTAAAAGATTTTGATATCCAAGACTAATTTCGTATAATAATTCCTAGTATGAACATCATAATCCAGGCAGATGTAGCCAGTTTGAGCTTTCCTCTAATTATTGTGGATAATTAGCTGAAAACAATCACCATACCAGCTCTCGAAGAATTACATACATTTTCACACTTTAGGGAACATAGGCCATCTATCACTAATACGTTCAGGCTGCTGCCCATTTAATATTAAATTTACATGCTGTTAATAAATTCAGGGGAATTATTGTTACTATTGAAAATCGATATTCAAAAAGAAAGAATCATTCGAGCTATTTAACATTGTTTCCCAAAATCAGCATTTAAATATTCTTTACAGTCCTCTTGCAATAACTGAAGACATAAAAATTAAACATTCAAGCCTCCATATTATAAACCTTCCCTCTCTCATACGCGTCTAGCTACCATGACTGCGTGCGACCTTCTGTCCAGCTGTTACTAGTCAAAGATTCTTACTCTACTTACCGCGACCTCAAAGACCAAACATAGTCCGACTTGTGGAAATCCTACGATTCACAAATTGATTATTGTAATGATCCAATTTTTGTAACTTAGACAGATTAACGCGGCTTTCGGCTCCATTAATTTGAGTCCCTCGTACCCAATTATGTTCGTTTTTATTTTTTAACTGATTTACGTCCCTCAACAGCGAGGTCTTTAGAGACGGGAAAGGATGGGGGGCAAGGATGGGGGCAAATAATGGGAAGGAATTCGGCCATGGCCTTTTGAAGGAAACATCCCGGCATTTGCCTGGAGTGATTTGGGAAACCATGGAAAACCCAAATCTGGATGACCGGACGGGGTTTAGAACCGCTGTCCTCTTGAATGCGAGGCCAGAATGCTATCCGTTACACCGCCACGCTTGGTAATTATGTTCGTCTGCGAGGGAACATACAGTTGTCATGTTTTGGCCAAAGTGATTCCCTGTAACGCGCATCGATATTTCATTTTTTAGTGGTAATCCTCAATATTTCTTAACTGCTTTCCTACCACTGTCTCCATCAATGTGATGGTTTTATAAATCATGTTTCTTATTGACTTATCCTCAAAGTTAATTATTATTTTTTTTTTTATTTAGAGTGTCACACCCTAGAATTTAGTCGAATGACAACCCACTAATTATTAGCGCGAATATGTCCACTGGTTGGTTTTCAATAATTAATTTCAGAAAGGCCTGCCTCGTGATTCGTTTTTCCTTTGAGCCAAAAGCCGGAATCAATGTCACACATTCTGTTGAGTTAATTGTGCTTTGTACTTTGCGTAATAAGTCCTCTGACATTGCAATTAATTCTGACCCCGTGTCCAAATTTTTTTTTTTTTTTTTTTTTTTTTGTAATTGCTTTACGTCTCTTTTGAACATCGAGGTCTTTAGAGACGGGAAAGGATGGGGGGCAAGGATGGGGGCAAGGAATGGGAAGGAATTCGGCCATGGCCTTTTGAAGGAAGCATCCCGGCATTTGCCTGGAGTGATTTGGGGAAACCATGGAAAACCCATATCTGGATGCCCGGACGGGGATTCGAACCGCCGTCCTCCCGAATGCGAGGCGAGAACGCTAACCGTTACACCGCCTCGCTCGTTTCCAAATTTGTATTGCACGGCACATCACATATCGTAGATTTAATACTAGGGCACCTTGACACTATGTGTCTCTGTAAAAAAATTTCATTTTTTTATTTTCCTCTTAATGTTTATCATGTTCAGGCCCCCCAGCGATCCAGTAATTTATGTTGCAGATACCTTTCTTATCGTATAAGCATGTCAAGGCATGATCCTGTAATTGTAGTCATGCCTCAATTTTCCATCATGTTTCCCTCATATTCGCCGGTACTTACTTCTTTGGACATATTGGATGAAAGTAGGGGTTTTGTTTCCACATTAAAATTTCCGCTTTGAGCTAGTTTATTCATCCAATGTTTCTGGTCTGACTTATTTTCGGCCCTGATTTTGTCCTTTAAAATTTTGTTTCCTTGTTAGTTCTTGTCCGTCACGATTTTTGTTCCAATATGTGTTCTTACGGTGATTGTACCCATTCCACGGTGGTTTAGACTTCGTCGTTTCCTCCCATTTTAGATCAACTGTCTGGTATGTTCTTTTATTTGTTTGACCGCTTTCCATGTATATCTTATCAATATAGTTCAAGGTTTGTACGAACTTTCCTGGCGTCTGAATTGCCACAGGGTTAAGCTGGCGGAGCACATGCAGCGAAAAATGGGAACTTAACGCCCTTATGAATTTTGTGTCTTGTGGTGGGTTGTCTAGCTCTCTGGATAATATCGCCAACCTTGACGCATATGTGTACATTGAATCATTATACCTAGGAGTATAGTGTCCTTGTTATAATTTTAACATGCATTCATATTGCGCATCAACACCCCAATATTTCGTTAAGAATTTTTCTTTTAGTTCATCGTATGTTGATTCCGTTAAGCCCAATACAGTAAGCCAATTCTTTTCGTCAGAATCTAACTCTTGAAACGCAACCATGAGCTTGACTGAATCCGGAATATTCTTGATTTAAAATATTCCTCTAAGCGCCGTATAAATTCAGTTGGGTTCGCGCTCCTCTTTATTCCATATTTTGGTAGAGTTAGCTCGACAGGAGTACATGCTTGTCCTCCACCTTGATTTGTATGATTGCATGGTGACTGCATGTTGGCCCCTTGTCTGAGAGTATTCATATCCTCGTCAACTTTGTCTATTTTTTTTATTATTTATTTATATGGCTTTTGGTCTAACGACCATACAGCCAGATTACAATTGTTGTATTACAATATTATTTTGGCATAATAGTTCTATACAATGTTTGTATTACAAAATTATTTTGACATATTAGTTCTGTACAATATTATTTTGACATAGTAGTTGTATGTAATTTTTATTAGTAACAATAGTGTAGATGTTGATATGACTCTTGATGATTGTGTTACGTTATTAATCGGCATACTGGTTCTATACAATTTTGTAATAATTCTGGATATATTGTCTCTGTCCAAGTTTTCTAATACCAATAGTGCAGATGGTGTGGAGTCAGTTGTTAGTTATGTTAACTTATTATTTGGCATAATATACATTTTAATACCATCAACTTTGTCTAGTCTTCTTGTGACGGCTGTTTGGAAAACATCCTGTGATTGTTTGATGTTCTGTGTACTTCTTGCGTGGTTTCAATAATTTAGGAAACACGGTCGACCTTGTTTTTTATTTGAAAACCCGTTCCGATATTTTCTCACTCATCTTCTGAAACTCTGTGGCAGTTTTCTGGGTTTGGTCGAGCTGTCCCCGCGTTCTGCCAAGTTCCTCGATCGTATTACTTTGAAACTGCTCAAACGTGTCGAACCTTGCCTTCAACTCGTTCGTGGCAATCAATTTGCATACCTTCAATATCCCCTTGGACACTGTTGGGGAAGTCCGTAAATTTTTAATTGATTTCTACCCGTAGTGATTGTTGTCCATATGTTATATCATCTCTGATATTATTTATCTCGTATCCTAATGAATCTTTTATTTCTTTTAGCATTTCTAACACTTGCACCATAGGATCAAACCCGCCTTGAGCGTTTTTTCGTTCAAAGACAGTGTTTCGTGTGTGACCGATTCAAAAATGGGGTTGCTTATTTTGGAATGATCTGAGCTTTGCATGGTTGTTTGCGGGGATGAATCTAAACCATCAGTCATTCGAAGTGTCTCTACGTTTTGTGAAAAGGTAATACCTAGATGTTCTCCCATATATGCCATTTTAACTATGTATTTATTTCTAGAGCGTAAAATCATGTATTTACGACACCGTGACAGATTCGTTAGTCCAGTAGCTATTACCAACAAAACATTACTACTCAAAATGTAATAAAACCACCGTAAAATCGATATTGCCTTTGAATAAAATTCCGAAAATAACAAGTTAAACTCGGATATTATCTCAAAACAACAGGTCAACCCCCGAATTTTAAAAATACTGAAAGACCATAACAAATATCACCACAACACATCATTCAACGTTACAAACAAACCAACAACTCTGCATTTCTCGTCGCAGATATGAAAATCTGTTGCTGCAATGAAATTTTAATTAATGCTTCCAAAGCAACACATGTAGCCAGTGATCCAGTGAAACAACAGCTGAGGTAAAATGAAAGAACACAACGCACATCAACAGAACTTTCCACGTGTTTAAATTTGATTTTAAAATTATTGAAAACAAAACTGAATGTTTTATTTAGCAAATGAATAGCCGACGGGGCGTAAATTGATCATTATTGCCAAAACACGTTGGGTGTGAAACTGTAGTGCTTCACTTGTCTGTAAAGCTTTAAGTAAATCAAATATTTTATTTTAAGGTACTCCCAGAAATGGAAGATTTTCCACTTATCATTTAATTTTATTTTATACACATAGTATTAAACTGAATCGCCAATTTAATTTAAAACATTTACATCATATAATCAAAACTGACTGTAACATGAATTTATTAGTATCTGGTGTCAGGCTAGCTAAGCTAAACATTTCACGAACTTATCATGAAGTGATTTTACGAAAGTCATGAAACTGTCCTTAATCTCACGGCGTTTACGGGTCGTGTTATACGAAACAGTTCATACGGCAATTTATTAGGCGGTCGTCACTTGTACCGTTGAAAACTGACCTCAGCAGAACAGAAGAAAGGCTGATTTTCCATGTTCAGAACCACGGCGGAAGCTTCTGTCGATTGCAAAGTTCTTTCACACTACTGAGCGTCCCGAGCTCTCTTCACCGCACTGTGTTGCCTGCGAATCCACGCCGTCAGCCTGCCTGCCCATACCCCCCCCTCGCCCACCCCCCCTGTATGCATTGCGCTAGAAAGCGTTCTTGCAAGGCCTTCCCGGCAACAACATTAACTGGATCATTACAATAAATATGCATACAATTAGACATACAGGCATAAAAAGAAATAATAATTATGAAAACAATGATTGGTGGGGTATGATATTGTCGTAGTAGCATGAAATCAAAATTAAAAATCACTCTAGGACTTCAAGCTATAGATTTACGTAGGTTTACATCGATATTACAAACAATGTTTCTATATTTACGTGAAAGTAATTTCATCATATAATAAAAGTGAAAAACCAACAACCAATAATTTTTATACATTAGATGAAAATATGATCTGTAAAACTCCTGTGCTTATACAGGGTGTTATAAAAAAGTGTTGAATACTTTAAGAAGTGATAGAATGCATCAAAATAAAACAAATATGTCTAATTAACACTGAGTGGCAAACACACACTTTCGGAGTTCATAGAATGTTCTCAATGTGACACTCGTCCATGGCAATGCATGCCTCTACCCTCCGGCATATGAGGCACGCACACTTTGAAACTATCCTGGTTGGTCCTGTATGTGCTGAGACGAATTAAAGACGCGACCCTGGAGTGTGTGTGGATCGTTAATTGTAATCGCGTAAGCCACTTCGGTGCTGTGCCTCCATTACCCAAAGTCAGGGGTGCTAGGATCTGGAGAACGGGAGGCCATGGCGTGGAGCCCCCGCGACCAGTTCGGCGGTCCTGAAACGTCAGTATCAGGTGTCGACAGACATTGAGGTGAAAATGTGCTGGTGCACCATCGTGCATAAAACACATCGCTGTTGCAAAGGCATATTCTCCAGCAGTGTTACGAAGAAATTCCAAATAGCAAACCACATTTAATCTCTGTGGAAGCACGTATGGCTAATATCCTATCACCATGAACACCTGCCCATACATCGACTGAGAAGCGGTGCTGGTGACTTCTTTCGTGAACTGCGTTATGGTGCCAGCAGCACACACAAGCTGATTATGGAAATTTACAACAACATCTCCTCGTTGGTAAATATAATCTCCGAAATAAACTGTGGATATGAAACAGAATTTTGCAACAGCCATTTGCAGACCAGACGTTATCACCTAGAATTCGTTGCTGCTAGGGTGTGAGGAAGTTCTGACATAGTTGTGTGCATCGCCTTCTAGGTTAATTTTATTTGTCCTTGATGTGTCTCGGATGTGTCCTTACTGGGCATGTCGGGCCCGGGTTGTTTTGTTTGTCTATGTTAATGGATCTTGTCCTGCTGTTCAGGGATCGTCTTACTCTTTTCTTAGGTTCACTGGCCACCGTATTCTGTTGTTAAGGTGAACCAGTGAGCCAAACTGGCTTATAAGTGGGTTACTATGTACCCTAGACATTTGATAGAGTCTTTGCGCTGCAGCCTTGTAGCGGTATATCAAGGAGGGAGTCCGCTAATGTCATGGATAATTTTGGTCGGCGTTTCCGGTGGCATTTTATATGCGTAGCGAATCGCCCTATTTTGTATGGTCTGTAGCAATTTTATATGCGAATGGGCAGCATTTCCTCACACTGGCGCAGCGTACTCCAGTAGTGGCCTGACTGTTGATGTGTAGAGGACTCTTGCTGTAGTAGGATGCAATGTAGTTGTTGGGTTTAGTAGCGGGTGTAGCTCCCTCATCCAGGCCGCTCTTTTTGCGCGAAGGTTTCCTCCCCGTCATTCGTTTATCTAGCGTGGCTCAAAGGTAGTGTGCCGTATTGGACCACTTGATTTCCTCTCCGAACAGTCGTACTGACTATTGTGGAGGTACACTCTTCCTTGTGATTACTATTGCCTGGCTTTTGGTGGCATTGAATGCCAGTCTCCATTTAGTAGTCCAGTTTTCAATGTTGGTGCATCCCCGCTGCAACTTGTTACGAAGTGTGTGGCTCTGATACTACGCGCATAGAGAGCAGTATCATCCGCATATAGTGCTGTTTGTAGGCCAGTCCTCGGTACATCGGCGGTATATAGGTTGTAAAGGACCGGTTCAAGGACAGATCCTTGCGGAACTCCAGCATTGATGGTTTTTATTGCTGGTACAGCATCCTCTGTTATCACTCTGAAGGTTCTTCCAGTCAATTAGTTTTTTATTAGTCTGACATGATGTAGCGGAAATCCCTGGGTCAGCAGTTTATAAAGTAGGCCGTTGTGCCAGACAGAATCGAATGCACGGGATACATCTAGGAATACAACGATTTTCCCTTCTCTCGAAGGCTTCCATGCCGTACTCTGCGAACCGCAAAAATTGTTGAGGCATAGAGTGGTTGCGCCGAAACCCGAATTACTCATTCGAGAGAGAATTCCTTCGTTCTCAATGTGTCTGAGAAGCCTAAGTATATCCTCTCAAATAATTTTGACAGAATAGGGAGAAAACTTATCGGTCTGTAAGATTTCCTGGAGCGTCGATCTTTGCCAGATTTGGACACTGGAACAATTTCTGCGTGCTTCCATCCTTCCGGATATTCGGCAGTGGCCATTATACTGTTGAATGCTGACATAACGTAGTCTACCGCTGATAGTGGGAGCTACCTCAGAAGTTGGCCACCAATTCG
Organism: Vandiemenella viatica; assembly: GCA_031002005.1. Classification (NCBI taxonomy): domain Eukaryota; kingdom Metazoa; phylum Arthropoda; class Insecta; order Orthoptera; family Morabidae; genus Vandiemenella; species Vandiemenella viatica. The sequence continues at coordinate 19,651,849 of JARYHS010008074.1, read as the reverse complement.
GTCATGTCCAGTTGCTTTATTTGTCTCGACGCGTTTCAGGAGTACTTGGACCTCCTCAGTTGTAGTTGGGTCGATGTCCTCCTCCGGCAATGGATCAATTGAAAGGTACTGTTGCAAACGTTGTGTGACGTCGTCTCGGGGCTCTTCTTTTGGCTGGAAGCTAGCCTGAAAGTTGTCAGCGATTGCGTCTGCTTTATCTCTAGGTTCACAGATAACTCTGATTGGTACTACTAAAGGCGGGATTCTTCGCCGGCTGCGAAGCATGCGGTTTGTAACTCTCCAAGCCGAATCGTAATCAGTTCTGAGTGCTCCGATCAGTCCAGCCCATTCTTGGTTTCTGTGTTTTTCGACGGCAGCTTTAATTTCCCTTTGCAGTCTATTGATGAAACGTTTTGTTGCGAAATCTCTTGAGACTTGCCAGTCTCTCGTTAGACGATTCTTGTGGGCAATTGCCTATCGAATGTCCGGAGGCAGTTGCCTGGACTTCTTTCTATGTTGTTGTGCAGGTGGAGTCGCAAGATCGGCTGCTTGATTCACTAGCTCTGCGAATATGTCCATCGCCACACTGGGGCCTACCTTTTCCATTGGAGGAGCATTAGCAATGCGTTCGTCTAGGTGGTGTTTGAACACTTTCCAGTTGATGTGCCTTAAGTCCCTTAGTGTCTAGTCGGCTGCTTATATATCCGTATGTTCTTGTTGAATATAACTGGCAGATGATCAGACGATAGGACCGTTTTCGTGGTTACTGCCACAGTGTGTTGTAAATCCTTTCGCGATCCCACTATCCGGTACGTCGGGTAGACCTCTACCCCTAATAATAGTTGGTTCTGTTGGGCTCCTGACCACAGCGTCCTGCCTCTCAGCAGCACGTAGGAGGCGCCTGCCATCGCTATTAGTAATTCGCGAGTTTCAGGCTGTATGCTTGGCATTGAGGTCTCCTGCCATGAATACCGCCGCGCGCAGTCGAAGTAGTGCTGCCACCCCCTCATCGTCAACACGGCCCTGGGGGGACCTGTATGCCGAAATTAGAAGAAGCTTGTCTCTTGAAGTCTCTATCGCAACACCCGTCGCCTCAATCGTCTGAAGATGCGGGAGGGAGATTTAGTGATGTTTGATAGATCTATGAATGTAGATGGCGGTGCCATCACCCGCAGTTGGTCTATCCTTCCGGCAGCAGTAGTAATTTAATGCTACTGCGTTGATTCCAGATTTTAGATGTGTCTCAGTTACAAGACAAGCATCTATTTGCTTGCAGAAATTGAAGGAACTCGCCAAGCTGCCGCCAAATGCCGTTGGGCTTCCATTTACAGATTTTTATGTCCTCTACTCTATTTCCCATGTTGGGTGAGATTAGTTTCTTTTTGCGTTGCTTCAAGGGCCTTGTGAACAGCTGCAGCTATCTGCCGCGGGAGGTGCTGGAGCATGGTGTGTACTGTTTGCAACAGCATATGTATCATACTGAGTAGCGCAGGTACTGTCGAACTGGTAGTTACTTGGAGGTTCAGCTCCTCGAGTGTTCGAGTTGCCTTTATTGGGTGGTCGTTGATCCTGTGTGCTCGACGGTCGGGATCTTCGTTCTACTGAGAGGGTTTTGCTTTTCAATGGTTTTTTCCATGCGTTCGACTTCGGAGGTTGGTTTGTTAGGCTGGTTCCGTTCATTTGAGAGGCCACTATCAGTGGATTGACCAACGTTATTAACTTCATTGGTTGTATCTTCAATTGAGTCTGTTTGTGGCTCAGCATTCTCAGTATCTTGTTCTACATCTACATCTATACTCTGCAAATCACAAATACTGTGGGTGGCAGATGGTGCTAAGCACTGAACTGCTCTTTTTTCCTCTTTTGTTCTTGCCGTCTGAGGGCAGCTAAGTAAGAGCCGTTGTTGGCTTTCTGCCGCTTTTCAAACCTGCTGAAGGCCTTGCACTTCCTGTAGTAGGCGACATGTCGATGTGTGATCTCCTGCGCATTTCCCACATTTTGGAGGCATGACGCAATGTCGGGCTACATGCACTACACCTTGGCAATTAAAGCATTGAGGAGGTCCTCTCTTGCTTCGTAGTTTTTATACTGTCACTTTTAAAACCTACAAAGATGTCATCTTGTAGATGCCTCGATTTTCTACAGTGTCTGTCAGGACTACCATGAATAGTGGTATCTCCTAATTTGTTTTTGGCGAGTGGAGGCGAGCCACAGCTGTCGTTACTATTCCTATCTCTTCGAGCTCCTCCTTGACTTCGTCATGAGTAATGCTGAAAGGCATCCTCCTGATGACTACTTTTATGGACGTTTCCTGCACTGATGGGAAGGTGTAGAACGGTATTGCGTTCGGGGATATATAGTTGGAGATGTGGCCATGTGGTTTGCATTGTTCTGCAGCTTATAAAGATCACGTCCAGCTGTCTTGATCATGAATGCTTCAGTGCAGATACTCTTTAGTTTATGGTACAAGGTCACGTAGTTGTCTTTGAAGTTCACTATGATTGGAGCTATCTTGTTTCTTTTGTAGGTATTATCATTGGTGCCCATCCTTTCCACTGGGAGAGATGCAAATTTATTCCTGATGGTGGGGACTGTAGAACCCGTGTTAGTGGTGCTAAGTTCAGCAGCCGAAATAGTACGCCGGGGCTTGACGAAGCCATCGCTGTCCATTGTTGTCTTGGCACGAGTCGCTTTCAAAGATGTACTTTTCACTGGCGCGATTTTGAAGGTCATGTTAGCTGCCCGCTTTTTTAAACATTCCTCTGGGCGGTTTGTTGCAGTTCGCTTTCTAGAAGTGGAGGCTGTATCCAGATCCATGGCCGTATTACGGTCTATACCAAAAGTACAAGGACTGATTTTTAAAAAAAAAAAATATTGAAGATATCTTTACAATTCCTTAATCCTCTTCGAAATAGCACCCTTAGGCAGCTACACGCCAAAAATTACGCTGCTGCCATTGGCCATACGCCATCTGGAAGTCAGTTTCGGGGACGCTGTTGAGAGCCCTCGTCGATGCTGCTTCAAAGTCCTGGATTTAGTCAAACCGCTGTTCCTTCAGCTGCCTTTTCATCCTTGGGAATAAAAAAAAAAGTCAGTTGGAGCCAGACTGGGACTGTAGGCGGGGTGCAGCAGCGTGGCAACGCTGAATCGGGCCAACAGTTGCCTTCTTCATCCTCCCGTCCAATGAAGGCTCGCATGAGAAAATCAAAGATCAAGACAATGCTGATCGTGGTTTTTTTTACCGTCGCGGGGTGATTCATAAGGAGTTCGTTTCCCCTGGGGAAACTGTCAATTCGAACTTTTACGTGCAAGTGCTAAACCGCCTGCGAGACCGAGTGAATCGCGTCCGACAAGTCATCTTCGCCAACTGGCATCACGACAATGCGCCTTGCCAAGGCGCGCCGTCATGAGGCAGCTGTTGGCCCGAATTGACATTGCCGCGTTGCCGCACCCCGCCTACAGTCCTGATTTGGCTCCATCTGACTTTTCTTACTCACATGGATGAAAAATCAGATGAAGGAACAGCGGTTTGACTCAATCCAGGACGTTGAAGCAGCATCGACGAGGGCTCTCAACAGCGTCCCCGAAACTGACTTCCAGATGGCGTATGGCCAATGGCAGCAGCGTAATTTTTGGCGTGTAGCTGCCTAAGGGTGCTATTTCGAAGAGGATTAAGGAATTGTAAAGATATCTTCAATAAATTTTTTTTAAAAAAAATCAGTCCTACTACTTTTGGTATATTCCATGTATGTTCCTGAACATCCTGGGGCAGGTGCTCCGAGGATCGATCAAAATCAGGGTTTGGTTGCTGTGCCTCAGGAGAAGGTGAACGATGAGACTCCATGCTGTACTCAGGCGCTGCAGAATGTTCTTCAGCTGCGTGCGCCATGGTCCGCCGCGGTGACGTAGAAGGCCTAGCGGCAGTGTTATGCTGGCCCCGTGTTATTACCGCAAGGTTACTTGGGCCAGACACAACCCCAACTCTCTCACCAGGGGGCCGTGTGATGGTAGTAGCTATCGGCTCGGAGTGGGAGGGCCAAGACAATCCCCAAAGACGAAGAAGCAAGCGGCTTACCCTCATCTACGCTTCGTGAGCGAGTCGGAAAACGCAAATACGAGGGGTATTTTTTAAGTAAGAACCGGTTGGCGATATCCTCTTAAATCACCCACGAATGAAATTGAGCGCATGCGCACACTATTCTGGCATCCTTTGAACACGCGTAGACGCAATTATCGCAAAGTCAACGGAGTTTACCCTTCGCGGTGAGCGATGGAAGTGATTAAGACGATCCAGAATCCCGCCGCATGTGAAATAAGATTAGTCAACAGATTCTTGTCAGCAAGAAATGTGACACAGGCGGAAATTCATCGCCAGATCTGTGAAGTGCATGGCCCCAATGCAATGAATGAAGGTGACGTTCGTAAGTGGATAAGATTATTCAAGGAAGGTCGGTAGAATGTGCACAATGAACCGCTTTCGGGCCGGCCATCCGTAATCAACGACGATCTTATGCGTGCTGCGGTAGACAACAAAATTCGTGAAAACAGGAGTTTCACAATTTCCACGTTGTCCTTGCACTTTCCACAAGTTTCAAGATCCGTCCTCTACAACATTGTGTCGGAGAAATTGGATTACAGAAGTTTTCCTCCTGATGGGTTCCAAAGAAGCTTTCTGAGGAACACAGAACGAAAAGGTGTGCTAGTTCATTGACGTTTCTGACCCGATATCAAGATGAAGGTGATGGATTTTTGGACCACATCAACACAGGAGACGAGACTTGGGTGTCCCATCTCTTTTTGCATCTTGAGAGGTTCCTCGGCAGCAAGCGTTGCAACAATGATGATGAAGTGAAACTTGCGGTTCAGCAATGGTTTTCCGCTCAGGTGGCAGACTTCTATGACGATGGTATACAAAAACTCATCTCACGGTATGACAAATGCTTGAACAATAATGGAAACTATGTGGAAAAGTAGGCGAAAGGTTGTAGAATGTCATGTTGAATAAATTACCAAAATATTTTTCGTTGTTAAAAGTTTATTGCCAACCGGTTCTTACTTAAAAAATACGCCTCGTACTAGCATACAGTAGCGTACATGCATATACGAATACCGCTCTTATTCATTGGCAGAACTGCGATATGGCCGGATGGTCTGATGCGCTGGATTTGGTATGGGTACTGCGACAGTTGATGCAGTAGCGTCCAAACAAGACGATGACTAATGCCTTCCTCTGCTGCTTTTTGTCGCACAGTGGTTTCAGTTCTACTGATCGTAGCTCCTCCAGATCCCGAGTATGGACTGAGCGAGGCCGTTCACCGTCTACCTTGTGGGGTGTTAGGGAACCTGTTTCCTCAAGATGGTGCCCTGCGTTGTGGATATCTCTGTTCTTTTTTTCTGGGTTCCTGTCCGTGGGAATCGAGGAGAACGAAGAAGCCGATGATTCTAACAAGTTAGCCTGTAACAAGTTCAGAATCGACTCCTCGACATTTTACAACTGGAAGGCCCCTTTACAACCATTCAGACTGTATTTTTAGTGTTTGTGTAAGCTGGTTGGCCCTTTTACAGCCAACCAGCCAGTGTTATTAGATAGTTTACTTTTTTACAGTAATTGTTTCAATGTTTTACTTAAACCTCCTGTCTGCATGGCCGACCTCTTTACAGTCGGCCATGTAGGCGGGATTTTAGTCAGTGTTTTCGTATTTTATTATGCTGTCTGTGTGGCCGACCCCTTTACAGTCGGCCACGCAGACGGTAGCTAATTTTATCCCACATTGTCATTTATTGTTTGAGTTAGGGCGCCCCGCAGGGGCCTGGTACGCAAGTGCCAGGTACGGGTTTGGCGAACCCGCGGTGCCCGAGCTGGAAACTTGTGAGCGCCGCAAGTTTCCCACACCGTAAACTCCTACCATGCTTCAACGACCACCGTAGGGCGTGGCGGTGGAACGTTGTGTGCCTAGGAGAACGGGGATATTGGCTTCATCGCCCGGATCGCGAGGACGGTACAAACCTCTATAAAAAAACCCTCAACCTCAAGGTCGGACACGTGCTGAGGAGGTGGATGAGTGGTGAGGCAAACCACCCGCTAACGTGCAACCTCAGGGGCACCTGCGCACCCCTGTTGTATAAGCATTCCTATATAACATGTTTTTGCTCGTGGGACCAAAATTCCTTCTCACAAACAAAAACAAAACCCCTGCGGCCCGGGTGTGTCGCAGGTAAATAAAAATACACCCAGTTCAAAAAAGCGGGCGAGGGTTGAGAGCCCTCCTCCGGAACAAACAAACAGTAACGGCAAGGGTTTTCTGATAGAAAATGCCTTCGTAATTATGACAAGGGTGGAGGGATCTTTTGAGAAGATCTCTCCATTTTATGTGAACAAAGGTTTAGAGGGTATTGCGGGTACCCTCAAATCGGTCAAAAAGCTGAGGAATGGAACACTGCTTTTGGAGACATCCACCCATAAGCAGGCTGTCCAACTCCTTAAGTGTGAGAAGCTCGGGGAGTTCGCAGTGAAGTGCGAACTCCATAAAACTCTAAATTCTAGTAAAGGTGTCATCACCTGTAGAGACGTCATAGATTTAGAGCCCGAGGAACTCCTTAAGGAGTGGTCTACAGAACATGTGGTCGAGGTTCGTCAGATTAAACGAAGGGTTAACGGCAGTCTTGAGAAGACAGCCACCTTCGTCCTGACGTTCGACACTCCGACATTGCCCAAAAACATCAAAGCAGGATATTTGAATTTGAATATCCGCCCGTATGTGCCGGACCCAATGCGCTGCTTTAAGTGCCAGCGGTTCGGCCATACAACGGCGACCTGCAAGGGTAACCCCACCTGTGGGAAGTGCGGTAAGGCGGCTCATGAGCAAGGCACGAGCTGCACGCTCCCACAGGTGTGTGTCAACTGCTCCGGGGCACATCCAGCCTGGAGCAGGGAGTGTCGATTGTATCTGGAGGAAAAAAAGATACAGGAGTTGAAAACGAAAGAGCGGATTTCGTATGGCGAAGCCAAGAAGCAGTATAAGGCTCTGGCTCCACCAGTCTTCGCTACCAGCTTCGCGAAGACGTTATCAACTCCCGTCAGGAAAGAAAGTGTCGCTACCCAGACGTCCGTTGCGGACATGGGCACAAGTCCAATGTGCTCATGTCAGTGCAGATGTGGTGCCACACCCATCAAGGTCATTACACCTAGGACCTCGGACGTGGGTAGCAACACTCTGACAAACTCGACCACATCGACAGCAAGTCCACCAGCAAAAGCACAGCCATCCGTTACAGTAGCTACAGTCGTGGGTGCCTCTGCAATAGCAGAAAGAGCACCCATTGCAGAAGCATTACCTGCAGCAGATGTAGCAATGGCAACACCATCTGCCAGTGGCGGATGGCAAATTGTGCAGAAAGTTCGGGGTCCGAAATTTAAACATACGGACCCCACTGTGTTCTTGAAGTCCCCTTCTACTTCTCCTCCCAGTTCCCCAACTGGCAAGGAGAAGAAGGGGAACAGGCCTCGGCGGAAGAAAAGTCCGCACAACTCCGAGGCCTTAGAACAAGTGTCGTCTTCGGACCCAGAAGACGACATAATGCTGGTGGACGAACATAGTTCCCTTCCTCAGCAATCGCATGCGCAGGAGCCACCCGACCCGGGGCGGGTGGTTTTAAATAGGTAGAATGGCTCCCATACTTCAGTGGAACGTTAACGGCTTTCAGGCTCACAAAGAGGAAGTCCAACTCTTAGCACGGTCTGATCCATTGTGTCTCTGTCTGCAAGAGACACATTTCAGACCGCTACACCAGCCAGTGCTAAGAGGATATGACATATTCCGAAAGGACGATACCGAGGGTGATCGAGCGAAGGGCGGAGTGGCCGTGTTTGTTCGGAACACTATCCACTCCGAACCCGTTGCTCTCACCTCTCATCTACAAGCAGTAGCGGTGAAAATACACGGTCCAATCCAACTGACCGTATGCTCTGTCTATCTGCCACCCAGTGTGTCAGTCGGCTACGACGACCTGGTTGGCATTATACGACAACTCACTCGGCCCTTTCTCCTTTTGGGAGATTTCAACGCCCACAGTGCGTTGTGGGGTTCCACAACCGATTGCCCCAGGGGCCGAGTGGTTGGTAGATTGATAGAGCAGGAGGAAATTTGTATCCTGAATGCAGGGCAAATGACTCATTTCACCGCTGCTACCGGTACGTCTTCTGCCATTGACCTATCCTTGTGTTCCCCCTCAATCGCGGACTCCGTGCAGTGGGAGGTGGATCGCGACCTACATGGTAGCGACCACTTCCCAATTTGGATGCACGTTGAGTGTGAACGTGGAGGAGGAAATAACCGACGTAAATGGAACGTCAGTTGTGCAGATTGGCAGCTCTACTGCCGTGCTGTACAACTGCAACCCTGTGGCAGCATACAGGAGAAGGTGAATCACTTGACAGAAGTGATTCACCGTGCAGCTGACGTTTCCATGCCGAAGAGCTCCGGAACGCTGCGAAGGACGCCCGTCCCCTGGTGGAACGATGAATGTCGTTCCGCCATCCAGGGTCGCCGACGGGCGTTGCGTCGTTTTAGGTTGTGCCCAACATCTGACAACCTAGCAGCGTTCCGTATTGCCAGAGCTAAGGCGCGTCGAGTTATTAAGGAGAGCAAGAAGAGGTCATGGCAGAACTTTGTGAGCAATATAAATCGTTCCACGCCCGCGTCGAAAGTATGGGAGTCCATTCGCCGTATATCTGGAAGGTACTCCCGCCCACCAGTATCTGTGTTACTGGATCACGGACGGATAATTACTGACGAACGAAGCATAGCGCAGCTGATGGCGGAGAACTTCGCCGCCATCACCTCGACCGCTAACTTTGACCCTCGGTTTCAGCGACGTAGAGTCGCTGCCGAGAGGCGCTCGCTGTGCTTCGATTCGTCGAATACAGAGGCCTACAACTGCCCATTTACATCTTGGGAGCTGGAGTCAGCGTTGAACAGCGCAAATGACACTGCTCCAGGGCCTGATCTGATCCAGTACCAGATGCTGAGGCATCTCAATAAGGATGCTAAAAGGTACCTTCTAGATATTTTTAACGACATTTGGACCGGAGGACACTTCCCTGACTCGTGGAAAGAAGCAACACTTATCCCTATTTTAAAGCCTGGCAAGGACAAATTGTTGCCAGGTAGCTATCGTAGTATCGCCCTTACAAGCTGCGTGGGTAAGACACTGGAGAGGATGGTGAATCGCCGCCTCGTCTGGTGTCTTGAATCCCGTAATCTTCTGAGCCGCTTTCAGTGTGGATTCAGGAAGTTCCGTTCCACCTTGGACAACCTGATCCTCCTGGAGGCGGCAATACAGGATGCGTTCATCCGCAGCCAACACCTTGTGGGTGTTTTTTTCGATCTTGAAAAGGCATACGATACTACCTGGCGACATGTTATTTTAAAACAGTTACATGAATGGGGTTTTAGGGGTAACCTTCCTCAGTTTTTAAAATCTTTTTATCTGGTCGTTGCTTCCGGTACCGAGTCGGCAGCGAAGTGTCTGATCTTTTTATTCAGGAAAACGGTGTTCCTCAGGGGTCAGTTTTAAGCGTGACCCTTTTCGCCATAGCGATTAACAGTATATCTCTCGTCATAAGGAGTCCCTTACGGTTCTCCTTATATGTGGACGACTTTTTAATTTTTATTGCATCGTCCAGCCTGAGAAGCGCAGAGCGGCAGCTGCAACTCGCGCTGAACAGGCTGGATGAATGGTCAGTGCACACCGGTTTTCGATTCTCTGCCGAGAAAACCCGGTGTGTACTTTTTACTCGTAGCAGAAGTCTTTTAGCTAAGCCTCACCTTACCTTGAGGAACACCGTTTTAAGTTTTACTGAAACAATTAGATTTCTGGGCCTCATTTTTGACACCAGGCTTAACTGGCTTCCGCATCTCAAAGATGTGAAAGCCAGGGCCTTAAAAGCTCTTAATATTTTAAAATGTCTGTGCGGCAGGTCGTGGGGCGCTGATCGCTCCTGCCTGCTACAGTTTTATCGAGCCTTTGTACGGTCGCGTCTCGAGTATGGTTGTATCGTATATGGTTCGGCACGGGACAGTTATCTTCGGATACTGGATAGTGTCCACCATGCAGGAATTCGGCTCGCCACTGGTGCATATCGCACCAGCCCTATTGTCAGCATTTGTGCTGACTCGGGCGAGCCACCACTTACCATCCGCCGACAACTCCTCATGGTGCGACACTATACGCATATTGCCATAACACCTGGCAGTCCCGTGTACGACATAGTTCTACATCCCAGCTACGAGCGGCTCTATACCAACCGGCATAGAGCCACTAAACCGTTCAGCTACCGTACGAAGGCTATTTTAGAACATTACGGATTCGAGCTTCCCTCCTTTTATCGCCAGGGTTGGAGTAAATCCCCTCCCTGGCTTTTAAAGAGGCCCAGATTAATTTTAGAACTGTCACGGCATAACAAACTGCTAACCGCCGACAGTGTTTTTATTAATATTTTTACTGACATTTTAAATCAATATCACACTTTCACCCCGGTGTATACGGATGGGTCTAAGCAGGCTAACAGTGTAGGCTGTTCAGCAGTGTTCCCTCGAGCGACTTACAAATACAAGATGGATAGCAGGTGCAGTGTTTACACTGCGGAGTGCTATGCCCTGCTAAAGTCGCTCCAGCATATGAAGGCACGCCGCGACAAGAAGTACCTCATATGCTGTGATTCCCTTAGTTGCATTCAGGCATTAGCAACTATGTACCCAGCAGACCGTCTAGTCCAGGACATCCAGGACGCCCTCCTTTCCCTCCAATCTTGTGGGAAGGAGGTGGTATTCTGCTGGGTACCAGGCCATGTGGGAATCAGGGGGAACGAGGCAGCTGATGAAGCTGCCAAGTTAGCCTGTGACAAGGTCCGAATCGACTTTGATCCGGTCCCAAAGTCAGACCTTGCCTCGGCGGCGAAGAGATTTGTTTTTGATGTTTGGCAGAGGCAGTGGCTGGAAGTTGAGCATAACAAGCTCCGGCAGGTCAAACCGACCGTTCGGCCGTGGAGCAGCTCCTTCCAGCGGGCGAGGAGGGATGAGGTTCTCCTTACTCGCCTCCGTATAGGGCACTGTCCTCTGACACATGGTTTCCTTCTCCGCCGAGAGGACCCTCCGGAGTGTGATGCTTGTGGCGTACCTTTGACGGTACGCCACTTTTTAACCGAATGTGAATTGTTTTTAGATCTAAGGGCAGACGTTGGCTTGGCCAACGATCTGTCCCTTATTTTAAGCGATGACCGTGACAACGTGGCTAAGGTTTTAAAGTTTTGTTGCTTGGCCGGTCTTGGCCCAAAAATTTTGGGCAGATCGGCCTAGGATTTAGATTGGATTGGTGGCCGTTTACAACCACCAATCCAAGTACTGTTTTTATTTGTGACACTGATCATATGGCTGGCCCTTTTACATCCTGCCTTCTAACTTGTTTTTTAACCTGGTTGGCCCATCTACAGCCAACCAGTTAATGTATGTTATTTTTATATTTTAGTCACAGTTTTATATTTTATGTCGCCGTCTGTGTGGCCGACCTCTTTACAGTCGGCCACGCAGACGGTATTTTAGTTAGTATGTTAGTTTTTTATTGTGCTGTCTCTGTGGCCGACCCCTTTACAGTCGGCCACACAGACGGCAAATTTGCCACGTTGTCACGCCTGGTTAATGTTAGGGCGCTAATGACCCCGTCGTCGACGCGCCCTAAAACTCCAATAATAACAACAACAACAACAGAGTTAGGGCGCTAATGACCAAGTCTTCGACGCGCCCTAAGGCACCACCACCAACAACAACAACAACAGAATCGACTCTGCTCCGGTCCCAATTTGATTATCAATTTTGTATTTTCAGTGTTATTTTGTAACTTCATACAGCTACTGTGTTAAACGCAATTATCGTAAAACGTAGCTTGCGTTGGTCACATTGGAAAGCCACATCTGAATTACTAGAGGAATATTTTCAAAGACCTAGGCTCAATTGTTATTTAAAAACCGAAACGTATTGCTATCTTGAAACCACAATCTTAAAGCCTTGTCCTATAATTCCTTAATCTCCTTTGATCTCTGGCGCAAAAATAAAAAAAACGAGTAATACGTGCTCAGATAGGCCTACTACAGATCCAAATATAACTACTGGGGCAGATAAAATTCGGTGATTGCTTTAGCGCTGTACAAGCTGTATTCACATTCAGTCGTTGTTATGAGATTCATAACTAAATTTTCTCCAGCTTATCAAACAGACCTCATTGATTCAATATACTGACGTACCAGTACCTGCACGTGATTACATGTGGAAATCTCGAAAAGCAATTTCACCGTTATCTTTTCATATATTTCGACACTAGCTTATCTTATCGGAATTCGATATATTCACACGAAAGAATTGAGTGTTTACTTATCAAATCGCAAAGAAACTCTGTATCTGATTTTTTCCCCACACAGTAGGTTGCGAAATGACCCGTAAGCCAGTATTTTCTTTTTGGGTAAAAGAAGTTTCGTTTTCTGGATGAGGAAGGTGAGTGACGTCTTCCGGCTTGACATTCGAGTGATCACAGATTTGGTTCTCTATCCCACCATTTATATTACAGCTTTCCATCTTTTCTCGAAACCATTACATGACTGTTGTTCTTTTTTTCTGGAATCACCTTCTCTGTTGGTTTGGTCCAATTTATCATCCCTTTCCATTCTGGCATAATCTTTTTATCTCACCAGACACATTACACCTTGCCTACTAAATTACCGTATGAAGTGCGTAGACCGCGGATCTGGAATACGAGTTAGCAGTTGCTGGACAGGTTCAGGTAGGTAAATGAGTACTTTGTCCCTAGTCGTGGCAAATGCCAACATGACAGGGAACTGCTTCTTTTCGGATTTTGAAAGGTAGGTGTTCTCGTCTTTCGGGTGTTTGGAAGATTATGCATGAAGCGAATACAACCTTGCCCGTGGCAGACTCTATTTTTTGCAATAATACAGTTATGGCGTTTTTAGTCACACGTTTAGTTTTACGTGATCTGGTCTGATTAAAATACGACCTTGACCTGTATTTAACCCAATGCGTTCACTCTGCAAAATTTGGAGAATTTCTGTTAAATTTCTGTAACGTTTGAAGGTTTAAAGTGCATTTTATACGTTGTTATCATCGGAGAAGAAAAACAGTTGAAATCATGACTTTAAGAGGCCACATCAGTAAATGATGGAACTGGCTGATAATGGTAATGAGAATTTCCATGTTATGGCCGCACAGTTCTCTCCAGCGTCTCATTTCGTTCCACTAATCCTCGTCTTCCACCACAGTCCTTGTAACCATCCGTTATGTTATTACTATTTAACTGTCTCCCAGTTGTGATTTCCGCCATCACATCATTTATTTCCTCATTGTCCGTCATATTCCGTCACCGTAAAAGTACCGAAGACACTCAAACATAAGCACGGTGGAAAGATGAAGGTAGCATTAGAATAAACATTAATGCTACTTATTTATTATGAATGGCTGTACCCAAATTTAATCCAACCATCAGTTAGTAAGTTCTTGTTGGAAACCATTTATGGGAGTTTTGAATTAAATGTCTATAAATGCTTATAGGGTGATACCAACTGACGCATTAACCCACACTCTATATTAAATGAATCTTGAATAAACCGATATCATCTTCACAATACATCCTACATACGCTAACATCATCTTCACAAAACAAGATTCTTACGCTAGTCCCCGCAGGGGCCTGGTACGCAAGTGCCAGGTACGGGCTTGGCGAACCCGCGGTGCCCGAGCTGGAAACTTGTGAGCGCCGCACGTTTCCCACACCGTAAACTCCTACCATGCTTCAACGACCACCGTAGGGCGTGGCGGCGGAACCTTGTGAGTTTAGGAGAACGGGGATCTTGGCTTAATCGACCGAATCGCGTGGAAGGTACAAACCTCTATAAAAAAAAACCCTCAACCTCAAGGTCGGATACGTGCCGAGGAGGTGCATGGGTGAGAGGCAGATCACTCGCTAACGTACAACCTCAGGGGCACCTGCGCACACCTGTTGTATTAGCGCTTTCTTTTAAATTGGTTTTACTCGTGGGACCAAAATATATCCTCAAAAAACCACAAAGCCCTGCGGTATGGTTGTGTCGCAGGTTAATCCTAATACACCCAGTTCCAAGAAGCGGGCCAAGGTTGACAGCCCTCCCGCTTCTGAAAGTAATAGTAACGGGAAAGTTTGTTCCATAGTGAACGCTATCATCGTAATGCAGAGGATAGAAGGGACATTTGAGAAGGAGTCACCATTTTAAATCAACAAGGGATTAGAAGGACTTGTTGGTACACTAAATCGGTTAAAAAGTTTAGGAACGGGACGCTGCTGCTGGAAACATCCACCAGTAGGCAAGCTTCCAGCTCCTTAATTGCGAGAAAATCGGGGAGTTCGTCGTGAATAGCGAAACCACAGAACCCTAAATTGTAGTAAAGGCGTTGTCACCTGCCGGGATATTATTGATTTAGGAACTGAGGAACTGGTTAAGGAGTGGGAAGATCAAAATGTTGTCTAGATGCGTCAGATTTCAGGGAGGGTAAATGTTCAGTCTTGAAAATACTGCCACCTTCGTCCTGACGTTTTACACTCCAGTGTTGCCTAAGTGTATAAAAGCTGGCCGCATTAACTTGAAAGTCTGTCCGTATGTTCCGGAACCAATGCGCTGCTTCCAGTGCCAAACGTTCGGACATCTGGTGGCGTTATTCAATGGCTGCCCCACCTGTGGTAGATGCGGAAAAGGGGCACATGAGCCGGGTGTCAGCTGCACGCTCCCACAGGTGTGTGTCAACTGCTTTGGGTCGCACCCAGCCTGTAGACTGCCCAGCAGTAGGGAGGGGAAGAAGTAGAGGAAGAAAAAGAAAAATAATGGGGAGGAATTTGAGGAGTCCACTGTGTCGGAGATGTCTTTCTCCGCTTCTGGGCAGGAAGAAACTAAGATTCTGTTGGATGAGTCTGGTCCCGTTCCTCAGCAGGGAGTGACCGATGACCCACCCGAAATGGGGGGGGGGGTTAGGTTAAATAGGTAAGGATGGCTCACATACTTCAGTGGAACATCAACGGTTTTATGGCTCACAAAGAGGAGTTACAACTCTTAGCACGGTCTGATCCATTGTGTCTATGTCTCCAACACACCCATTTCTGACCAACACTCCAACTTGTGCTAAGAAGATATGATTATTACCGTAAGGACGATACCGAGGGTGATCGAGCGAATGGGGGAGTGGCTGTGATTGTCGGAAACACTGTCCACTCCGAATTTGTCGCTCTCACCTCTGATCTACAAGCAGTGGCAGTGAGGATACACGGTCCTATTAAACTGACCGTATGCTCCATTTATTTACCACCAAATGCACCCGTCGAATTTTGACGATCTTGTCGCCTTATTGTGGCAGCTAACGCGGCCATTCGTCGTCCTAGGAGACTTCAACGCACATAGTATGTTGTGAGGTTCGTACGCCTAAAGCCCCAGAGGTCGAGTGGTTGGTAGTTTAATAGAGCATGTGAACGTTTGTATCCTGAATACAGGACAAATGACCCACTTCGCCACTGCTACTGGTTCGTCCTCTGGCATTGACCTTTCATTATGCTCTCCTTCAATTCCGGACTCCGGTGGATCGCGACCTTACATGGAAGCGACCACTTCCCTAGATGGATGCACGTAGAGTTTCAGCGTGGAGGAGGCAGTAGCCGACGCAAATGGAACGTCAGCAAAGCCAATTGGACATTATATCTCCAATCACTATGTCTCCGGCGTTGCCAAGGAATCACGGAGATGGTGAATCGCTTCACTGACGCGATTCTTCAGGTGGCTGACGTTTCCATGCCGAAGAGCTCCGGGACGCTGCGAAGTACGCCAGTCGCCTGGTGGAACGACGATCGTCGTTCCCCCATCCAGGGTCGCAAACAGGCGTTGCATCTTTTTAGGTTGTGCCCAACATCTGACAACCTAGCAGCGTTCCGTATTGCCAGAGCTAAGGCGCGTCGAGTTATTAAGGAGAGCAAGAAAAGGTCATGGCAGAACTTTGTGAACACTATTAAACGTTCCACACATTCGTTGAAAGTATGGGAGTCAATCCGCCGTATATCTGGAAGGTACTCCCGCCCACCAAAATCTGGATTAGTGGATCACGGACGTGTAATTATCGAAGATCGAAGCATAGCGCTGCTCATAGCGGAGAACTTCGCCACTATCACTTCGTCCGCCAATTGCTATCCTCGGCTCCAGCAACTAAGGATTTCTGCCGAGAGGCGCGTACTGTGCTTCGATTCGTCGGATACAGAGGCCTACAACTGCCCATTTACAGTTTTGGAAGGTGAATCGGCGTTGGGCAGCATAAGAGACACTGCTCCAGGGCCTGATTTGATCCAGTACCAGATGCTGAGGCATCTCGGTAATGATGCTAAAGAGTACCTTCTGGATATTTTTAACTGTATATGAACCGAGGGTTACTTCCCCAACTCGTGTAAAGAAGCAACGCTGATTCCTATTTTAAAACCTGGTAAGGATAAGGTGTTGCCAGGTAGTTATCGTAGTATTGCCTTGACAAGCTGCGTGGGGAAGACACTGGAGTGGATGGTGAATCACCGCCTCTTCTGGTGTCTAGGATGCCAAAACCATCTGAGCCACTTTCAGTGTGGATTCAGGAAGTTCCGTTCCACCATGGTCAACATGATCCTGCTGTAAGCGGCCAAACAGGATGCATTCATCCGCAGCAAATACCTTGTGGGTGTATTTTTCGATATTGTAAAGGCCTACATTACTACCCGGCGGCGTGTTATTTTAAAGCAGTAACATTAATGGGGATTTCGTGGAAATCTCTCCAGTATTTTAAAATAATATTTAGCAGGCCGTTGTTTCCGGTATAGAGTCGGCAGTGCAGTGTCTGATCTTATTATTCAGGACAACGGTGTTACTCAAGGATCAGTTTTAAGTGTGACTCTTTTCGCGTTTGCTATTAATAGCATTGCAGCCATAATAAGGAGTCCTGTAGGGTACTCCTTATATGAGGATTATTTTTTTTATTTTCTTGTGTATCTTCCAGCTTGAGAAGCGCTGAGCGACAGCTTCTACTCACGCTGAACAGGCTGGATGAATGGTCAGTGCACACCGGTTTTGCCGAGAAAACCCGGTGTGTACTTTTTACTCGTAGCAGAAGCCTTTTACCAGAGCCACAGCTTATCTTGAGGAATATTTTCGTTATACTGAAACTGGTAGGCTTCTGGTCCTAATATTAGACAACAGGTTAACTTGGCTACCACATCCCAAAGTTGTGAAAGCCAGAGCCTCAAAAGGTCTAAATGTATTAAAATGGTTGTGTGGTAGGTTATGGGGCGCTGACCGCTGATGCCTGCTACAATTTCATAGAGCCTTTCCACGGTCGCGTTTGGAGTATTGTTGCATAGTATACGGTTCGGCACGGGACAGTTATCTACGCATTTTAGATAGTGTCCACCATGCGGGAATTCTGCTTGCCACGGGAGCCTACATCACCAGCCCGATACCCAAAATTTGTGCTGAGACTGGTGAGCCGCCGCTTCCCTTCCGCTGCACATCCTCATGGTGCGACACTATATGCATATTGCCACAACACCTGGCAGTCCCGTGTACAACGTGGTCGTTCGTCCAAACTTCGAGAGACTACAGACTAATCGGCAAAGAGCTATTAAACCGTTCAGCCACCGTGCAAGGGCTATTTTAGCAGAGGTTGGTTTTGAGCTGCCGACTTTTTATAACCAGGGGTTGGAGTAAATATCCTCCCTGGCTTTTGAGGAGGCCCAGAAGAATTTTAGAACTGTCAAGGTACAGAAAGCTGTTTACCGCAGACAGTGTTTTTATAAAGACTTTTAGTCATGTTTTAAATCAGCATCACGATTTTACCCTGGTATATACGGATGGGTATAGCAGGTGCAGCGTGTACACTGCTGTGTGCTACGCCATACTAAAGTCGCACCAGCATATGAAGGTAAGTCGTTATATGAAATACATCATATGCTGTGATACCCTCAGATGCATTCAGGCATTAGGAAACATTTTCCCTGTAGACCGTCTATTTCAGGACGTCCTCCTTTCCCTCCAATCGTCTGGAAACGAGGTTTTATTCTGCTGGGTCCCGGTCCATGTGGGAATCAGGAGGAACGAGGCAGCTGGTGAAGCTGCCAAGTTAACCAGCGACAAGGTCCGAATCGACTTTGCTCCCCTCAAACCTTGCCTTGGCGGCCAAGAAATTTGTTTTTGATGTTTGGCAGAGGCAGTGGCTGGAAGTTGAGCATAATAAGCTCCGGCAGGTCAAACAGACTGTTCAGCCGTGGAGCAGCTCCTTCCAGCGGGCGAGGAGGGATGATGTTCTCCTTACTCGCCTCCGTATAGGGCACTGTCCTCTCACGCACAGCTTTCTTCTCCGCCGGGAGGACCCTCCGGAATGTGATGCTTGTGGCGTACCTTTGACGGTACGCCACATTTTAATTGATTGTGTTGTATTTTTAGACTTGAGGGCAGACGTTGGCTTGGCCAACGATCTGTCCCTCATTTTAAACAATGAAACCAGCAACATGGCGAGTATTTTAAATTTTTGTGTTTTGGCTGGTCTAGCGCCTAAAATTTTAGGCAGATCGGATTAGTTTTATGATGGATGGGTGGACTCTTTACAGTCACCCACCCATATGCATTGTTTTTATTTTTTATATTGTTATAATTCCTGTCTCGCTGGCCACTATACATCCAGCGAGACATGTAGTGATTTAAACTCTCTTTTGAACCTGCTTGGCCTCTTTACAGGCATCCAGGTGTTGTGTGGTCTGAAGTACCGGTGGCCCCTTTAAAGCTACGTCTGAATTTATGGTTAATTTTATTTGCTGTCTGTATGGCCGACCCCTTTACAGTCGACCATGCAGACAGTATTTTAGTACATTCTTAAGCCACAGTAATAGCTGGTAATTGTTAGGGCACTAATGACCCCGTTTTCGACGCGCCGTAAAGCAACAACAACAACAAAATTGGACTAAAATAATGGTTTTAAAATGAAGAGAGTTATATGAAAATAATTTTTTCCCGTTCTAAATTACGCCCCGCCCCCTTTTCTCCTTACATTTTGAATACATCTGTTCATCGTACACGAGATATCACATTAGCAAAAGTCACCAACACACACACATATATGCAGTAGGAAATACAGTGTAATTTCTCCCGATGATTAAAAGACTGATTCTATTTGAAATCCTCAAGATCAGAATTTTGCGCAGTGGCTGTATCGATATCGCATAGGAGACAGAGCAGAATATCAGACCTCGTGCCTGATAGTGGTTATCTCTATTGATACAGGTTATTCTCTAACAAACAAAACTGATTTGGTGGGATTATTTTACTTGCCATCGGCTTTGAAGGATCATCTCATCAATTTCCACACAGTTCAGTCTGACTAAAAGTCTCTGGCGCAAATAAATATCTTTGACATTACAAAGTTTTTGAAGAGAAAATAATCATTTCCTCCTTGCTACGCAGAGAAACGTATCTAGGTTTAAGCCAAGAATCTTCTGGAATCTTCTTAGGAACCAAATTTGAGGTCGCTTCTAAACGAAAAGAATTTAGAATGTATGATCCCTTAAATATGCTTTTTGAAGTGGAGGTTAGAAACAATAACTCACTGTAGGAGAGACTATTACAGTTGTATTTTTCAAGGCTGTCACTTCACATCACGATTCAAAGCTGGTTCTCTTTAATTGGAATCATAAGTTTAAGAAATTGCCAGAGTTGCAAGCAGAAACATCACGGGAGCAAGGTTAGCTGTTACTACGGAGCAGCTAACAAGTCTGATTATCTCTCTATGCAACTGTTTGATAATATGATGGCATTTTTCTAAGTGCCCGGAGAGTAAATGTGATTTGAGATCTTGCGAAACGTTGAAAACCTGTTGAATCTCGTTGGACTTAAAATTCGTTGCAATGCTACTTTTTTTTAGTTATTTGTGTACTTGAGATTAAAATGAGGCATGCCTGATACACTCAAACGGCCTGCGTGCATATATGCGCACGCAGGTGCTTCTCGTATATTTTTCCATTGTATACAGGGTGTTACAAAAAGGTACGGCCAAACTTTCAGGAAACATTCCTCACACACAAACAAAGAAAATATGTTATGTGGACATGTGTCCGGAAACGCTTACTTTCCATGTTAGAGCTCATTTTATTACTTCTCTTCAAATCACATTAAACATGGAATGGAAACACACAGCAACAGAACGTACCAGCGTGACTTCAAACACTTTGTTACAGGAAATGTTCAAAATGTCCTCCGTTAGCGAGGATACATGCATCCAGCCTCCGTCGCATGGAATCGCTGATGCGCTGATGCAGCCCTGGAGAATGGCGTATTGTATCACTGCCGTCCACAATATGAGCTCTAACATGGAAAGTAAGCGTTTCCGGACACATGTCCACATAACATATTTTCTTTGTTTGTGTGTGAGGAATGTTTCCTGAAAGTTTGGCCATACCTTTTTGTAACACCCTGTATAGAAGTATTATTCTTATACGTTATTATATAATACTATCCTTATACGTCTACTCTCTTATCTCTATAAACAACTGGAATATGTCGACATCCCAAGTGATTGCCGCCTCTGGTTTATTTCGATTATACACCCATGGCCAAAAGTATTGAGCACCCTAGGTAACGTTGGTTGTTTTGAAAAATAATAAATTTAAATAAATAGAAACAATTTGTATGAGTGTATATTGTTTATTAATAACAAAAAAACAATATTTAGTGGGCACACCTTTTGCCCTTATTACAGCAGAAATTCGTTTTGGTAGAGAGTACACTAGCTTTTTATATTCGTCAGCACTTATGGCCTTCCACTCGAGGTGCAGGCGGTCTTTTAACTCTTCTTTTGACTTAATTGTGTGCCGCCTGATTTTGCGCTTCAATAAACCCCATAAATGTTCTATGGGATTCAGGTCCGGTGACTGGGCAGGCCAGTCCAGGAGCTCGGTGTTATTTTCCCGAAACCAAGTCATAGTGCGGACAGATTTATGGCAGGTTGCATTATCTTGCTGGAATTTAACGCCGTCCATGTTTGTGTCGCCAAAAAGGGTTGTAAAAGAGGGCAGTAAAGCAGATTCTAGGACGTCTACGTACTTCGTGGAATCCATGCGCCCTTCACATACGAACATTTGTCCCACTCCTGCAGCGCTGATGCAGCCCCAGACCATAACGCTCCCTCCACCGTGTTTTACGGTAGGTACCACACATTCTGAGTTATATTCCTCACCCATCCGGCGACGGACATAGGTCACACCCGGTGTACCAAAAATCTGAAATGTTAGTAAATATTGTAGCGAATGGTTTAATCAATTTTGTACATTAATAAAAAAAAATTTCTAACCAAATTGTTATATGTTGTTAGAGCATCACGTCGAAAAACCTACCTGAAAGTTTGATTCGAAGTTTGGTGTTTTAGAGCCCACTCCTACCGTGCCTTTCTATTCTTGTCAGAGAGCCATGGCTTCTTCCTGGCTTTACAGCCTTTTAGACCAGCTTCTTGAAGTCGTCGACGAGTGGTGCGAGCAGATATTGCTTTGTTAAAACTGTTCAGCAGCGAGGGCTAAAGATTTTCTTTCTATTTTTTAACGACTCTCGTATTAACCTTCGGTCCTCACGGTCTGTTGTGATCCTCTTGCGCCCGGTTCTGGCCCTATTAACATGCGACCCAGTCATGGCGAATCGCTCAATAGCATACTGTACAGATCGGCCAGAACATTTCACAATTTTCGAAATCGCCACCTGCGATTTACCTTGCTCATGCAATAGCTTTATCTGCACTCGTTTTTCTAAACTAAGTTCATATATTTTACGCATAATGCAGCAGTATAAACGATGTCACAGATCTAAAAAGGAAAAGAGCACTAGATTAGTGATATGTGTCCACAAAGAGCGAATGTAGCGAACTGTTTAATAAACAGAAAAATATTAGAATGACAAAATTTATTACACCAGATGTTGTATTGGTGGCATTCAGGTGGACAATTGTTTCCGACCTTTTTAGATGCTGGCAAAATAGTTATTTGCTGATATGTACTGATATGTACAGTATATATGGCACGCATGAAAAATTTCTTGGCTGCTCAATACTTTTGGCCATGGGTGTATATACATTTACTCAAATGTATATTTATAAACTTCATCTTTTTTTCTATAAAACGAAAACCGGATATATTTGTTGCATAAAAACTCGGAAACTATGGAGCAGATTTCGATGGAGTTTTCACTGTTTTAAAGTTTAGAATCTTAATTCACTTGTCTGGCATGTCTTATGTTTCAACGTTAAATAATGTAGAAGCATTAAATGAAATTCTGAACGTATGGTGAGTAATATCACTGGAGGAATCACCAGATGCCGCATACTTCGCAGTGAAAACTCAACTACAATACAATATCTCTGACCATAGCCTTTAATCAGCAATTTACAATAATAACCATTTTTTCACACTCCACATTGAACAAAACTTGAAATATTATTTCCTTTAATACGGGGTGTTTAGTTTTTAAACCCATCGATGGCCGAGAAATCAGTAGAGATTTACTTTGCCCACGATTTCTGGCAAAGTCTTTGACCATGAGCTTTAGTATTTGTCTCTGATATCAATCTTAGTGTTCTGTTAATAATAAAAGCAATTATTTACGATAATAATTGTCTGGATAAATTGCGTTCATACAGGTAATTAATTCGTACGCTGATAGTTTTTTTATCATTTGAAGTTTGTATTCAACCTTAGTATTAGGAATAATAACGGCATCAGGTGTTTGGAGCTGATAGATTCATTCCGTTCGCAGTAATTAATAAGTACGCTGATGTTTTTTTATCAATAGAAGTTTGTATTAAATCTTTAGTGTAGAATAATAACGGCTTAGGTATTAGGCTGCAATTATGCGCTATACGCGTGTGTTTCTGACGTAATTTAGCTTTTATTCATTTTATCTTTTATCGCGTTGTTTAGGTTTTTAACATAAACAGAAGTTTATGTTATGTCCATAATGTTGGAAAGTAACCTATTATGACAACTGAACGTTTTTTGGCATTACATTCTGCGCTATACACTTGAGTTTCTGACATAACTAGCTTTTATTAATTTAATAATTTATTGACGTCAACCGTTGTGCCGCAATTTGATGATGAATTATTATATAACTCAATGAGATAGATAGAAAGTAAAAAGATACACATCTCGCTTAGCTCTCGAGATATCGAAAGTCAAAAATTATTTATAGGTATAGTTTCTTTTCCTTTTGTAGTACCTCATCATCATCATCATCATTAGTTTTCTGCCCTCGGGCAGGTTTTCACTTGGCTGCTATCCATGATCTTCTATCTTCTGCCTTTCTCTTAAGAACCATGTAGTTGCCGTCATCCTTGATGTTATCTATAATTTGGTATCTCTTTCTTCCTCTTAATCTCCTCCCACAGACTAAACCTTCCAAGGCGTCTTTTATCAGGCACTCCCCTCTCAACAAGTGCCCCATCCAGTTTTTCTTTCTTTCCTTTATTACTTGGAGAATTTTTCTGCTTTCACTGACCCTGTCCAGCACTTCAGCATTGCTTATTTTATCCACCCAGCTTATCTTCTCCATCCTCCTTCACATCCACATCTCAAATGCTTCTAACCGCTTTTCATCCTCTCGTCTCAGTGTCCATGTCTCCGATACATAAAGAGCAACACTCCATACAAAACATTTACAGAGTCTTTTTCTAAGTGTTTTGTCTATTTTTCCAGTTAGTATCCTCCTTTTCCTATTAAACGCTTCCTTCGCTACGGCAATGCGAGATTTTATATCCTGATGGCACCTCAAATCTTCAGTGATCGTAGTCCCAAGATGTACCTTGTGACAGGATTTTTTTTTTTTTGTTCAGTTTGTATTTCAAACTATCAACCTCAATTTAGGTATACAATATCCCAAATACAAAGCAATATTTTACATTTCACCTTCAATGTGTCTCATCAAGTTAGATAAGAATCCATCCTCTGGTTTAACGAGAAGTGTAAACGAGATATATAGATAAAATCTTCAATTTTGATTTCTCTTGTGGTGTTACATAAGAATACATCATCAAATTGCAACGCCACAGTTAAAACATTTTTCATAAAAGTGTATCCACATGTTTGTGGTTGGACGAATACTGTTATAGTAGTGAATCGACATTGATTTTTTTTCCTTGTGAAGAATAAATTTGTTCTTACGATCCACGATGGTAATTTCAACATTTCTGAGATACAAAAACTTAAATCAAACGGCAAAAATACTCTGTTAAGGTGCGTTTCGACTGAGGCAAGTTCTGGGCAACATGTGGCATGCGGCAGTGACGCATGCGACAAGGAGTATTTCAAGCGAAGCAACACGCTGCGACATGTAGCAAGCAACAATGACGCATGCTACAGGTTGGGCCGTGTCGCCGGTCGTATGGGCCACTGTGCGACAAAAATATAGCGTGTCGCACGATGTCGCCTGTATCCAAGCGGCGGTGGATGAGTGCGACAGAGAACGGGCGACATGGAGTGGAATGTGCAGAAAACAACCTTATTTATTGAAGATTATCATACTTCACCGGAGTTGTGGAATAACAAAAGTGCATCGTGTAACGACAGGAAAGCGAAAAGTGACAAATTAATACTATTTGTTAACAAGTACCAATGTTCATTAGATGAAATAAAAAAGAAAATCAAGAATTTGAAGTCTGCTTTTCATCGTGAACATAAAAGAATTACTAAACCAAAGAGCGGCTCCTCTCCTAAAGAAGAGAAATGGTTTGCTTATAAACTCCTGACATTTTTTTTAGATGTTGACATTCCAAGACAAACTTTTTCAACAGCAGAAAATTATGAGGTACGTTAATTAATATATGTAACTAATTATTTTTGACAGAATAGTTTACCAATGACAGATCCAGAGACGGAATAGGGGATTTACAATCTTTTTAGTTATACAAGTAAATAAAAGTAGTTTTATGGTGGGTTTAAAATATATATATATATATATATTAAAAATTGTCGTAATTAAAACTTTACAAAAAGACTTACATATAATTAAGATATGCTGTATTTATTTACAGCGTATGTAGAAAAGTGTTTCCAAATTTAGATTGTGGTAAATAATAGTAAAAAACTTTTCTTGAATCGACCTTTCACTCCTACAGTTGTGTATGATAGGGATAAATTGTCATATCATGGTAACGTAGCTAAATACATTATTTTACGTACGAATACGTAGTTTATGTTTTTGTCTTAGTATTTGTCTTGCCAAGATACTTTTCCTTCTTTTGACACAAAGTACCTAGCGATTCGCACTACTTTTAACAAATAAATCTCTGAACCACCACCTAGGTTTTTTCCGTTTTCTTCTTTTACTGCCATTTGCGAGGATCAAATAAGCAGCAGCTGCCACTGCTTCTGATGCCATGACGCACACTACTGGCCGCATAACGTGAAATGCTTTTGCCGCATGCTACAACGGCGACAAGTAGCAAGCGACAACTGGCAACAGATTCTTGGGGCGACATTCAACTTGCGACAAAGTATGATGACGCACGGCGACATGTAGCAACTAACATGTAGCAAGTAACTCATGTAGCATGCTACATGTTGTTCGTTGTTGCCTCAGTGGAAAGGAGCCTTTAGGCGAAAAAGGGGTTAGGGAGAAATTGCTGCAGGGACGTGTGCTCTATCACAATTAAATCAAACTATAAAGCGAGCTTGATGGGTGAACGGTAGCGCTCAGGCCTTGCACTCGAGAACACCCGTATTCAAATCCCCGTCCGCCATCCGCCCATCCAGTTTTCGGTTTTACATGGTTTCACAAGCAAAATACTCAGGATGCGACGCATACCTCTTGGGCCCGGAACTCAACATTAAATTTTTCCTTACTTAAAAGCTTATATAAATTATCACCAAATCTATATCTATAAAACTAAAACCTGATAAATTTGTCTTATAAAAACTCGGAAACTACGGAACGAATTTCGATGGAGTTTTCACCGTTTTAAAGCTTAGAATCTCAATTCTATTTGGCATCTTACGTTTCAACGTTAAATAACGCAGGAGAATTAAATGAAATTCTGAACGCATGATGACGAATCCCAAAGTTGGAAGGATCAGATGTTGCATACTTCGCACTAAACATACAACCTACAACGTCTCTGACAATAGCCTCTAATGAAAGCAATACGATAACTTTACAATAATAATTATTTTGCACACTAATCAAAACTTAAAGTATTCTTTCCCTAATTTCGAGATATTCAATTTTTAAACGCCATAGATAGCCGAAGAAACAACAGATCTTTTTTTTAGGCACGATCTCTGGACAATGACTCTGGCTGTCGTCAATAGTATTCTGTTTACGATGATACTATTGTGGATTCACATTCGATATTTGTTTAAAAGGATGAATCTGCGGAGTTAAAGTATCTGGAGTTTCGAACAAAAAGTATATTCATTTCGCAATTGAATCGAATGTGAATTTCCAGCATAATCTAGCATTTTTCAGTGATCTAATAATGCAATTTCTTAACCAAATTAATGCAGCTTGATATACGTGAATTTTTTTTCAGACGAATGAAAATAGTGTACGTGCAAATAAACTTCAACCCACCTGCTTCTTGGTAGGGAGCGGATGAATCTAGGTTTGCTTTAATTACGAAAAAAGTTGGTGCTAATTTTATGGAACTTGAGCAAATGTTTCTCATTGCGGGAATAAAAATAGGGCACGGGTAAATTTACGCCAACTATACCGGGAACTCCGCTAGTAAGAAATATTTTGCTTGCGTGCAGAGTTCATGAAACGGATTGAAATTACAATTTACTGAGTAGATCACCATGAGATGAAGACAAATGCAGAGACGACTCAGCATGTTAGGTAGGCCTACACAGATAAAGAACTAAAAGTTGATTGTGATTGATTATAAGGTGGTGAAGGAATTGCTTATTGAAGACTTAAAAAAGTTTCTAGCAGAAGCAAAGAAGAGCTGCTAGATTTGTCTCTGATAATTACTGCACAGCACAGTCAGTAGCTGATATGATAAAGGAGCTGAAATGGCATTCATTGGAAGACATAAGGAGGGTGATCAAAATGGTGTTAATGGTGATGAGGTGTGGAAAGATATCGGTCAGAGATTTATGACAGATGTATACAGGGTGTTACAAAAAGGTACGGCCAAACTTTCAGGAAACATTCCTCACACACAAACAAAGAAAATATGTTATGTGGACATGTGTCCGGAAACGCTTACTTTCCATGTTAGAGCTCATTTTATTACTTCTCTTCAGATCACATTAAACATGGAATGGAAACACACAGCAACAGAACGTACCAGCGTGACTTCAAACACTTTGTTACAGGAAAGGTTCAAAATGTCCTCCGTTAGCGAGGATACATGCATCCGTCGCATGGAATCCATGATGCAGCCCTGGAGAATGGCGTATTGTATCACAGCCGTCCACAATATGAGCTCTAACGTGGAAAGTAAGCGTTTCCGGACACATGTCCACATAACATATTTTCTTTGTTTGTGTGTGAGGAATGTTTCCTGAAAGTTGGCCGTACCTTTTTGTAACACCCTGTAGATCAGAAAAGATGTCCATGACCACAAGCTGGCACTCGATTTAGGCATAAGGGCGTGGGAAACTATATATAAGGGGGTCAGAAATTGGAATAATTACCAATGGAAATGATGAATAATTTACAAAAAAATATTGAAATAATTTAAATTTAACACTGGTAGAGGGCAAAAGTAGGCGGGTATAAGACAGGAAGAAAATGTGTGTCAGGAAATTGCCACCGGAGCGTGTGCTCCATAGCAATTAATAAATTAAATGAAACTGCAGATGCGCAGTTAATAATAAATTTACTATGTTCTGATCGGCTTATGTTTAGCTGTCACTGAGAATTGTACAAGGCAACAATTTCTCCTCGTCTCAATTCAAATAAATTTTAAAAAATAAATAAGCTTTTGTTTTCTTATATTTCACACGTAACTGTTATTTTTATGTCTAATTGCAATGTGGTGTATGATCATTAGGTTATTTGGCAAAATAAATGCTCGTATGTTAAAGAGAAATTTGAAATATTTCCTTAATAATACTCCTGATGAACTCTGCGGGGTTTATACCTTTCGGCATGTCCCAATTCAGTAAAGACACTTCCCCTAGGATATTAAGTCTTCTACTTAACTTATAATTAACGGACATATTCCTCATGCGATACCGATTTATATTTGTTAACTATTCATCCAAGTTCCCTGACTTCCTCGATCTTATTATCTATTTCTTAAAATACTACACCTTTTCAATTGTTTGTGATCTACATTATGTATTAGGTCTAGATCTTTCTACCACCTAATCTCAAAAGTTTGTGTGTCCACAAAATGGCAATTACATGATCTTTATTGTCTAATTGCAAACAATTTTCTAGAAGCTGCTGTTCACAATGATTATATCGCTTTCAGTACATATCTCGGAAGACATTTGTTTAGACATCGAAGATAAAACAGAATCTTGCGGAAGACCTCTGGGAGCTTTGGTCCAATAATCATATTACTGGAATTTATAATCAAGCATCCGTTTCCATACAGGTCCACGATTCACGTTACAAATATTTGCGAAATGCGTGTAGATCGAAGTTTTAGTACTGAATAATCTAGAAGTTCCGTAACAGTATAGGATAGGGTTTCGTTAGTTTACTTAACATAGCGGAGGACGCTCTGAACGACGGGGAGGAGTTCACAGAATTTAAGCTGCCAGTCTGACATTCCCTTAAAATGTAATTGTAGACTATTTCTTCAGCAGTTGATTTTTAAAATAATTATTGTTGTTATTTAACAAATACGCAAATGCAATTTTTTTTGCTGTGGGTATGTAGCTATATTCTGAATATGTGCGAGTCTTTTATGTTTTCAATGAGATTGTTATATTTTGTATGCTTCAGTTTTTATGTAGTTTGCAATGTTTTGTTGTGTTTTGCTATTTGGAATGTATGTTTGGATTGTGTAGATTCGGATGGCTTCTTAACGTAGTGAGAATGGAGTTGGATTTGTTTGTGTCTTATGTTGTTTCTGTTTATTAACGAATATGAACTTGGTGTTTTTAGTGTTTTATTTAGTCCTGTTTGAAATCTGTCGGTAACATATGATTTAAATTAGATAATATGTGTTCTTTTTAATTCCTCTTTTCTTGATATATTGGTGTTTGTCCGGTAAAACAGGTGGATTCCCTCTGTCAGCATTGGTTATTATTATATTGTTTGTATTGAGTTTTTTTATTTAAATTATTGAAATTTTTTATGTCTGTTGTCTGTATTGTTTATTTTACTTTAAGGGGTGACGTGTTTTATTTATTCAGGAAACAGTTCTCTTGTCAGACGTATATTTATGATGCTGTAAGCCTTTTGTTCTTGTGACTATGACTTCTGTTACTACAATAGTTTTTCACCAATGAAGATTTACACGTGTTGTGTTTAAGACCTTTTTTCTTATATTTGTTTTCCATGAGGGTGTGTTGTTGTGGGATTAACCAGTCTAGGGCAAATTGTGATTGTGTGCTGGTTATTTTTGTTCTGTTATGTTCTAAGTTGTCATTATTCTGTACTTTAGGAGTTTATGCAGTTTTCTGTCTTGTGTTTGTATTATTTTCGTCAGATTGTTGTTTATACAGGTTGTTACAAAAAGGTACGGCCAAACTTTCAGGAAACATTCCTCACACACAAACAAAGAAAATATGTTATGTGGACATGTGTCCGGAAACGCTTACTTTCCATGTTAGAGCTCATTTTAGTTTCGTTAGTATGTTAGTACGCTCTCCTGACCTCAACCCTCTTGACTTCCATTAATGGGGGCATTTGAAAGCCCTTGTCTACGCAACCCCGGTACCAAATGTAGAGACTCTTCGTGCTCGTATTGTGGACGGCTGTGATACAATACGCCATTCTCCAGGGCTGCATCAGCGCATCAGGGATTCCATGCGACGGAGGGTGGATGCATGTATCCTCGCTAACGGAGGACATTTTGAACATTTCCTGTAACAAAGTGTTTGAAGTCACGCTGGTACGTTCTGTTGCTGTGTGTTTCCATTCCATGTTTAATGTGATTTGAAGAGAAGTAATAAAATGAGCTCTAACATGGAAAGTAAGCGTTTCCGGACACATGTCCACATAACATATTTTCTTTGTTTGTGTCTGAGGAATGTTTCCTGAAAGTTTGGCCGTACCTTTTTGTAACACCCTGTATATTCTACTGTTTTTTCTACAGAGTAATAAAGGACCGATGTATGTGCAAGCAAGAGGCTGAATTACACTGTTGCTTTTACGTTGTTTTTTTGTTTGTTATTTTTATTATTTATTTATTGGGTTGAATCTGATGTGTTTTTACTGTTGAGTTTCACGTGGATTCTCTTGCAGACAGTGGCCGATCCAGGGGGGGGGGGGAGTAACCTTCTTTCTCGCCCGACTCAAGGCCCCCCCCCCAACCAAATCCTAGCCCCCCGAAACCAAATCCTAGCCTCCCCAAACCAAAATCTTGGATCAGCCACTGCTTGCAGAGGTTATATAGGCCTAAGCCTGTTTGAATTGCCTGACAGGGCTGAAATAATACGCAACAACTGTACGCCATTTCTTCTGTAGTAAGTTTTAAAATTATAAGTAATTGTTTATTAAATTCTCCAAGGCAATTGTTGTTCGATTTTATTATTATCGGACTCATTTCGCTGCTCGTCGAGGTATCTTAAGCGTTCTCTGTTTTTTTCTGTAATATTTTTGTTTTAAAATTTTTTATACAGCTAGTTTTTGTTTAATTATATTATAATTAGTGTAATAAATAGGTGTCGTAGAGTAACTTACATTTATATTTCCATCATGTGATGTGGAAATTGGTTACCTGTGTCCAGCATGCTGCTTACAATATTGTATGTAATTATTCTTTTAACTCATCCAATTAAGAATATATTGACAGCAGGATCCAATTAAATAGGCCTCTAAGATTTCTCTGGTTACTAATTAGGTAAAACTCTCAACATCAGTCATGTTATTTTTATTTCATTGTTCCATATGTTTTTGATTTTCAAAAATCCATCTTTCGTTTCTGCAGGTTAATTCGCTCTAGAATCCCCTTATATAAAACGCTAACGTGGAGTCTGGATGCGTCGTCTATAGCTGCTACTGCTATTGGCTAGAGAACGGCCAATCATCAACCACCATATTACATTCGTAGCATCATCTTGCTTTTCGTTTATTTACAGCTAGACGCAGACATTCATATAAGGAGAAGGAGATTCAATATTTACGCTATTTTATCCGTATCAGTTAGACGCAGTAATTCATGTAAGGAGAAGGGGACTAAATATTTACGCTATTTTATCTGTATCAGTTATCAAAACTAGGTTAAACCATAACCTAAGAATTTTTTTGGCAGACGATAAGAAACAATGAAGTTTATTAAAAACTCAGAGAAACGTACGTAATCGCGCAATGTATCAGTCAAATAAATAACAGTCATCCATTTTTGAAATTATAAAACTGCATTTATTTAAATAAAATCTAACCAAATATTCTGTTAATCTAACCAGAATAAGTTACTCAAATCACGAAAGATATAATTAAAAATGATTTCAATTTATAATTCGCAATTCAACAACGATATTCTGGCAGCCAAATAAGCGGCGAGCAGAGAAATATTAGAAAATTAATGCGAAGCAATCATACGTTACAAAGTTACAATTGTTACGTTCGTTTAAATTTACATGTTGATTTTTGTTTATTTATGACAACTAGATGCAGAAGTTCATGCATGTTTGCGTTATATTATCTGTATCAATTATAATAACTAGGTTAAAACATAGCCTAAAAATGCTTTTGGCAGCAGATAAGAAACAATGCAGTTAATTAAAAACTCAGAGAAAGTTTACACCAAATTTACGAATCGCGAAATGTATCACCGAGATAAATAACCGTTATCCGTTTTTGATATTATGCTTTCCGTCATTAAAGTAAAATTTATTTAAATAAATCATAGTGAAATGCTCCGATAATCTAACCACTGTATGGTACTCATATCACGAAGATTTCATTAATAATGGTCGATATTCGCTTTTTCTTGCAATCTTTTCCAGAATAAATTCAGACTACCACCATAGGAGCTGCCTGTCGTTATTCATTTGAGGGTAATAAAAGCTATGATTTTCGAATGCAATGTTAATGGAGGTTGGGGCTAACTTGATCAGAATCGCAACTGACACATTTTGTTATATCATAATTCGCTCTGAAATGTGTTTTACAAACCATTTAAACTGCTTTCATAAGCGCCATGTTACTGGAAGTATTCATAAGCGCCATGTTACTGGAAGTATTATTTATTGCGGGGGAAAGAAGTTTCATATTTATCGTGCTGAATTGTGCCTGGACCAGGAATAAAACTGATATTACATTGACAGCAAAAGTTTTGTTGTGATTCCTAATTTGTTTTTAATTTTATTGGTTCTATTCTTCATCGTCATTAATTCAGTAGAAGTTACTACTGTATCGCTATGTAAACTGCAAATGAAATATATAGAACATTACAAAATCCAGGGCATTAGCATTATGTAATAATAATTCCATATAATTAACCAATTGAAAAAAAAATGAACTGCCAGGATATTGCATTCAAACCGTCATTTTTGACGGGCTCGAAGCTCGTAACGAATATTTTGTGAAGCTAGATCTGAGTTATTGCTTTTTCTCTTAGCTGTGAGTAATTATGTTTATGTAAGGGGAGTAATAATGGGTTGGCTTTGTACTGCTAGATCTTTTTCAGACACATTTTCATTACTGATATTGGGGTAAGCTTCGATAGAATTTCTTATGATGTTCGTATATGTGCCGTGGAACTTTAGTCTTTGTCATACTGTGATGATTGGAATACTTTAATTTAGAGGGATACAAAATGATTTACTCTAGAAGATTTTCATTTCCTTTTTGTTTGGTGCTGGCCTCTTCGTAGAAATATTTTTCCCCGTTGACCTAGATTTACTCTCTCTTGAACTGCCGTGTGGCACTCTAGACGCCAATAAAGATTTTGCCTCCGGTGCTGTGTCTTGCATTTCTATTCCGATGTGTGATGTGACGTATACACTTCTTTGCATTTAAGCACTGATTGTCAACATCAACACTTCCTGTTTGTAGGAATCCAGACAATTCTTCTTTGGCTGCCTTCCCATTTCGCTCTGTTTTAACGTCCCACTTATAGCAAAGTTTGGTTACAAAGTTACTTTTCGTCATGAAATAAGAATTCGGGAGGACGGCGGTTCGAATCTCCGTCCGGGCATCCAGATTTGGGTTTTCCATGGTTTCTTAAATCACTCCAGGCAAATGCCGGGATGCTTCCTTCAAAAGGCTATGTCAGAATTCCTTCCCATTCCTTTCCCCCCATCCTTTCCCTTCTCTAAAGAATTCGCTGCTAGAGAGACGGTAAGCAGATAAAAAAATGAAATAAGATATTTAGTAAAAGATTTTCTCATCCTGCTATGTTCTGTATTGTTTAAAAAATTATTTGAGGAGGCATAAGTGCTATATCAATCGCAGATTTATGTTGATCAGGTCTGGTCATCCTTGTTTCTGGTCCGTTGTTTGCTGTTCCCAAATTCTCTTCATCAGCCGCTTCTGAGATAACCTATTCTACATGAGTAGCCCCAAATCATGCAACGCCCGTTCAAATCTGTCATTGTTACCAGAGGAAGTTTAGTCTGTCACGTCCCGTTTCTTGATGGGTTGGTTGAAAGCTCTGTGTACTCCTGTCAGCGTCGACTTGAACGCATTGACCAGGGTAAGGCTACGGCCACACTTGCGTTTTTTTCACGCAGGATTCGAGCGTGAAATTCCCCGACAATATGAACTACATTGAAGTGTATGAGGCCGGCCACACTGGCTTGATTTCACGCAGCGGGAAGTGGGAGAGAGCAGCGTGTTCAAGGTCGCCCGCAGCAGAACGCGCCCCGGCCCATTTTTCAGCGGGATTTCACGCTGCAGTGAGTGGCCACACTTGCGTGAAAAACACGCCGCGGTGACTGACTCCTGTTTGTTGCGTTCTCATTGTTTGTTCTCATTATGGATTGCATAGAATCCATAGATAATGAACTGCTAATACTGGAAGTACAAAAATATCCCTGTTTGTATGACCCAAGACATTCGGGTTATAAAAACAGAGATATCAAGAGGATTTCTTGGACAGCAGTGACTTCTGCCGTTTTGGATGGCATGTGGGAAGGTTTTGATGAAGAAACAAAAGCAAATTTAGGTAAGTTTACTCATATTTTAATAAACATTGTGCATGATATTATACAGAATTCTCCTCTCACGACGGCGGCGACGCACAACTATTACCGCGGCACATAATGCAATTACTGCATTCTAATGATTTTCGGAAACTTTGTTCATAATTTCGAGAGCAGTCTAGTTGACAAGCAGCTGAACCTTTAAAAACTGCTGGTATGTGCACGCGCCGGATAGGCTGCGTGTTTTTCACGTGCGGGAAAAACACGCAAGTGTGACATAGTCTGCGGGATTGCCACTTCACGTTTTTTTCCCGCTGGGTCTCGGCGTGAAAAAAACGCAAGTGTGGCCGTAGCCTAAAGACTGTGTAACCTTTTAAAGCCATTGCTGTCAGTCTCAAGTACATATTGTTCTAATGAAAGTCTCGGTAACGTACCTCCCTTCCGTGTTTGAACTCATTACATTTTACCCAAAACTGGATGTGTTTTTTGTATGGTAACAACAATGTTTCGACTAATCGTTTATTGTGAGGATTTCTTTATTGTCTTTCATCGACCGAATCAGTAACTGTTCTCCATTTTCGCGACTAATACTTGACAGTCCTTACTCCTTTCTTGTATCTCTAACCCGAATTTAGGACGTGAACAAAGTGGTTTTCAGATAATGATGAAGTGATCCTGCTGAAACCATGCTGAATAATAATAATAATAATTTTTTAAAAAACTATACATTCAGTGAATCCGTCAGTCATTTTTTTTTTTCAGTGAAAGAATTGTGTTGTATAGGAGGGTCATTGTAGAAGGGAATACATCAAAATACAGATCCACCAGAAATGGGAGAGGGAAGGTTGGTATGGTGCCGCGATTAGGAAGAAATCAATGAGTTCTTGGTATTTAGGCCGAGACATTTCTGAATTCCTTTCCGAATGAGTTGGGTTGGAGCACCGGGAGCAGACTGTGACTCTTACCATCTGGTCCAAGTTTCTCTCAAAGCGAGCCACGAATCAGACAGACTAATGAAGATATCTCGGGTACTCAATCTGGAGACAGGACTGATAAGTATCTGGTACTGGCAGTGGTGGAAAGCTGTTCTTGTTATCTGGAGTGGACGGCATTACTGTGCACTACGCGTATTTAGATTTTCTCATGTGAGAAATTGTCGTTGTTGAGCACAATATTATTTTAAATTCACTTTTATTTTGGAGATTCCGGCCACCGAATGTTTCTAGCTAAGTTCTCGCCGTAGCAGTAGGTGCAGCTACAAGGCTCATGGGATTCGCAGATTGAAGATAAATGTTTGTCAGTGCATTCAGCACACCGTGGCGTACTGCTACATTGTTTATTCGTGTAACTAAATCAAAAGCCTCTTGGAAACAATTTCTGCCACTGTTTCATTATTAGCTTTCCTACGTGCTTCTGTTGTGAATTTTAGAATCGCTTAGCGCTCATATAAATCCTTCCATTTCAGAAATCTGCTATTTTAGATGAGCTTTAAATCTACTTACTTAAGTATGAAAACGATACAGCCGTTAGAAACTCACATTTTTTTTTTAATGATTAATATCAGTTGAATGTATAAGGGGCATTAAAGACAAACTTTCGTTTTTTTTAAAAAAGAGTTTTTTTTATTTAACTAAAAGAATACAAAAAATGTAAAAAATCATTTTCTGAGGAACAGTTCAAAATTAATCTACCCTGAAAATATCTTTGAAAATGATTAGAGCAATTAGTTAGCAGGCCCGCCGCTAGCTGTTTGAGCGCCCGCGTGCAATACCGATTATGCCGCCCCCTGTCTAACTACAGCCAGTGGTGGATCTAGGAAATTTCGAACCGGGTCAAAAAACTGTGAGATTGCCGCCCCTTTCAACATTATTTGCCGCCCTCATTGTTGCCATCCGGGTGTCGCCGACCGCCCGAAGCAGCTGTTGAGCAAAAAAAAGGTCGCCTGCTACATAACACGCGACGAAAATGGAGTGGCAACTATCGCGGGGCAGCGACTGTCGATCACTCGTTTTGCCGCCCCCCTCGACGTGCCGCCCGCGTGCGGTGCACGCCTTGCACGTCCGCTTACGGCGGCCCTGTTAGTTAGCCCACAGAAATAGGAACTAATAAATTATTTATGTAAAAAATAACACTTGTAGAAGTTCGCAATGTCAAAATAACGACCACTACTACAATTACATTAGGTCAGTTATCATCAAAGATTACTCGGGTACAACGATTTGTTTTAAGGAACAATGAACTCTTACGTGTCTATACAACATTTGAATGAAATACTACAAAGAAATATGCAAATTCTACGCTACAATAAATACAAAAATTAACAAATAATAAAACAGAAAATAATAAAATCTTAGTCTATTAGCCTTGTATCATTGGTGTTTACGAATGGTCACA
This sequence comes from Vandiemenella viatica, assembly GCA_031002005.1. Taxonomy (NCBI): domain Eukaryota; kingdom Metazoa; phylum Arthropoda; class Insecta; order Orthoptera; family Morabidae; genus Vandiemenella; species Vandiemenella viatica. Next base: position 19,615,144 of record JARYHS010008074.1, on the reverse strand, counting down.
TGAAGAAAATTTGATATACTTAAGAATATGTTACTTATCAATAAAATAGTAAAAGGCTGGGTTGAAAAGAAGTTGTTATCCTGAACTAGCGAAAAATCACACTAACTGGCGCGAGTATCAATTTGATACAAACAAGTTTGCTCAGAGAAAACAAAACACTGGCAGGAGTCGGAAACATCGCTGGCAGGTTTTTTTTTTTTTTTTTTTTTTTTTTTTTTTTTTTTTTTTTTTTTTTTTTCCTTAATTGGCATTCGGCTACTTGACCATACAGCCAGCTCAACGTGATTTGTTGCTATCAAGTACTAACACAAGGACACTACAACACGGACAAGACATTCACATCGGCCGGACTCGAACCGGCGACCTTCGGTACGCGGAGCTAGCACTCTAGCCCCTACGCTACCGAGGCCGGCAGGTTGAGGGTTAAAAGTCAAGAAGGTAGTGGGGAGGGGAGCCCCACTCACCGATCCGTGCCTTCAAATTCGCGGAAAACTGTTACATATGTATCAAAATGATATTCGTGCCTGTCGTTGGCTTAAAGATGGTGATCGTATGACTAAAATTTGCATACTTGAGTACACGAGTTGCGTTATTGGTCGCGACCATTTATGTTTTTGCATATTTATCAATTTTCTGTGAATGCAAACAATATGACACATATCTGAACGTCTTATACAAAAATGGATAGTTGTATTAGCTTAAGAGAAGTTACTTTGTAGCAACGGTTCCCAACCTATGGGTCGCGACCCACTGGTGGGTTGCGGCGCGTGTTTTGGTGGGTCGCGAAAAAATCGAGGTTTTTACCACAAAAATATATATTATTGGTTTTGAAAAACTAATACAGAAATAAACTATGTGTAAAAAGTGACTTAAAGTTAAAATTAATCGATGCCCTCATCAGCAAACACTAGTGCAAGAATTTTCACTGATCGTAAAGTTGTGCTTTTATAATAATTAAACGTATTTTTCATTATCTTTGTAAAAAAGCGGGAGGCGTCTGCACAATGCATCGCCTCATCGAGTTGACGGCTGAAATTCCAGGATTAGTTAAAACTCGATTTGCAAATTAAAATGACATAGACGTGCCAAGTCATATCTTCGTGGGAAACACCTACAAAACCCATTTCAGTGGTTGACTGGTAAGTTTACCGTTCTGTTTTTCTGCTCCCAGTCTTCCATATTTTCATACATTTGGGTGCAGTGAAACACAATGATTAAGCTACCAATCAACCACTAAAATCAATTCTGCAGCTGGTTTCTACCGAGAAGCGACTTGGCAAACCAGTTGCATTTTAATATTCTGATGGCGTTACATCTAATCGTGGAATTTCAGGAGCCAAGTTGATGAAGTGATGGTCTGTGCAGCCGCCTCTCGGTCTATAATATGTTTGTTGTTTTATGTATTATGAATCCTTGTTTTTGTTGATAGTATATCCTTTGTACTAAAATTTGCCTTTTCGTTGGATAGCATAGTCGATAGCGTATCGAGGTCATACAACATTTCCCATTCTGACATTAGGTGGGCCGCGAAAATTTTTTTTACTTAAAATTGGGTCGTTTACCAATAAAAGTTGGGAACCGCTGCTTTATAGCAATATCAGCGACGTATTTGCGGTAGTTATTGGATGTGTTATTGAGCACGCAGTTCGTGATAGCCGCGACTGTTCGATTATCTGTGCAGATAGTGCTGTTGCGACGGACGGACACCTTGCGATAGCCATTTCCAGAGCGGCTCGCGACCGACATGTCTCTACGGCAGAAACACGTTTTGCTGCTTGTCATCACAAGCCTTCAACTGTTCGCCAGCTGTTATGCAGGTACTGCTCATTGACATTCAGTACATGTTTGCACATTGAATTTTGCGTATCTTTCATCCCTGTCTCCTGAACCATTTTATTTTTAATATTTTTTTCCTAAAATATAAAAAACCGTGGAGGTTTAAATAATTATAAAAGCAAGTATAAAATGAAATCTGACAACCCGCAGACAATGATGTATATATTTTTTTAAATCCACTATTTATACATGCTTTTGATGAAAAAACAGCCTTATGGCACCTGTTATTTCCGAAAATTCTTACGCGATTGAAGGTAACATATAGTGTTTTAAATATTACTGAGAAATTGTTGTTTATGGAATTGACGAAATAAAGAAATGAGCGGTGTTGATGATGACCCAGGTGTGGGCGCTACCATGCAGAATGTTACTCCAATGCAGAGTGGTGGATAATTTAACTGAGATGGTTTTCAGCTTCATTTAATTTAATTTTTAATTTAATTTAATTTAATTCAATTGCAATGGAGCGCAGGCTCTGGTGGCAATTTCCCTACACACCCATCTTCCCCCTATCCTGCACCTACCTACATTTGCCCTCTACAAATTTTATCTTTAAATTCCTTCAAAGTTTTCGGTAAATTATTCATCATTTCTCTTGGTAACTCATTCCAATCCCTGACACCCTTACCTAAAAAAGAGAATCTTCCCACACCCTTGTGCCTGAAATCGAGTGCCAGCTTGTGGTCATGGTCATCTTTTCCCTTACATGCACTACTTTTCATACCTATTGCAATATCTTTCCATGCCTCATCGCCAGTATATGCCCTGTACACTCCCATGACCCTCCTCATCCTCCTCCTGTCTTGCAATGAATCCCATTCCAGCTCCTTTATCATATCCATCACTGATTGCATTCTGCGATAATTTCCAGAAACAAATCTAGCAGCCCTTCTTTGCACCCTCTCCAATTCCTGAATTTGATACGTAAAATGAGGGTCCCATACTTCACTACCATATTCGAGCAATGGTCTGACCAAAGTTTTGTAACCCAATTCCTTGACTTCTCTCGTACATCCCCTCATCACTCTCTCCAACAAGTGCAGAACTTTGAAACCTTTTCCTACCACCTGTCCTATGTGTCCTGCCCAGTTAAGTTTGTTATCAAAAGTAATTCCAAGATATTTACATTTCAAGTCTTCAGCAAGCAATTATTTCCCCACCTTATATTCATAATTAACCTTTTGTTTTTTATTTGTGTATCTAATAAGCTGACTCTTCTTTGACCGAGCGTGGTGGTGTAACGGCTAGCGCTCTGGCCTCGCATTCGGGAGGACGGCGGTTCGAATCCCCGTCCGGGCATCCAGATTTGGGTTTTCCATGGTTTCCCAAATCGCTCCAGGCAAATGCCGGGATGCTTCATTCAAAAGGCCATTGCCGAATTCCTTCCCATTCCTTGCCCCCCCCCCCCCATCCTTTCCCGTCTCTAAAGAACTCGCCGTTAGAGAGACGTAAAGCAGGTTAAAAAAAATAAAAAATAAAAAAAGACTCTTCTTTGCATTTATCCTCATTCCACGTTTACCAACCCAATTAGATATCCTGTCCAGATCACCTCTCAACTGTTTACAATCCTCTATCGTTTTGATTCTTTTATACAGCATTATGTCATCTGCAAACAATCTAATTTCAGATAGTAAACAATCAACACAATTATTCATTAGAATAATGAATAGCAATGGACCCAATACGCTACCCTGTGTCACACCCATTTCCTCGGTTTTTATTTATTTCGTATCAGAAACATACAGTTACACAATCATCAAATTATACTGGACCAGTACTTGGCCAGTTCCAGTGCATTTTCTGAGGCATCATACAATTCAGCTGCCGAGCCGGATGCTGGACACAGTTGACACTGGAGCATGTGCTGAGCGAGGTGTATGTAAGACTGTTGTGTGCATGACTATGATGTGTGTATGTGCAGCAGTTTTTTATTTGCGTTGTGAATGACTCCAGTAGGACTACAAGTTTAAAATCCCCGTTTGGTGGACGATTCACCATCAGTAGTGTCGCATGTCCTTAGTTCACGCACACTGCAGAGACAGCGCTGCCAATTTAGCATTTTTATGGTTGAATTGAGCTTATTTCCAAGTGATTTAACTTGAAAAAGTTCAATTTAGCATACAGCATATTTTTTTAGCATTTTTTTTCCTGATATGGTCGTTGTAGAGCCTCTTCCGCTGTGCTTCTCCTTGAGTTCTTCATCTTTATCACCGCTTGTACGATTTGCTGTCTCAACTTTTAGCACGGTGTGCCTAGGACGGTCATCCTCTCCTGTGTCTGAAGTAGAATTTGTTTGTGTAGTAGGAGCCTGGCTGTTGGTTGCATCCTTGTTTCCGTTGCTTATTTGCCCCGCAGGGGCCTGGTACGCAAGTGCCAGGTACGGGTTTGGCGAACCCGCGGTGCCCGAGCCGGAAACTTGTGAGCGCCGCAAGTTTCCCACACCGTAAACTCCTACCATGCTTCAACGACCACCGTAGGGCGTGGCGGTGGAACGTTGTGTGCCTAGGAGAACGGGGATCTTGGCTTCATCGCCCGGATCGTGAGGAAGGTACAAACCTCTATAAAAAACCCCTTAACCTCAAGGTCGGACACGTGCCGAGGAGGTGCATGGGTGAGAGGCAGATCACTCGATAACGTGCAACCTCAGGGGCACCTGCGCACCCCTGTTGTATTAGCGCTTCTTTTTAAACTGGTTTTACTCGTGGGACCAAAACGAAGTCTTCCAATAAAACCACAAAACCCTGCGGTACGGGTGTGCCGCAGGCTAATATAAATACACCCAGTTCTAAGAAGCGGGTGAGGGTTGATAGCCCCCCCGCTCCTGAAAGTGAAAGTAACAGAAAAGAATGTTCGATAGCGAACGCTTTTGTAATAATGGAAAGGATAGAAGGAACATTTGAGAAGGTGTCACCCTTCTATATTTCAAAGGGTCTAGAAGGTTTAGTTGGTACCCTTAATAATGTTAAAAAACTGAGGAATGGGACGCTGCTGCTGGAAACAACCAACAGTAAGCAGGCTACCAAACTGCTGAATTGTCAGAAGCTCGGGGAGTTCGCCGTAAAATGCGAACTCCATAAGTCCCTAAATTCCAGTAAAGGCGTAGTCACCTGTCGTGATGTCATGGATTTAGGGACAGACGAGCTTCTGAATGAGTGGAAAACTGAGAAAGTGGTCGAGGTACGTCAGATCACGCGAAGGGTGAATGGCAGTGTTGAAAAGACTGCCACCTTCGTCCTGACGTTTGACACTCCAATATTGCCCAAGAATATTAAGGCCGGGTATCTAAACCTGAATGTCCGCCCGTATGTTCCGGACCCGATGCGCTGTTTTCAGTGTCAGCGGTTCGGACATACGACGGCGTCATGTAAGGGCAACCCCACCTGTGGGAATTGCGGCAAGGGGGCACATGAGCCGGGTGCCAGTTGTACGCTACCACAGGTGTGCGTCAACTGCTCCGGATCGCACCCGGCCTGGAGTAGAGAGTGTCAAGTGTATCTTGAAGAGCGCAAGATACAGGAGCTGAAGACCAAAGAGCGGATTCCATATGGGGAAGCTAAAAAGAGGGCCAAGTCGCTCGCCGCTCCAATTTTCGGAACTAGTTTTGCTAAGATGGCTTCAGCTCCCGTCAGGAAGCAGAGTGTTGCTACCCAGACGTCCTTTGCAGACATGGGCACAAGCACTACGTGCTCATGTCAGTGCAGATGCGGTGCCAAACCCGCTAAGGTCGTTACGCCTAAGACCGTGGACGTCGGTAGCAGCACGTCTGCGACCTCGACCACACCAGCAGCAGCAGTAATTGTTCCACCAGCAACAGCGGCAGTTAAATCCACTCCACCTCCTATTCCTCCACGTGCAGTGCCCGTAAACGCATCATCTTCTTCCAATGCAAACGGAGGTGATCAAAAGATTCGGGGCCCGAAGTTTCGGCAGACGGACCCAACTCAGTTTGTGAAATCACCCTCTTCATCCCCTCCCAGGTTACCTGGTTGTAGGGAAAACAAACCAAAGAGGACGAGGAAGAAAAAAGCCAAAGAGGTTTTTAGTGAGTTTTCTGAGTCGGAGATGTGTGTTTCTTCGGAGCCAGAAGAAACTGAAATGCTGGTGGACGAGCCTGGTCTCATTCCTCAGCAGGCAGTTACCAAAGACCCACCCGAACCCGGGCGGGTGAAACTAAACCGGTAGGATGATGGATGGGTTGCCTCTTTACAGCCACCCATCCATATACTTTGATTCTATTTTTTATACTGTTACAACTCATGTCTCGCTTGCCACTATACAGCCGGTGAGACATGTAGTTTTTTAAATAATCGTTTGAACCTGTGTGGCCTCTTTAGAGGCATCCAGGAGTCGTACCGTTAAGTTCTGGTGGCTCCTTTAAGCCACGTCAGATTTTATTGTTTTATTTGCTGTCTGTATGGCCGACCCCTTTACAGTCGACCATGCAGATGGTATTTTAGTTTATTCTTAAGCCACGATAAAAGCTGGCAATTTTTAGGGCGCTATTGACCCCGCTGTGGGTTATCCTAAAGCAACAATTTTAACACCGAGATCAACAGTGTGGCGAGCGTTTTAATATTTTGTGTATTGGCCGGTCTAGTGCCTAACATTTTTAGGCAAATCGGCCTAGTTTTAAGATGTATGGGTGGCCTCTTTACAGCCACCCATCCATTCGCATTGGTTTTTATTTTTTATATCTTTATAATTCCTGTCTCGCTGGCCACTATACAGCCAGCGAGAAATGTAGTGTTTTTAATTATCTTGTGAACTTGTTCGGCCCCTTTACAGCCATCCAGGTGTTTTTTGGTCTTGGGTCGTGGTGGCCCTATTGAGGCCATGTTTTATTTTTGTGAATTATTTTACTTGCTGTCTGTATGGCCGACCCTTTTACAGTCGACCATGCAGACGGCATTTTAGTTTTATTTTTAGCTAAAGTGTTAGCTGGTCATTGTTAGGGCGCTAATGACCTCGCTGTCGACGTGCCCTAAAGCCACAAAAACAACAACAACAACAACGTTGCTTATTTGCACGGCAATATTTACCAAGCTTCCGTTGTGTTTCGGAAGGAAGATTGACTTTTCTTGACATAAGATAAAATAACTGTTCACTACGTCGCTCAAAATTTTCGTAGGATTCGCACGCCCATAGTTGACACTGTTGTTGAGCGCCCGAAATCGATGAATCCGTTTAGCTGATACTCGTAACCGTAAATATCACCCACTTCCTTGCTCGGCCATTGTTAAGCGTTAACACTATTCACTTCCTCACTCTACTGCAGCTAACGGCGAACTTATCGTCACCAGTCCGATTGAATTTGTACTGACTCGGGCGAGCCGCCGCTCACCATCCGTCGGCGTCTCCTGTTAGTGTGACACAACCTATATATTGCCATTTAACCAGGTAGTCCTGTGTACGACATAATTATACATCCAGATTTCGAGCTGCTTCATAACCACCGCCATCAGCTACCGCACATAGGCTATTTTGGAAGATATGGATTCGAGCTGGCTACTTTTTATAACAAGCGATGGAATAAATCTCCTCCCTGGCTTTTAAAGAGGCGGAGAACAATTTTCGAATTCACTCGGTATATATATATATATATATATATATATGAAAAATAAAACTGTTTACCACTGACAATTTTAGTACCAACGTTTTTAGAGACATTTTAAATCAGCATCACACTTTTATCCAGGAACACACCGATGGGTTAAGTAGGCTAACGGAGCAAGTTGCTCCGTTGTGTTCCCTCAAGCGACTTACACTTACAAGCTAAATAGCATGCACTGTCGAGTGTTTCGCATTGTTAAGGCGCTACAACAAGTGAGAGTAATATGCTGCGATTCCCTTAGTTGTATTCAAGCGCTAGTAAACATGTACCCAGCAGACGGTCTAGGACTCCCTCCATTCCATTCAATCTTGTGGGAAGGAGGTTTCATTCTGCTGGGTACACGGTCATGTAGGAATCAGGGGGAACGAGGCAGCCTTGGAAGCTGCCAAGTTACCCTGCAACAAGGTCATTATTGTTTTTTGATCTTGTCTAAGCGGTGACAGAAGTAAGGTATCAAATAAAACAGAGAGAGAACTTTACATAAAACAGGAAACTACTCACTAAACTTTATTAAAAAATGCCAGTCAGGATGACTGAATTTATATATATAGATGGATAGTGACTATCGAAAAGGCGTTTAGCGAAATGGGGTTGTTTAGTATTCATATTTGTTCTTACATGTTCTTCACATCATGTCTGCAACTGCCTTCTTGTGTTGACTGCAAAAAGGAGCATAGATGTCCCAAATATCTTAGTGATGGAAAAGGTTTTACCCAAGTCTTAGAGCAGAACACAAAGGGATGAAACATGCTAGATATCTTTCTAATGAAGACTTATGATGACTATGTATGAGGTTCCAGGTTAAAGAAGGAATAAGTGATCATGAAACAGTTCTGATGGACATAAGAGGATTTAATAAACTATAGGCCAAAACTGAAGTTGATTATACATACAATTATAAAAAAGGCACATAATTCAGGATTGAGTATATTTGTAAGAATGATTTCCCCGCAGGGGCCTGGTACGCAAGTGCCAGGTACGGGTTTGGCGAACCCGCGGTGCCCGAGCTGGAAACTTGTGAGCGCCGCAAGTTTCCCACACCGTAAACTCCTACCATGCTTCAACCACCACCGTAGGGCGTGGCGGTGGAACGTTGTGTGTTTAGGAGAACGGGGATCTTGGCTTCACCGCCCGGATCGCGAGGACGGAATAAACCTCTATAAAAAACCCCTCAACCTCAAGGTCAGCCACGTGCCGACGAGGTGAATGGGTGATGAGGGCAATCACTCGCTAACGTGCAACCTCAGGGGCACCTGCGCACCCCTGTTGTATTAGCGCTTTCTTTAAAACTGGTTTTACTCGTGGGAACAAAATTCAGTCATCCACCAAAACCAAAAAACACTGCGGTACGGGTGTGCCGCAGGTTAATCCAAATACATCCAATACTAAGAAGCGGGTGAGGGTTGACAGCCCCCCCGCTTCTGAAACTGAATGTAACGGAAAAGTTTGTTCGCTTGCGAACGCTTTTATTGTAATGGAAAGAGCAGAAGGTAACTTTGAAAAGGTATCACCCTTCTACATCTCTAAGGGTCTAGAGGGTCTTGTAGGTACCCTAACCTCTGTTAAAAAATTGAGGAATGGGACGCTGCTGCTGGAAACAATCAACAGTAAGCAGGCTACCAAACTTCTTAATTGCCAGAAGCTCGGGGAGTTCGCTGTGAAATGCGAACTCCATAAGTCCCTAAATTCCAGTAAAGGCGTAATCACCTGTCGTGATGTCATGGATTTAGGGATAGACGAGCTTCTGAATGAGTGGAAAACAGAGAAAGTGGTCGAGGTACGTCAGATCACACGAAGGGTGAATGGCAGTATTGAAAAGACTGCCACCTTCGTCCTGACGTTTGACACTCCAGTATTGCCCAAGAATATTAAGGCCGGATATCTAAACCTGAACGTCCGTCCGTATGTTCCGGATCCGATGCGCTGTTTTCAGTGTCAGCGGATCGGACATACGACGGCGTCATGTAAGGGCAGCCCCACCTGTGGGAATTGCGGCAAGGGGGCACATGAGCCGGGTGTCAGTTGTACGCTACCACAGGTGTGCGTCAACTGCTCCGGATCGCACCCGGCCTGGAGTAGAGAGTGTCAAGTGTATCTTGAAGAGCGCAAGATACAGGAGCTGAAGACCAAAGAGCGGATTCCCTATGGGGAAGCTAAAAAGAAGGCCAAATCGCTCGCCGCTCCAATTTCCCCGTCAGGAAGCAGAGTGTTGCTACCCAGACGTCCGTTGCAGACATGGGCACAAGCACTACGTGCTCATGTCAGTGCAGATGCGGTGCCAAACCCGCTAAGGTCGTTACGCCTAAGACCGTGGACGTCGGTAGCAGCACATCTGCGACCTCGACCACACCAGTAGCAGCAGTAAATGATCCACCAGCAACAGCGGCAGTTATAGTCACTCCACCTCCAATTCCTCCACGTGCAGTGACTGGAAAAGCAACAACATCTGCTAACAGTGCAAATGGAGGTGATCAAAAGATTCGGGGCCCGATGTTTTGGCAGACGGACCCGACTCAGTTCGTGAAATCCCCCTCTTCATCCCCTCCCAGGTTACCTGGTAGTAGGGAAAACAAGGGAAAGAGGGTGAGGAAGAAGAAAACCAAAGAGGTGTTTGGTGATTTTGCTGAGTCGGAGATGTCTGTCTCTTCGGAGCCAGAAGAAACTGATATGCTGGTGGACGAGCCCGGTCCCATTCCACAGCAGACAGTGACCAAAGACGCACCCGAACCGGGGCGGGTGAAACTGAACCGGTAGGATGATGGATGGGTGGCAACTTTACAGCCACCCATCCATATGAATTAATTTTATTTTTTACACTGTTATAATTCATGTCTCGCTTGCCATTGCACAGCGAGTGAGACATTTAGTATTTTTAATCCTCTTCTGAACCTGTCTGGCCTCTTTACAGCCATCCAGGTGTTGTACGGTTAAGTCCTGGTGGTTCTTCTAAGCCACGCAGACTTTGATTTATTTTATTTGCTGCCTGTATGGCCGACCCCTTTACAGTCGACCATGCAGGCAGTATTTTAGTACTTTCTTAAGCCACAGTAACATCTGGTAATTTTTAGGGCGCTATTGACCCCGCGGTCGAGGGGCCCTAAAACAACTACATCAACGTGTTTAGTTTTAGGGGCAGGCGTTGACCTGTCCAACGATCTGTCTCTTTTTTTTTAACAACGAGATCAGCAGTGTGGCGAGTGTTTTAAATTTTTTTGTATTGGCCGGTCTAGAGCCTAAAATTTTAGGCAGATTGGCCTAGTTTTATGATGTATGGGTGGCCTCTTTACAGCCACCCATCCATTTTCTTAGTTTTTATTTTTTTATAATTTTAATATCTTTATAATTTCTGTCTCGCTGGCCTCTATACAGCCGGCGAGACATGTAGTGTTTTTAATTGTTTTGTGAACCTGTTTGGCCCCTTTACAGCCATCCAGGTGTTTTGTGGTCTTATGTCCAAGAGGCCCTTTTAAAGCCATGTATTATATTTCGAATTATTTTATTTGCTGTCTGTATGGCCGATCCTTTTACAGTCGACCATGCAGATGGTATTTTAGTATTCTTTTTAGGTAAAGTATTAGCTGGTCTTTGTTAGGGCGCTAATGACCTCGCTGTCGACGCGCCCTTAAGCCACAAAAACAACAACAACAAACAACAAGAATGATTTAATAAGTGGAAGGACATCACCACATCAGTGGAGAGGAGATACAAACTGTTTGAAGGAGATAATACGAATGGATAAATAAATGTTTATTTCATAAAATAAGGAAAGAACAGGTCAAATCAAGTATAGTAACATGCACAGTAGGGAGATTACAAGGCTAAAGAGGTTGGTAGATCAAACAAAATATATATATATATATTTCTTATGGCTTTACAACTCCTTGATGTTGAGGTCATTATAGGTGGGAATGGTCTGGGATTGAATCCAGCCATGGAGTTTTGAAGTATGCATCCCAGCATTCACCTGGAGTGATTTTGGGAAACCATGGAAAACCCAAATCACAACAGTATTAAGAGATAGCAAGGCATTAGGAAACCCCTCAAACAATTAAACAAGGAATTAATAGTACAAAACAGGGAAAATATGATAGGTATTTGATGAATATTTGGTGAGTTACATTTAGAGGTTACATTGTTTGCAGAAGACATAATGTTCTTGTAACAGAAAATTGGAGTAGACTTAACATTTGCATGGTGAACTGGATACAATATCTAGTTGGCTAGGTCAATATGGGATAAATATTAATGCCAAGAAGAGTCAGATGATAAGGTACAAAGATAAACACAAAGTTTTCTTTAATGCTTGTATGATGCAGATGTAATTTTGATGATAGTCTCAATCTACAACACTTGCAGTTGAGGCATTAAATGAAAATATAATAAACCAGTTGGAAAATGAGAATACAGAGCAATACAATTATGTACATCACACCCATTCAAAACAAGAGTTTGTGCATTATGACATACTTCCATATGCACATAGGATAAAAACATGGGACAAACATTAATCTACCAAAGTTTGAAATTTATGTCAGGACATACCTGAACTTCCACTGGGAGTTTCTTCTGGTACCAATCTTTGTTTTTCTACTATTTTGCTTTCCTCTTGTTGACTAAGAGATTCTTCAATTGCCATAATTCTTTGTTTTTTGAGCATATATAGTCTCTCTGTACTAACAAATGTTCGTTTTTTTTCTATCTGGCTGACACTCAAATTTTGTTGGAATACAACCTGGTTTCATGAGTACTTTTGATACTGATCCCATTATATGATACTACATATAGTTTTCCATATCGTTTGGCAACTGTATCAATAAAAAAATTGGATACATTTACAACGAACAGCATTTTAACCTCCAGGGTCGTAATTTATTTACCGGTAATAATGTAAGTTTTTCACAGCACAAAGTATTGAGGTACATAGCTTACTAAACATAATAAAATATTAAGCACAAACTTACGTCAAAGTGGTCTTCACAAAAATACATAGTGGATGTTGTAGACATATAAGCCGGATCGCGTCGTGCAAGCTTTAACCACTTTTTCCGCCCTTCATCGTTGCGTGGAACGGAAACAAACAATTTGTTTGGTGTTTTAAAGGTTGTGTTAACACACAGAGGCACCACACACCATTTGTAAACGGTAGAACTCATTTTATTAATGAAATGAGCAAACCGCCTATATGTTTACAATGGCACGAACCAACAACTGACGTCACAGGAGACTAGCTGACAGCTGGGAGCGTTTTGGCGCCAAAATTCAAATCATCGCATAAAAATGCAAAATTTTGCTATTTTCCGTTTGTTATTTCAAGAAATAATATTTTTTTTTGATTATAGTAGACGTCCAGCTACAATACTGACTACTTTCCCAAAATTAGTCAAGTACCCCATTGTGTCTGAGGTATGACAGAGGCAGGAGCTGGAGGTAAGGCATAATAAGCTCCGGATAGTAAAATAAACCGTTCAGCCGAGGAGCAGCTCCTTCCATCGGGCGAGGAGGGATGAGGTTCTCCTCACTCGCCTCCGTATAGGGCACTGTCCTCTGACTCACAGCTTTCTTCTCCGCCGAGAGGACCCACCGGAATGTAATGTTTGTGGCGTACCTCTGACGGTGCGCCATATTTAACTGATTGTGTTTTAGTTTTTGATTTAATGGCAGACGTCGGCCTAGCAAACTTTCTGTCCCTTGTTTCATCAGGGATTTAATAAAATTGTCATTTAGTGGACTAATCAAAGTAAAAACCTAATCAATGTCTGAATTGCAATACATAAAAAGAAATATTATTTTTTCCTGCTTTCTCTGTACCCAACCTATTTCGTATAATAAACTGGACAAGTGCGAATGTGGAAAATACTCTTTCCACTGACACTGATAATGCTATGGCTCCAACTAGATGCCTGAAAATTGGAAGTTTTGAAGGATTTTGATTGTGACTTTAATTTCATAATTATTTGTAGTAAACCTCAACCATAATATTGAATTCTAGTTTCATCCAACACGCTCTCTTCCTCTTCTTCGGTCATCCTGAATAGAGTTTGAGTTGGCCCTAATAAATACGCCAAAAGCAGGCTGGACGGCATCTCTTGGTTGTATCTCTTTTTAAACTTAGATATATGGCTAATGCTAGTTTCATCGAATTTGGCTTCAAGTCTTTTCCATGGCGTTGCTGCATCTGACAGTATCCCTTTACTTCTCTGTAGAATATCGATTGTGATCGATACTGGTTTCACTATCTCAGAGATTATTCAACAGATGTTTTTATTACCATGCTTTCGACTTTTAACTGAATTAAAATGTCCATTATGTTTCTGTTCTCTTCAAAAATCTTTATTAACTTTTGCCATTCAGAAATATGTACTTCAAAACAATCAATCAGTGTTCCAACGAACGCCTTGTGGCAACACAAAAACTTTTCCACCTTCTTTTATAAATAGTTTGCAGCACGACTGTTTGGGAAATATTTGATAATTTGCACAACATGCTCCTTTGTATTGGCCATTTACACGTCCAAATCCTTTGATAGTAAATTCAAAAAAATGTGCTGAACAACCATATGTTATAGTATTTTCATTTTTAATGTATCTTGTCATTTTAGCAATTTTGGAATCGTTATATATTACGAAACTTGTTAACCCTACCAATAAACTTAGATTTGAAATGCACTATTAAAGCCATAGCAACCCCGCAGGGGCCTGGTACGCAAGTGCCAGGTACGGGTTTGGCGAACCCGCGGTGCCCGAGCTGGAAACTTGTGAGCGCCGCAAGTTTCCCACACCGTAAACTCCTACCATGCTTCAACGACCACCGTAGGGCGTGGCGGTGGAACGTTGTGTGCCTAGGAGAACGGGGATCTTGGCTTCATCGCCCGGATCGCGAGGACGGTAGAAACCTCTATAAAAAAACCCTCAACCTCAAGGTCAGCCACGTGCCGAGGAGGTGCATGTGTGAGAGGTAGATCACACGCTAACGTGCAACCTCAGGGGCACCTGCGCACCCCTGTTGTAATAAGCATTTCTTTTTATCATGTTTTTGCTCGTGGGACCAAAATTCCATCTCACAAACAAAAACCAAACCCCTGCGGTCCGGGTGTGCCGCAGGTTAAAAAAAATACACCCAGTTCCAACAAGCGGGCGAGGGTTGACAGCCCTCCTCCGGAACAAGATAACTGTAATGGAAGGGTTTGTCTTATAGACAACGCCTTTGTAATAATGGCAAGAACGGAGGGATCCTTTGAGAAGGTCTCTCCGTTTTATATAAACAAAGGATTGGAGGGAATAGCGGGTAGTTTAAAGAGTGTCAAAAAGCTGAGGAATGGGACCCTGCTTCTGGAAACATCTAACCACAAGCAGGCTATTTCACTCCTTAAGTGTGAGAAGCTCGGGGAGTTCGCAGTGAAATGCGAACTCCATAAAACTCTAAACTCTAGCAAAGGAGTCATCACTTGCAGAGACTTAATAGATATAGAGTCCGAGGAACTCCTTAAGGAGTGGGCATCAGATAATGTGGTCGAGGTTAGGCAGATCAAACGAAGGGTTAACGGCAATCTTGAGAAGACTGCCACCTTCGTCCTGACGTTCGACACTCCGACGTTGCCGAAATCCATTAAAGCTGGATATCTAAATCTTGAATGTTCGCCCGTATGTCCCGGACCCGATGCGCTGCTTTAAGTGCCAGCGGTTCGGGCATACGACGGCGAACTGTAAAGGCAACGCCACTTGTGGGAAATGTGGAAAATCGGCTCATGAACCGGGTGCAAGTTGCACCCTCCCACAGGTGTGCATTAACTGCTCCGGGTCACATCCAGCCTGGAGCAGGGAGTGTCGAGTGTACCTTGAAGAAAAGAAGGTACAGGAGTTGAAGACTAAGGAAAGAATATCCTTTGGCGAGGCGAAGAAACGGTTTAAGGCGCTGGCGCCACCGGTCTTCGCCACTAGCTTCGCCAAAACGTTGTCAACTCCCGTCAGGAAGGAGAGCGTTGCTACGCAGACGACCGTTGTGGACACGGGCACGAGCATGACATGCTCGTGCCAGTGCAAGTGTGGTGCGCAGCCCACTAAGGTCCTAACACCAAGGACCGCGGTCGTCGGTAGTAGCGCTTCTGCTAACCCGACCACTACAGCAGCAGGGTCATCAAGTCCACCAGCCAAAGCACGGCCATCCGCTCCAGTAGCTGCAGCCGTGGGTGCCTCTGCAACAGCAGAAGCAGCACCCATGGCAAAAGCTACATCTCCACCTATAGTAGCAGCAGAAACGCCATCTGCCGGAAGCGGATGGCAGTTAGTGCAGAAAGTTCGGGGTCCGAAGTTCAAACACACGGACCCCACTGTGTTCTTGAAGTCCCCTTCTACTTCCCCACCCAGTTCCCCAACTGGTGGGGAGAAGAAGGGGGGAAGGCCTCGGCGGAAGAAAGATCCGCAAGACGCCGAGGCCTTAGAACAAAAGTCGTCTTCGGACCCCGAAGATGACGTTATGCTGGTGGACGTAGACCCTGGTCCCGTTCCTCAGCAGACACCAGACCCTGACCCACCCGACCCGGGGCGGGTGGTTTTAAATAGGTAGAATGGCTCCCATACTTCAGTGGAACGTAAACGGATTTCAGGCTCACAAAGAGGAAGTCCAACTCTTAGCACGGTCTAATCCATTGTGTCTCTGTCTACAGGAGACACATTTTAGACCACAACATCAGCCAGTGCTAAGAGGTTATGACATATTCCGGAAGGACGATACCGAGGGTGATCGAGCGAAGGGCGGAGTGGCCGTGTTTGTTCGGAACACTGTCCACTCCGAACCCATTGCTCTCACCTCTCATCTGCAAGCAGTAGCGGTGAAAATACACGGTCCAATCCAACTGACCGTATGCTCTGTCTATCTGCCACCCAGTGTGTCAGTCGGCTACGACGACCTGGTTGGCATTATACGACAACTCACTCGGCCCTTTCTCCTTTTGGGAGATTTCAACGCCCACAGTGCGTTGTGGGGTTCCACCACCGATTGCCCCAGGGGCCGAGTGGTTGGTAGATTGATAGAGCAGGAGGAAATTTGTATCCTGAATACAGGGCAAATGACTCATTTCACCACTGCTACCGGTACGTCTTCTGCCATTGACCTTTCCTTGTGCTCCCCCTCCATCGCGGACTCCGTGCATTGGGAGGTGGATCGCGACCTACATGGAAGTGACCACTTCCCTGTTTGGATGCACGTTGAGTGTGAGCGGGGAGGAGGTAATAACCGGCGTAAATGGAACGTCAGTGGTGCAGATTGGCAGCTCTTCTGCCGTTCTGTACTGCTACAACCCTGTGGTAGTATACAGGAGAAGGTGAATCACTTCACAGAAGTGATTCACCGTGCAGCTGACGTCTCCATGCCGAAAAGCTCCGGAACGCTGCGAAGGACGCCCGTCCCCTGGTGGAACGACGATTGTCGTTCCGCCATCCAGGGTCGTAGACGGGCGCTACGTCGTTTTAAGCTGTGCCCAACAGCTGACAACCTAGCAGCGTTCCGTATTGCCAGAGCTAAGGCGCGTCGAGTTAGTTAAGGAGAGCAAGAAGAGGTCATGGCAGAACTTTGTGAGCACAATAAATCGTTCCACACCTTCATCGAAAGTATGGGAGTCCATTCGCCGTATATCCGGAAGGTACTCCCGCCCACCAGTATCTGGATTACTGGATCATGGACGTATTATTACCGACGAACGAAGCATAGCGCAGCTGATGGCGGAGAACTTCGCCGCCGTCACTTCATCGGCCAACTTTGAACCTCGGTTCCAGCGACAAAGAGTTGCTGCCGAGAGGCGCGCGCTGTGCTTTGATTCGTCGAATACAGAGGCATACAACCGCCCATTTACATTTTGGGAACTGGAGTCAGCGTTGAATAGCGCTAACGACACTGCTCCAGGGCCTGATCTGATCCAGTACCAGATGCTGAGGCATCTTAGTAAAGATGCTAAAGAGTACCTTCTGGATACTTTTAATGACATATGGACCGGAGGACACTTCCCCGACTCGTGGAAAGAAGCAACACTAATTCCAATTTTAAAACCTGGCAAAGACAAATTGTTGCCAGGTAGCTATCGTAGTATCGCCCTTACAAGCTGCGTGGGTAAGACACTGGAGAGGATGGTTAATCGCCGCCTCGTCTGGTGTCTAGAATCCCAAAACCTACTGAGCCGCTTTCAGTGTGGATTCAGGAAGTTCCGTTCCACCTTGGACAACCTGATCCTGCTGGAAGCGGCGATACAGGATGCGTTCGTCCGCAGCCAACACCTTGTGGGTGTTTTTTTCGACCTTGAAAAGGCCTACGATACTACCTGGCGGCATTTGATTTTAAAACAGTTACATGAATGGGGTTTTAGGGGCAACCTACCCCGTTTTTTAAAATCATTTTTATCTGGTCGTTGCTTCCGGTACCGAGTCGGTAGATGAAGTGTCTGATCTTTTTATTCAGGAAAACGGTGTTCCTCAGGGTTCAGTTTTAAGCGTGACTCTCTTCGCTATTGCGATAAATAGCATTTTAAGTGTTATAAGGAGTCCTATACGGTCCTCCTTGTATGTGGACGATTTTTTAATTTTTATTGCATCTTCCAGCCTGAGAAGCGCAGAGCGGCAGCTGCAACTCGCGCTGAACAGGCTGGATGAATGGTCAGTGCACACCGGTTTTCGTTTCTCTGCCGAGAAAACCCGGTGTGTACTTTTTACTCGCAACAGGAGTCTCTTACCGGAGCCCCACCTTACCCTGAGGAACACTGTTTTATGTTTTACGGAATCTGTCCGGTTTCTGGGCCTAATTTTAGACAATAGATTAACCTGGCTACCACATCTCAAAGATGTGAAAGCCAGAGCCTCAAAAGCTCTAAATGTTTTAAAATGTCTGTGTGGCAGGTCATGGGGCGCTGACCGCTCCTGCCTGCTACAATTTTACAGAGCCTTTGTACGGTCGCGGCTGGAATACGGTTGTATCGTGTATGGTTCGGCACGGGACAGCTATCTCCGTATACTAGATAGTGTCCACCATGCTGGAATTCGGCTCGCCACGGGTGCATATCGCACCAGCCCTATTGTCAGCATTTGTGCTGACTCGGGCGAGCCGCCGCTCACCATCCGCCGGCAACTCCTCATGGTGCGACACTACCTTCAAGTTGCCATAACACCTGGCAGTCCCGTGTACGACATAGTTCTACACCCCAACCACGAACGGCTCTATGCCAACCGGCATAGAGCCACTAAACCGTTCAGCTACCGTACAAGGGCTATTTTAGAACAATATGGATTAGAGCTTCCATCTTTTTATCACCAGGGTTGGAGTAAATCTCCTCCCTGGCTTTTAAAGAGGCCCAGAATAATTTTAGACCTGTGTCGGTACAACAAAGTGTGTACCGCTGACAGTGTTTTTAATAATGTTTTTAGAGACGTTCTAAATGAGCATCATATTTTTACCCCGGTGTATACGGATGGGTCTAAGCAGGCTGACGGAGTTGGCTGCTCCGTCGTGTTCCCTCGAGCGACTTACACATACAAACTTGATGGCAGGTGCAGCGTTTTTACTGCCGAGTGCTACGCCGTGCTAAAGTCGCTCCAGCATATGAAAGTAAATCGCGAAAAGTGTTTCATCATATGCTGTGATTCCCTGAGCTGTGTTCAGGCCATAGGAAATATGTATCCAGCAGATCGTCTAGTCCAGGACATCCAGGACGCCCTCCTTTCCCTCCAATCTCGTGGAAAGGAGGTATTATTCTGCTGGGTACCGGGCCATGTGGGAATCAGGGGGAACGAGGCAGCTGATGTAGCTGCCAAGTCAGCCTGCGACAAGGTCAGAACCGACTTTGTACCGGTCCCAAAGTCAGACCTTGCCTCGGCGGCGAAGAGATTTGTTTTTGATGTTTGGCAGAGGCAGTGGCTGGAAGTTGAGCATAACAAGCTCCGGCTGGTCAAACCGACCGTTCAGCCGTGGAGCAGCTCCTTCCAGCGGGCGAGGAGGGATGAGGTTCTCCTTACTCGCCTCCGTATAGGGCACTGTCCTCTAACTCATAGTTTCCTTCTCCGCCGAGAGGACCCTCCGGAATGTGATGCTTGTGGCGTACCTTTGACGGTACGCCACATTTTAACTGATTGTGTTTTATTTTTTGACTTAAGGGCAGACGTTGGCTTAGCCAACGATCTGTCCCTTATTTTAAACGATGAAGGTGACAACGTGGCTAAGGTTTTAAAGTTTTGTAGCTTGGCCGGTCTTGTCCCAAAAATTTTGGGCAGATCGGCCTAGGTTTTAGATTGGATTGGTGGCCTTTTACAGCCACCAATCCAAGTACTTTTTTTACTTGTGACACTGCTTATATGGCTGGCCCTTTTACAGCCAGCCAGCTAACTTGTTTTTTAAACTGGTTGACCCTTTTACAGCCAACCAGTTAATGTATGTGGTTTTATATTTTATTGTATTGTCTCAGTTTTATATTTTATGTTGCCGTCTGTGTGGCCGATCTCTTTACAGTCGGCCATGCAGGCGGTATTTTAGTTGATATGTTAGTATTTTATTGTGCCGTCTCTGTGGCCGAACCCTTTACAGTCGGCCACACAGACGGCAATTTTGTCACGTTGTCACTCCTGGTTGTTGCTAGGGCGCTAATGACCCCGTCGTCGACGCGCCCTAAAATCCTAATAATAACAACAACAACAACAACAAGCCATAGCAAGTTTAGTGAGATAATGATAGTGTCAAACAGAAAAACTTCGAAATAATTGGTATAAATAGGTTTCAAAACAAAGAGATAGATGCGTTTCGTTTTGCGCACACAATAGTTGAATTATGGCGTTAAAAAAAGTTTGCGCAAATGGCTTGATGGAGTAAACGCACCATTAGTTACCGTTTGGCAGTTAACTAACCGTTCAATAGTTTCCACTGTTTAAGTTGTCCGTGTAGAAGAAAAGGGTCTATTTCATTAACTTGTAAATTATAATAATCAATTTACTAATGTTTGGTACGTATGATTCGATGAATTAATAGCGTAATTGGATTTTTTTTTCGTGTAGATTCCTGGTTTGCAAATTCGATATTATTTTTAATAAAATTCTGTGACTAATCAACAGTTCGTATCGTTTTAAATATGATCTCAGAATCTATAAATAAATTATCATTTATCTCTTAGGATTCGGTGCTGTATGGCCACCTATCAGGTTAAGGAACTAATACCCTATAAGAAGGACGGATTTTTTAGAAAACTTTTAAACGCTTAGCTGCTGATGTGAAACACAAAAATGCAATCACTCACGTTTCAAATGTGTGATCGGTCGTGTTTCGATATAAGTTTGATTTGAGGCGATCACTAGCATTCCATAAAAGAATAACGAAATCAGATTCTTTAATATTGTTTTTCTTGTATTTCTTTGTGATCATATCAATATTAATGTCTCATTATCTACAAAAGTATAAGATTTGTCATGTGTCACATTAAATCCGCCGTTTGAGACCCCTTCTGTAACATCTGAAATATATAGAGTTTACCGATTATTTTTTTTTTTTATAATAGCGATTAAACAACTTTCCTATGATGAAAATGAATATGATGTAAGCTACGACAGAAAAAGGTAGACGATAAATGTTAAAAGTTTCCATTTTAATGATATAATAAGTTGCCTTTTGTGCCAACACGATTCCAGTGCCACAAAAATCGCTTTTAACAATTTGCGCAGGCTTGAATGTAGACCTTGAGATTCTAACCAGGCCGAGACTCCAACAGAGATTTACATGGACTCATAATGGTGATTTAGGCGTTTAAATTATCTCTAACGGGGGCTCTACAAGTCCTTTAGAGCTGAATTACAAGGGGACGTGTGATTTTAATGTGCATGAAGAGTATCTAGAAAAAAATTCTTCACATCTTCCAGTGTATCGACTGCAACTAATTTTACTGTCACGATTTTCGCAGATTTCACGTTACAATTACTTTTAGTGCACATTCAAAAAAATTTAAGTTAAATAGGTTTTTTTTTTTAATTCTTTATTTGGTTTTTGGTAGCAAGACCATTACACCAGCCCTCATAACATCGTTTTGCATATTACAATTATTTGGTGCATTGTGACATGTTACATATTTAATATATTTACCCACTATTTACACATAGTTTATAATTAATTTATTATAAATTTTACCTTTTATCTATTTTGTTTTATTTTACAATTATAATATTTTTCATATCTGACATGTTACATATCTTATGTTTTATACATATTTACATATTGTTTGCTTATTATTTACGTATCATCTGTGTATTTACCTATTATTTACTTATTGTTTGTAATTTACACCTTACCACTTATACTTGTTGACTTTTGTTTTATTTTATATACAGTATCATTCATGATCATGATTGCATTTTATTTGCATGTCGCTTTAGTATCTACCTGTTATTTACAAAACGTTCATAACTGATAAATTACAGTTGTATTATATTATCTTTTTTGTTTAGTTTTGCTCTTGGCTATATTATATAAAACTAAATTTGACATATGGTATTTCATTTATAAAGATCTGGTGACTTATGTCCGTTTATTTGTATTGGTTTCACCCAGGGACAGCGCTAGGATTCTCGGGCCCCGGTTAAGCGATCTTAGGCCCCCTACTCCCCCCCCCCGAAAATATTTTTACACTTTGTTTTTATAAATTCAGATAATTTTAATACAAAAATGTTCAAAATTATTTATGCAGATTCTAAAATTTGTGTTTGATTTTTATTTATTTAGGCACCCAGACCAGCGGGGCCCCCATTTGGTGGCCCGGGCCCCCCTTTGGTGGCCCGGGCCCCGGGTATTTTTGCCCCGCTTAACCCCCCCTAACGCCGGCCCTGGTTTCACCTATATATTAATTTGCGCCTCGCGTAAGAAATTTACAAGGCTTCTACAGATCGTCGGCTGGCCCGTCGCAAGGAGGGTTGGAATCGATGTCGGCAGCGGAACCTGTAAGGCTAGTAGTTTGGATTAAGGTTTTGGTTGTGAGTGGAATATTTGCTGCATTTAAAGAATGTGTGGTTCAGGTCTGCCTCGTCTTCCTTATCTGCGTCACACAGGGGGGATTCTATGTTAAATAGGTTACAGTTTATTACGGAATTACAGATGGACAAGTGAGTCGTTCATTCAGAGTGTATGGAGTTGTTTATACTCAAGTCCCGTTCTATTGTTCTGTCCTGCAGAATGCACCGTTGATGTGAACACTGGTGGCATGCCATCGCCCCAGCCTCTGATACTGCTACCCAACAGCACTGGAGAATTCTCCGGCTTCGTCCAGCCGAACGCTGATGGCCAGGTGGTTCTGCAGGCTGGAGAACAGCTGCTCCTGGCTTGTCCGGGCTCCAGCATGAAGCTGTTTACAGGCGTTGAGACCGCGACGGTCTCCTGTATCCAGGACACGGTCTTCAGCTGGCAAAACGTGTCATATACACTCACGCTTTCGCCTGCGACGACCTGCCACAAGCTTCCGCTAACGTATCCACCTCGGGGGACACCACTTGTACCAGTGGCTACGTGAAGGTATTCGTCACATGATGAAAGTAAACACCACAAACATAGATGAAATGTTCTCGGGAGTGAGTGAGAACGTTTGTAAAGCGCGACGTTTCGGCATCATAACTCTGAAGTGACAGTCACTTGACAATGACGGCAGGCATATGACCGCCGAAACGTCGCGCTTTACAAACGTTCTCACTCAGCCAGTTTCCCAGCTCCGGGCAATGTGTACGCCGTCAGCGCCTGACTGAGCTAGTCTTCTTATTTCCCACGTTGGCAGAAACCATCAAGCATAAGTCAGAAATTTACTTTCAAAGATGCTCTATTTCTAAATATGATTTAATCTCTGAAATCGGCGACGAAACAGAAGAAATGCGCAATGTCAAGCGCCCAAAGCTAACACTCACAAGCAGGGGCGGATCCAGGGGGGGGGGGGTGCTAGGGGGCTCAAGCCTCCCCAAACGTATCTAGGTCCACCCCTGTCATTATAGTTTTGAGACTTTTTTTTTTAGC
>JARYHS010008074.1:19572692-19590692 GCA_031002005.1 Vandiemenella viatica | reverse complement strand
CCAACTGCTTCCAAAGTAAAAAAGCAGAAAATGCTGCGGTCGTCGTCATCATATCGGCAGAACGTGCCTTTGACTTCCTCTCGAGTAGTCTCAGCAGACGAACAGTGGCTCCAACCACTTTCATGTTCGCAATCATTTTTGACGGTCTGCGTTTATAGAGCTGTATTTTACTGTCAGACTATTTTAATAAACACTATTTTCTTCAATAAACGAGATCCTTTTTTCCAAATTTCCAACAAAATATATATTGAAGTTGACCGTAAGTGAACCACAGTCGTAATGAAGAGGCAAGCTTCTTCTCGAAACTTTTTCTCCAAAAAACCAAGTGCCAATAAGCCTGTTGGTGATTGTCCTGAAGTCGGTAGTGTTAAGAAAGGACTTATTGCAAATACGTCTGACAGTGACAATGCTAAATTAGGTTGCGTTGGTAGAATTGCTTCTTGTGGTGTCACTACTTCGAGCTCAATTAATGTATTTCCTGTTATGGAGGATAGTAGACCTAATCAAGTAATGAAAAATATCTATGATATTGGAAACTACTGTCAAAACAATTTCATTCAGTCTTTTATAAACGAAAAAAAAATTGTTATAAAATGTTTGGAAACTTCAGCCTTGGTACAAATTTCCACCATCATTAGTTCAAACCATACTCCATTTTTTCAAATGAAGTAGCTAGAAGATTTTACGTGGTTAGCTTATTCAGAGGAAAAGTCCGGATGTTTTTGCAAGTACTGCGTGTTATTTTCCCATACCAAAAATGTAGGGAAAGGAGATCACCAAATAATAGGGGCATTGGTTACTCAGGCTTTTACCGATTCAAAAAAAAAGCCAGGGAAATGTTTAGCAAACATGAGAAGTTATACTATCATAAGAAATCTGTTTTGATCGCTGAGAACACAAAATTGATAGTTAATAACAAGGCTGAAAGTGTTATCAATCAAGTAAATGCCCAAATAAGTCTGGATATTTAGAATAATAGAAAACGGCTAATCCCTATGATACAAACAATACGATTTTGCGGAAGGCAACAAATAGCTCTAAGGGGTCATTTTGGCCTACTGAACCCCTCCCCCCCCCCATGTAGCCCTACGTGCCATTTGGCTCTACCACCCTGCAGCACGTAGCTTTTTTTCCCTTTTTGTTCCAGAATACATTTTGTACTGTTTTCTCTTGTCAGACAATTGTAAGTTATCTAAGGAGATAACTAACTGAGGGAAATCAATATTCACATGCTGTTGTGTGTTCTTCTGTTCCTCATTTTAACTGTTAAAAATGTTATGAAATGAAAGCTACGTGGCCTGGCTCGAAACACCCCCCCCCCTCCACCCACGTAGCACAAAGTAGCCTTCCAGCCAACCCCTCCCCCCCTCCCCCTGGACCGAGCCACGTGGTTTGTGCACACTCCTTAAGCCTTGAAGAACCAGACCAAAATGATGGGAACTTTCTGTCGTTGTTGAGATACCGAGCCAACAGTTGAGATAATATTGTTAAAGACCAGTTAACGACCACTGGTGGGAAGACGATGTATACAACTTCGTTTATTCAAAATGAACTAATTAACACATTTGGTCACATAATTCAATCAAAAATTGTGGAAAATGTCAGAAAGTCTGTTTTTTATTCAGTTTTAGCAGATGAAACCACTTGCATCAGCCAAATTGAACAGTTTTCTCTCTGTGTACGTTACATAGAGGACCAAAGTTTCAAAATCAGAGAAGATTTTCTGACATTCGTTCCATTTTATGACTTCACTGGAGCAGGTTTGGCTAACAGAATATTAGAGACCTTGTCAACATTATGTCTTGACCTAAGCAAAATGAGAGGCCAAGGGTACGATGGCGCTGCCACGATGAGTGAGAAATTCAGAGGAGTACAAGCTTCCATCAGAGAAAAGCTACCGTTGGCCCTGTATAAACATTCTTCTTCACTCACTCTAAATTTGTGTTTGTTAGATGTGAGCATAATACCTTCTATAAGAAACTGTATGGGTGTCATAAAAGAAGTCTGTGGATTCTTTCATATGTCAGTAAAAGGAACAGAAATATTGAAATCAATGATTTCTGAATGTTGTCCAGAACAAAAGAAAAAGAAACTTATTGCACTATGCGAAACCCGATGGGTAGAAAGGCACGACTCACTAATTTTATTTAAATACATTTTGGAGCCTATCTTTCTCTTCCTTTGCAAAATAGAAGAGGAATTCAGTGACCCAGCATCTAAGGCTCATACTCTAAGCAGTGTTATTAGTCAATTTGCATTTCTTGTTAATCTTTTTGTATTCAGCCGGTTGCTATCAACCATGCCTAACTTACCTGAGCAGCTTCAAAGCAAAAATATAAATCTTCCACAGGCCTTGACTTACGTTACGAATGTGTTACGCCTTCTGTCGAAGGAGAGGACCAAGGCTGATAACTCATTTAAAGCCTTGTATAATCAAATTAATTCGCTGCTAAACTTGACATTAAGGAAGATATTCCAAGAATTTGCCGCCTTCAAACAGCACGTTGCAACGTCCCTTACACCACAGAAGAATAATTCTATTCACAAGCTGTTTATGTGCCATACCTGGACGATTTTTGTGACTCACTGAAAGAACGCTTTGAATCTCAAGAGGAAACAGGTGCATCCTTACAAAACATCCTTCCACAATTGTGTATCATAACAGATTTCGGTTAATTGGAGTCTGCTTTTAGTTTCTTTGAAGAAGATTTGTTACTTAAAGAGATTGTACGAAGTGAGTTTATGTTATGGAAGGAAAAGTGAAGTCAGTAAAATCCTTCAAATCTTCCAAAAAACGGCTATAAATTCTCTAGAAACATGTGACAAGACTTGCATCCCCAACATTTATACCCTTCTGAAATTACTCGTAGTTCTTCCTGTTTCTGTCGCAACCGTAAACGCACTTGCTTTACTTTCTATCTACAGAGACAACATAGTTAGTGAAGACGAAGTTCTTGATAAGTTTGTAAGTGTACCAAGAAACCTAGACTTGGTTTTATAATAATTGATACATATAAAAAGTGAAGTTCCTTTTTGTTAGTTTTTTTGTTCTTTTATTGTATTCTTTTTATTTTCAGTTGGATAAACGAATAATAAAACAAATTTCGTTGCATTTTCATTGTCATTGCATTTATTAAACGTTCTTTTAAGGCCTCTCCAAAACGATACTCAAAACAGTCTTTTGAATGATAGTTGATAAAACACACATATGCATGTGTATTTAAAAAGAAAAAATAGGGGTCTTGGCAATTTATACATCCACGACAAAACAAAACATCATGTATAGCTAGAACCCCTCCAAACACGATAGTCAAAATCGCGTATTTGACTCTTTTAGTTCGGATAAGTGTTTTCAGATGAGACATTATTAAAATCTTGACCAATGTTTGAAACAGTGGCGGCTGTACCTTAAGTGCGCTCGTGCGCTGAACCACCAATCCAAAAGATTTAAAAATGACAAAATATTAAGTACCTACTTCATCTTTATTTTTATATTACCATTTTAATATTTATTTTTAAACATACAAAAACAAAAACGTATACAAAATTAAATCTCCAATTATGGTGAAACAGTTTGAGCGCTTTACTAAACTATTAAGACTTATTTTCCTGTAAAGACAAATTCTCGTGCGCATCGGCGAGTGCACGAGGACTGCTAATACAACTTGTAGGTGATACGAGTTAATACGCCTGACGCGTGAAACAAAAGATAGTTCATAGAAACGTACCGAGTAATGAGTCGGTTGTCGAGTGCCGCACGTGCGAACCGAGTATTGCCGAGAGCACCCGATGTTTGACGAATTGGCCGGCCGGCATGGGCGCGCGCGAGGCGACGGCAGCCATGATTGACTTCTCGTTATTAGACTATCAGTATAGTTTCACTGTATGTGTGACGCGCTAATAATTGTTTATTTTTATTACCGTAAATAATTGTTTTTAGTTTTTGTTTCGATTTTTTTCGAGAACTTTTATTCTATACTGTGTATGGTGTTAGTGAAAATGAGCATAAACATTGATTATATTAAAGAAAATAACAGAACTTTTGAAAATAAAGTGAACATAAAATTGGCCGGACCGCCACGGCCCTTTTTAAATTTAAAACAAGATTGCAAATCGAAAAATAAAGCATTTACACGAAGTTTTAAAAGAGAAATATATAATAGAAAGAAATGGTTGTGTGGATGTGAGCGTCTTAATGCATTCTTTTGTTTTCCTTGCATTATTTTTGGCGGAGAATCGATTTGGACAGAAACAGGAATCAAGGATTTGACGCATTTGAGTGAAAAAATAAATAAACATGATTCTTCACAAGTACACCTACAAAATGTAATGAGTTTGTCTGTGTTAGGCACGGTCGACATTCGTAATCAGCTAGATTCTGTATATAGAAGCAATATCCAAAAGTATAATGAACAAGTTGATAAAAACAGGTATATTTTATTACGTCTTATCGATTGTGTCAAGTTTTGTGGTGCATTTGAGTTAGCTTTGCGAGGTCACGATGAAACTATTGAGTCTAGTAATGCTGGGGTGTTTCGTGGATTAATAGACTTTGTATCAGAGTTGGATACGGTCATGAAGGAGCATCTCACGTCGTCTACAGTTTTCAAAGGCACGTCAAAAACTATTCAGAACGATATTTTGGACTCAATTTTATGTGTATACCACAAAGAATTGTCCAATATTATAACAAAATGTGAATACGTAACAGTTCAAGCTGATGAAACTACCGATGTATCGACGACTATGCAGATGGTAATGATTTTAAGATACGAAGAAAATGGACAGGTTCACGAACGGTTTTGGAAATATCTTACGCCGCATTCCCATACTGCTGAAGGACTTAGTTCTGTTATTATAAGAGAATTACGGGAACTTCAAATAACTCCGCAACAATTAATAGCACAATGTTACGATGGCACCGCTGTAATGAGCGGGAATGTTGGTGGAGTACAGGCTAAAGTAAAAACCGTCTATCCAAATGCTTCATTCGTTCATTGTTACGCCCACCAACTAAATTTAATAATAGAAAAAAGTGTAAGTCAAAACAAAACCGTACAGAAATTTTTTGCTAACCTTCAAGCTTTTCCAAAGTTTCTTTCACGATCACCGAAGCGTACAGATGTTTTGAAAACTATTGTATCAAAGAAGATTCCAGCTGCTCCGCAAACGAGATGGAACTTTAATTCGCGGACCGTTGCATCAGTACATAGCTACAGGGAGCCTTTAAAAGAATGCATGACCACCATTATAGAAACGGAAAATGATACCGATTCTATAAATCAGGCTGATATGCTTCAAAGGTATTTGAACGACAGTACTTTTTTATATTGGCTTGATTTTTTTCAATCTATTCTGCCACATAGTGAAATTTTATTCAAACAAATGCAAAAAAGAAATATTGATTTGATTCATATAAAAAACTGTATTAATGATTTTGAAATCAGTATACAAAATGCACGTAACACCATAGATCAACTTGAAGAACCGCCTCAAAAAAGGTTTAAATCGTCTAGCTCTGTTATAGCAAAAGAAGTGTGCGATATAATTATTACTCAAGTGAAAGACAGATTCAATTTTTGTAATCATTTGATAGCAGCCAAATTATTTTACTGCGAAAACTTTACCACATAGCGTTCTACTTTTCCCGACAAAGATTTCACGATCACAGTTTCCACCTATGCAGCTTTGGACAAGTACAAGTTGAAAAACGAACTATCAGCAATATACAGTCGCGACGATTTCACCAACGCAAATAGTGCAATTTCAATTTTACAGTTGTTCTATAATAATGACCTGACTGAATCATTTTCAGAGTCAATACCAATGACTTCAGTAGAGAGCGAGCGATGTTTTTCGACACTGAAAAGAATCAAAACTTTTCTCCGAAATACCATGTCTCAGGATCGGCTAAATGCACTTTCTGTGCTTAGTATTGAAAAAAATTTCATACAAACAATACCCGATTTTAATAAAAAGGTGATTGAACATTTCGCTTCAGAAAAATGTCGTCGTATTGATTTAATGTATAAAAAAATAAACATATATTATATCAATTTTTTTGTTGCATTTTCTAATTTTAATATTTTAGTAAAGTGCACCACCAGTTCGATAACCCACCAGCCACCACTGGTTTGAAATAATAGTAACCGAGATCTTTTCATCATTTGGTTTGTTTAAAAGTAGATATATTTTTTTATGATTTAATGTCGACAATAAAGAAACGTGATCTCGGTAAAGTAAAGGGGCATTCAGCGCAAATTACCCTCTGAATATGAGCAGCAAAACTGATATGGGAGCGTGTACAAACTACGTTGCTCGGTCCAGGGGGGGGGGGGGGAAGAGGATGGGCTGGAAGGTTACGCTGGGCTACGGGGGGGGGGGGAAAGGGGTGTTTCAGAGCCAGGCCACGTAGCTTTCCTTTCATAATATTTTTCACAGTTAAAATGAGGAACAGAACTCATAACAGCATGTGAATATTTATTTCCCTCATTTAATTATCTCTGTATGTAATTTACAGTAGTCTGACAAGAGAAAACAGTACAAAATGTCTTCTGGAATCAAAAGGGAAAATAGTTACGTGCTATGTGGGAGGGAGGGAGGGGGGGGGGGGGGGGGGGGTTAGAGGCAAAAGCCACGTAGGGCTACGTGGGGGGGGGAGGGGGTTCACAAGAGTCCAAAATGGAGCTACGTGGTTTATGCACGCTCCCTATAAAGTATCATGGTTGTCTACTTAATATTACTTAACCTAACCTTACTTTAATTTTTCCCACCCCCCTTCCCCCCGAAAATAAATTCTATATTCGCCACTGATGTGACTCAAATGTATAAAGCGTCATTAATACATAATTTACTGTAAGCACAGTCGCTATGGTTATTAACATCTATGACTGTTACAAACATTTTCTCTGGTACGACATGTTTTTAAATTTTCGCTGATAGCCGAACAATATTAATGAAGAACGCTAATGTGGGATATGGATCCGGAAATCAGTTTTTTCTCGAAGAAAGGTGCCTGCATTAAACATTAACAGGTAACGGTACGTATTTCTAATGTGCAAATATTCTGTAATAATATCGCTAAAGGTACATGTGTAAAATTTTTGGCTGCTATTTAAACCACAGCCGGTAGAATAAATGCTATTTATTAAATAATCATCATACCCCTAATTACGCGGCAATTTGATGATGCATTTTTATATAATTCTATGAGAAGTTTCGAGATTTCGCTTAGTTCTGGAGACAGTAGGTATCACATAGATTGTGTGCTTAGGTCGAAATGTGGCCTGTATCAGAAGAAAAAATTCCGTGGCACCGCAATTTTACGATGTCTTCTTAAGGTGAGACATTTTGACATTTCGCTTAGTTCCAGGCATATCGTGTGTCAAAGGTTTTGTTACTTTGTTAAAAAACGGCCAGGAGCATTCTTATGCAAGAATACGAGACACTTAGTTTTAGAGATACGTTATGTCAAAGGCGATGTGATTAGGATGATGAGCAACCTAGACAAGAAGTAATATTTCCCTCTGTGCCTTGAATTTGGGAATATTTTGAATTAAGATATTTAGAAAGCCAGGATACATATCGAAAGATTTTGTTCTTTTCTTCGATATTATATTTGGCGTGAAAAACATCATTGGAGATGGTTGTTCTATACTATTAACTCTGTCACATCAGGTCTAAAATACGTTTCTTTCTACTTTTATCTACACATTTTCTAGAGAAGTATGTATTAAAAAAGAGATATGGCAAATTATAAAGGTATGGCACTTCCAATTACCCTTCTTGTCAAGGGAGCATATTAGCCTAACTACTTAACATTTTAGTCAATACATCTCGAGAACCAGGCGAGATATTATTCCTTACTTTCGACTTATTTCGTCGAGTTCTATAAGAATCCATCATCATATGGTGCCTCGAAGGTAATGATAGGAATATCAATGTCCAAATTATACCAAAGAGACACGCGCGAAGCAGCGGACAAATGCTAGTATATTAATATAAACGATGTCAGCGGTAAACAGTTTTTTATATCGAGACAGGTCTAAAATTATTCTGGGCCTCTTTAAAAGTCAGGGAGGAGATTTCTCCAACCCTGGTGATAAAAACCAGGCAGTTCAAAGCCATATTCCTCTAAAATAGCCCCTGTACGGCAGCTGAACGGTTTAGGCGGCAATTGGATATAGCCGTTCGAGGACCGGATACATAAGTAGATCGTACACGGGACTGCCAGGTGTTATGGCAAGGTGCAGGTAGTGTCGCACCATGAGGAGATGCCGGCGGATGGTAAGCGACGGTTCGCCAAAGTCAGTACAAATGCTGACAATCGGACTGGTGCGGTAGGCACCCGTGGCGAGCCGAATACCAGCATGGTGGACACTATCCAGTATCCGGAGATAACTGTCCCGTGACGATCCATAAACAATACAGACATATTCCAGACGCCACAGTACAAAGGCTCAATAAAATTGTAGCAGGACCTGCCACACAGACACTTTAAAACATTTAAAGCTTTTGAGGCTCCGGCTTTCACGTATTTAAGATATGGCAGCCAGCTGAGACTTGTATCTAAAATGATCCCCAGAAACGGAACAGTATCAGTAAAACATAACACGGTATTCCTCAAGGTAAGGTGGGGTCTCGTAAAAGAATTCTACTACGAATAAATAGTACACACCGGGTTTTATGCGGAGAAACGAAAACCGGTGTGCACTGACCATTTGTCCAGTCTGTTCAACGTGAGCCCCAACTGCCGCTCAGCGCTTCTCAGGCTGGACGATGTACAAAATATTAAAAAATCATCTACATAAAAGAAGTACATATGGGACTTCTTATTACTGCTGAAATGCTATTAATTGCAATAGCAAAAAGAGTAACGCATAAAGCTGATCCTTGCGGAACACCGTTTTCCTAAATAAAAAGGTCAGACACTTCACTACCAACTCTATACCGGAAGCAACGACGAACTAAAAATGATTTAAAAAACGGGACAAGTTTCCCCTTGAACCCCATTCATGTAATTGCTTTAAAATAACATGTCGCCAGTTAGTATCGTAGACCTTTTCAAGATCGAATAAAACACCCACAAGCTGTTGGCTGCGGATGAACGCATCCTGTATTGCCGCCTCCAGGAGGATCAGGTTGTCCAAGGTGGAACGGAACTTCCTGAATCCACACTGAAAGCGGCTCAGAAGGTTTTTGGATTCTAGACACCAGACGAGGCGGCGGTTTACCATCCTCTCCAGTGTCTACCCCACGCAGCTAGTCAAGGCAATACTACGATAACTACCTGGCAACAATTTGTCTTTCCCAGGTTTTAAAATAGGAATTAATGTTGCTTCTTTCCACGAGTCGCGGAAGTATCTTCCGGTCCACATATCGTTAAAAATTTCCAGCATGTACACTTAAGCATCTTTACTAAAATCCCTCAGCATATGGCAAATCAGGCCCTGAAGCAATGTCGTTGACGCTGTTTAACGCTGACTCCAGCTCCCAAGATGTGAATGGGCAGTTGTAGGCCTCTGAATTGGACGAATCGATCACAGCACGCGCCTTTCGGCAGAAATCCATCGTTGCAGGGACCGTGGGTCAAAATTGGTGGACGATGTGATAGCGGCAACGTTCTCCGCCATCAGCTGCGCTATGCTTCGTTCGTCAGTAATTACACGTCTGTGATCCAGTAATCCAGATACTGGAGGGCGGGAGTAACTTCCAGGTATACGGTGGTTAGACTCTCATACTTTCGACGAAGGTGTGGAAAGATTGATAGTGCTCACAAAGTTTTGCATTGACCTTTACTGGCTCTTCTTCGGAGTGGACAGTGTATCGGACCAACACAGCCACTCCTCTCTGAGATCGATCATCCTTTCTATAAATGTGGTACACTCTTAACACTGGTTGTTGTAATAGTCTAAAATGTGTCTCTTGAAGATAGAGACATAACGGATTAGACCGTGCTAAGAGTTGGACTTCCTCTTTGTGAGCCTGAAAACCGTTAACGATCCACTTAAGTAGGGGAGCCA
Organism: Vandiemenella viatica; assembly: GCA_031002005.1. Lineage (NCBI taxonomy): Eukaryota > Metazoa > Arthropoda > Insecta > Orthoptera > Morabidae > Vandiemenella > Vandiemenella viatica. Next base: position 19,580,670 of record JARYHS010008074.1, on the reverse strand, counting down.
TCTTACCTATTTAATAACCCTCGCCCCGTTTCGGGTGGTTCCTCCGATGATGATTTCTGAGGAACGGGACCAGGTTCAACCACCAGCATAACGTCTTCCTCAGGGTCCAAAGACGATTATCTTTGCAAGGCCTCGGAGTCTTTCGAACTTTTCTTCCGCCGAGGCCTTTTCCCCTTCATCTCCCTGCTAGTTGGGGACCTAGGAGGAGATGCTGAAGGAGACTTGACAAACACAGTGCGGACCGTAAGTTTAAATTTCTTATTTTTTAACTTCGAACCCCGAACTTTCTACACTGTCTGCGCTACTGTCAGATGGCGTTGCCGTTGCTACGTCTGATGCATATGATGCTACTGCTATTGCAGATGCACCCACGGCTATAGCTAATGTAGCAGATGGCTGAACGTTTGCTAGTAGACTTGCTGAACCTGCTGTCTTTGTTGCCGACGTCCGCGGTACTCGGTGTTATGACCTTCGGCTCCACACTTGCATTGACATGAGCACGCTGTACTCGTGCCCATGTCTGCAAAGGAGGTCTGTGTAGCAATGCTTTCTTTCCTGACGGGAGTTGAAAGTGTCTTAGCGAAGCTTGTTGCAGAGATGGGGGTGCTAGCGTCTTGTACAGCTTTTTCGCTTCGCCGTAAGGGATTCGCTCTTTCGTTTTTAACTCCTGTATCTTTTTCTCTTCAAGATACATTCGACACTCCCTGCCCCAGGCTGGATGTGCCCCGGAGCAGTTGACACACACCTGTGGGAGGGTACAACTACTACCTGACTCGTGTGTGGCCTATCCACATTTCCCACAGGTGGGGTTGCCCTTCCAGGTGGCCGTCGAATGACCAAACCGCTGGCACTTGAAGCTGCGCATGGGTTCCGGAAATTAAGTTTTAAATAACCTGCTTTGATGTCTTTCGGCAATGTTGCTGTGCCGAACATCAGGACGAAGGTGGCCGTCTTCTCAAGACTGCCGTGAACCCTTCGTGTGATCTGACGAACTTCAACCACATGTTCACTCAACCACATGATCACTCCTTAAGGAGTTCCTTGGTTTTAATATCGATTAGGTCACTGCAGGTGACCACGCCTTTACTCAAGTTAAAAGTTTTGTGGAGTTCACACTTTACTGCGAACTCCCCGAGCTTATCAAACTTAAGGAGTAGGAGAGCCTGCTTGTTTTTAGATTTTTCTAAAAGCAATGTCCCATTCCTCAGCTTGGTGACAGATTTTAGGGTACCCGCAATACCCTCCAGCCCTTTGTGTATATATAATGGAGAGACCTTCTTAAAAGAGCCCTCTACCCTTGTCATTATTACGAAGGCGTTATCTACAGCAAAATCCTTCCTATTAATGAATCCATTTTCAGGTGGAGAGCTTTCAACCCTCGACCGCTTCTTTGATTTTGGTGTATTTATATTATCCAACGGCACACCTGTACCGCAGGTTTTTGTTTTATTGGATTTGAGGGCTTTCATTTTGGTCTCACGAGTATTGCAGTATAAAATGAAATGCCAATACAACAGGTGTGCGTAGGTGCCCCTGAGGTTGCACGCTAGCGAGTGATCTGCCTCTCACCCATTCACCTCCTCGGCACGTGTCTGATTTTGAGGTTGAGGTGTTACTTGAGGTTGAGGGGTTATTTTATAGAGGTTTGTTGCGACCTCGCAATCCGGACGAAGAAGCCAAGATCCCCTTTGTCCTAGTTACACAGCGTTCCACCGCCACGCCCTACGGTGGTCGTTGAAGAATGGTAGGAGTTTACGGTGTGGGAAACTTGCAGCGCTCACAAGTTTCGGGCACCACGGGTTCACCAAACTCGTATCTGGCACTTGCGTACCAGGCCCCTGCAGGTAGAATGGAGGATATGAGGGGGAAGAAAACAGGTATCATATTGTACTTATCCACCCTGAAACTGCAAACGTTGAACCGACAGACTTTATCTAGCTGAGGGACGATACACAATCTGAGATGCATCCCAAAGAGATAACGGTCTTGCGAGACTTCGTTATTAATTTAAAGGCTGCCTTGCATGCAGAACAAAGAAAGTTAATTAATTCTGGCTGCGAAAAACACAGGAATTGCTTTTCTTTCCTCACTTTGGTAACTTATTAAATTTACGCTCTTTTTGAGAAAAAGATGGTAGAATTTAGCATCTTAGTTTTTTTTAAGTTCTCTCTCTCTCTCTTTCTGTGTGTGTGTGAAAGTTCATACCAAAGTTACCCTGAATAATTTAAATGTATTTTTAACATTTTTCCATTGTAACTGACAGATTTTTACGCGGCTGGAAGCCCGAAAAGTGTTTATTTATTTACAACGCTGTGAAAAGATGCGTTTATAAGATAATTTTCTGAGGAAAGTACGATTTTTACTTATTCCCGCTTGATAATAACCTGCAGTAAGCATGGATATCACAAAGCCTTCTCTTACTGTAATTTCTGCCGTCGGAGTTCGGGCGCTGCTGTTAAAAAGTTTTAATTAGCTTTCCCTGGTCGAAATCTAAGAGTACGAAGAAACGATTTACAGCAAGTCAAGCTGATAAGGTGCACTATCTGTTACTTAGAAAAAAAAATTGTTATCGATTTCAGTTGGTATTTGCGTTATATTGTTTCACACTGTCCCTGACATGATGCATTAATAACAAATTTCCAACACACGATAAAAAGAGGAGTGGAAATTGTGAAACTACATTAAATATTTTATTTATCAGTTCTCATCTTCTATATTAGATACTGTAATGTAGTTTTCTTCTCCAACGCAAACCTTTCTACAGCTTTGCTGTAAATTATAAGAATTCTCAATTAATTTGAATGTTGTTACATACATGATTTTTTTTCTTTCAGGGTATTAAAAACTGTTTTGGTAGCACATAATGTATCATTCTATCGGCGAATTGTCCCAGCTCTGAAGTAGTGCACCTTTTCAATGAATGTTACAGCCTTAAATTGGAAACAGAACAAGTCGAACATTTGTGCGATTTTCAAAAACACTTCTGAGAAACGTATAAAATCAACACTTCGGATGTCCTGTGTATGAAATCACATAATTCGTGAGACTGACCTACACACTGGATGGAACAATTTCTATCTCGCTACTATATGAACTGTACTACTAGCAATCCAGTTTTTTTTTTCGTAAACACAACTTTGCTATATACAAACACAACAGAAGCTTAAAAAAAGTCAACGTTTGTCTTGTTTTTTGAAGCCAGTCACTTCCCTGACAAAAATTTCGGATATGCTGCATGACTCCTGCTTAGGCTTTCTTTCCTTAAAGCCCACATTTTACAACTAAAAATACGATTGTTTACGTCCGATAGAGAGTTGCATTGCATTTAACAACTCCGTGAAAAAACTACTGATTCAGAATAAGTCTTAATTATATGCTAACAAAAATGTATCGACTGATGTGTGATAATCATAACTCCAGGAATCATTCATGGTATGTATGGTATTACAGGCCATCATTACACACTAATGATAATGAAGGCAGAGAGAGTGCTGAGACGGGTGTAGTTCCAGCGAGCTTATAAATTAGTAATAATCCACTCCGGGACTGATTTGCATTCCTGGATAGCTTAGCGAGGCCGTTACTTATTCATGCCTCAGGTATAGGATTTTGGGTCCCTGAAGTTGTAAAGTAGATCCATATTCAGTATGCACGTAGACTTTTAACGGAACGAAACAACGGTTAAAAATTGCTTACTCCATGATTTGTGGTGTAGGATAATAACAACAAATGCCCATCAGTTAATTTATATGTGTTTTAGACTCAGTCATCTGCGTCAATTCATTCACCCACAAAAAGTTTGATTCATTGGCTTCGTAATGAACACATTACACCTTTTCTAGATATTTTATTAGATAAACGTTGTCAACCAGTATTATTTAAAATCTACATATACAACCTATTGCATTAGTTTTAACTCCTGCAGGGTTGTCTTTAAATTAGTTGAACATAAGATTGACAGCAAGATTTTTTTTTTATATATATATATAGAAAAGAAAACGAGAAAAGAAAGGATGAACTGAAATATCTTCTCGTTCCTAAATTTTTTTCTAATTTTTGTAACTTACGAATTCGGTTTGTACAAATCTTCCAAACTTTTTAGAAGTGAGCAAATAAATTCTAACACAATTTTTAACAGGACATTAATCATCCAGTTTTATGACGCCAACCTATAAATTACAGACTTTACACATTGCAGAGAAAATCCAAAGTAATCATTTTTTATATTTTCTGTTTATTACAGTATCCACATGTTGAAACCAGATTCCCTGTATCGCTGTGACATAGCTTGGCTTTTCTATTGGCACGGTTTATAAATTTACAAAAATCATTGCTGCAACCAAGCAGACTTTCCTGATGTGACTTGGAATATACACAGTCCAGTCACATTAATGTGACCACCACCTACTTTCGACGTCAACGTGAAATAACCAATCACAGAAGGCAGCTGGCAGCACATTACAGTGGAATATATATAAGGATGTCGTAAGGCATCGGAAAGCATTTCAATCGTTTGCGTAATGCAGAAACGTAGCGATTTATCCGACGTCCAAAAGGGCGAGATTATTGATTTTCGGGCCAAGGGTGGAAGCATTTCTAAAACGGGTAATTTTGTGAACTGTTCACGTGCCGCCGTGGTGAAAGTACACCGTGCATGGCAAAATGGCACTATTCAAAATCAGCGGCGTGGAACATGTGGTGCACCACGGGCTATAGACGACAGAGGCGAACGAAAGCTACGGAGATGCGTTCGGGGAAATAGACGTGCAACTGTTGAGCAACTGACCGCCCAGATGAACCAAGGGGCTACCAAGAATGTATCCTCAACAACGGTTCAGCGAACGTTGCTGCGTATGGGCCTCCGCAGCAGAAGCCTGGTTAATGCACCTATGCTGACTGCTGTTCATCGGCGACGAAGGCTGGAATTTGCACGCCAGTACCGCAACTGGACGTCCAAAGAGTGGCGACAGATGGACGTTGGCGCATACGGCGTGAAACGTCTGAAAGCAAACACCCTGCAACAATTGCCGGAAGGATCCAGGGTGGAGGAGGGAGCATTATGGTTTGGGGAACGTTTTCCTGGCATTCACTGGGTGAACTCATCATTGCGGAAGGCACGATGGATGGATCAGCACAAGTATGTATCTGTCCTTGCAGACCATGTCCACCACTACATGCGAATAATTCTTCCTCAGAATGATGGCATCTACCAGCAGGACAATGCGAGGTGTCATACAGCTCGCAGTGCATGTGCGTGGTTCGAAGAGCACCAGGATGAGTTTACCTTACTCCCCTGGCCAGCAAACTCACCGGATTTAAACCCAATCGAGAATCTGTGGGACCACCTCGATCGCGTTGTTCGCGCCATGGATCCTCAACCGCGTAATCAAGCGCAGCTGGCCACGGCACTGGAGTCGGCATGGCTCAGCATCCCAGTGAACACCTTCAGAAACCTAATTGACTCTCTTCCTGCACGCCTCGCAGTGGTCCGCTCTGCCAAAGATGGTTATTCTGGTTTTTGAGAGGTGGTCACATTAATGTGACTGGACTGTGTATTTTACAAATATGTGCAGTTTTTTTAGTAAAAAAACTGGAATTAAAAAAAAAAAGTTCAAGAAATATCGCAGCTATCGCGTTAAAAATATGATATGGCAAACGAGAAATTTTGAAAAAGAATTCAAGAACTTTAAAACTTACGGAAACAAATTTCCCTTATATGATATTTTGATTATTTCAGGATTTACGTCAAACTTTGTATATTGTTGGTGAATTTTCTTAACTAAAAATCAATAGTAAAAACTTTAACCACTTAGCACAGGTTGGTGGGCTAGTTTGAAATGGGTCTCTTGCCGACAGAAACACAAAGGATCAGAGCGAGCTATGAGTTGTAACTCCTCTTTGTGAACCATAAAACCGTTTATGCTCCACTGGAGTATGGGAGCCGTCCTATCTGTTTAGTCTCACCCACCCCAGTTCGGGTGGGTCTTTGGTCAATGTCTGCTGAGGAACGGGACCGGTCTCGTCTACCACCACTTCAGTTTCTTCTGGCTCCAAAGTGACAGACATCTCCGACTCACCTTCCTGTTCTTCTTGTTCCTCGTCCCTTTTCCCTTCTTCTCCCTATTACTAGGAAGCCTGGTAGGGGACGAAGAGAGGGGTTTCACAAACTGAATCGGGTCCGTCTGTCTAAACTTTGGGCCCCGGATCTTCTGGTCGCCTCCATTTATATTGGTAGTAGTTGGTAATGCTACCACTGTGACAGCACGTGGTGGTATTTGAGGTGCAGCTAGTTTCGCTATTACTACTGGTGGATCCTGTTTCGCTGCTGGTGAATTCGCAGACGTGTTGCTACCCAAGTCTACGATCTTAGATGTTACGACCTGAGCGGAATTTGCACCACACGTGCATTCACATGAGCACGTTGTGTTTGCGCTCATGTCAGCAACGAATGTCTGGGTAGCAACACTCTATTCCCTGAGGGGAGTTGAACCCATCTTAGAAAAACTGGTTGCGAAAACGGAAGCGGAAAGCATTTTCATTTTCTTCTTTGCTTCACCGTGTGGAAATCGCTCATTGGTCTTCAACTTCTGTATCTTGCGCTCTTCAAGATACACTTGACACTTCCTAATTCAGACGGGTGCGAACCGGAGTAGTGACGCACACCTGTGGTAGCGTGCAACTAACGCCCGGCTCATGTGTCCCCTTGCCGCACTTACCGCAGGTGGAATTGCCCTTACATGACGCCGTCGTATGTCCGAACCGCTGACACTGAAAACAGCGCATCGGGTCCGGAACATACGGACGGAAGTTCAGGTTGATGTAACCTGCTCTTGTGTTCTTTGGTGGTATTGGAGTGTCAAACATCAGGACGAAGGGCCAGTTGATTTAATACTGGCACTAACCCCTCACTTAATCTGACGTTCTCGACCACGTTCTGATCTTCCCACTCCTTAACAAGTTCGTCGGTCCCTATGTCTACTATGTCATGGCAGGGGACAACGCCTTTTGAAATATTCAGAGAATGTGGACTTCGCAAGTAACAAAGAACTCACCGAGCTTCACACAGTTAAGGAGTGTGGTAGCCTGCCTACTGGTGCATGTTTCCAGCAGCAGCGTCCCGTTACTCAGCTTCTTTACAAAGTTCAGGATCTCTAATCCTGTTTAGATATAAAATGGCGAAACTATCTCCTAAGACCCTTCAACTTATTGCATGACAACAAAGGCGTTCACAAGCAAACAAACAAACAAACGTTACTGTTAGTTTCAGAAGTAGGAAGGCTATCCATCCTCACCCGCTTCTTAGAATTGAGTGTTTGTATTTGACTACTGTACACTCACGCCGCAGATATTGTTTTAATTATTAGTTTTTTTTGTTTTTTGGATTGATTAGTCTGAATTTTGGTCCCACGAGTAAAGGGGAAAATGTCTTGGGGGCACTCCTCCATTTGTTTTTACCCCAGGCTAATACAACAGGGTTGCGCAGGTGCCCCTTCGGTTGCACGCTAGCGAGTGATCTCCCTCATCACCCATGCACCTCCTTGGAACTTGTCTGACCTTGAGGTTGAGTGTGCTTTTATACAGGTTTGCTCCGTCCTCGCGATCCGGGCGGTGAAGCCAAGATCCACGTTCTCCTACGCACACAACGTTCCGCCGCCACGCCCTACGGTGGTCGTTGAAGCATGGTAGGAGTTAACGGTGTGGGAAACTTGCGGCGCTCACAAGTTTCCAGCTCGGGTACCGCGGGATCACAAAACCCACTTGCGTACGAGGCCCATGCGGTGGACAACTTAAGTTCTGCCTCAGGGATCTATACTGTCCCCTCTACTTTCAAACATTTACATAAGCGACTTGCACGCAAATATAACTCGGGAAGTAAAGATGCTACAATACGTGGGTGATTTTTGCATTTACATTAGTCAGCGGACATTGCAAGGCTGTAAGACCGTGGTAGGCATTACAGTGAGTAAAATGAAGTCTT
>JARYHS010008074.1:19541701-19571692 GCA_031002005.1 Vandiemenella viatica | reverse complement strand
GGAAGAGAGTTGAAGTTACTATTATCTATGAGTCCGTCTATGATAAGAATAGTTAGTTTGACCTCAGAACCATCTATTCCCACCAGCTGTAAATTACCAAGATATACTCATGTCTCAAAGCACCAACAACGACAGTAACGCGAGCAGATACAACTTAATGTAAACCACCACTGATGTGGTGGACCCTTTGGGGGTTGATCCGCGCCACTGGTTTGTCAGGATGGTGTGGCCGCTGGAGGAGTGGACTTACTTGTGGATGTATCTAGTACTTCTCCTCTCGCAGATCGGGGCAGCCTTCAGTTACTGGACCGCCGATAGTCTGCTGCCTGCTTGCTAAGAATAATCTCTTAAATCCACCTCTTCTCCCTGAACCTCTTGCATCTGCATTTCCTCCATGCATATTCTTACCTCTTGGATTATTCCGAGGATTGCGGAAACAATCCCTCTGTATGTGGCCAGACTGCCCACACCTGAAACATTTGATCACCTTCCTTGTTTGAAATACATGCTTAACTCTAGACTTACCTTCTGCTGCTGTTTTCTGCTTCAATTGGTCATAGAAAATGGCTGTTTCGACCCCTTCAGAAAATGTTTTTGGTTTCTGCAGTAATACATACTCCAAAATCTCCTCTCCAAGCCCTGATAACAGACACTCTAAATTTCGCTGATCCACCTCAAATTTCACAGCTGAATCATGTGCTTCCTCCCCCGTTAACTCATAGGTATGACTGCTTAGCGCCTTGATCCTATCTGCAAATTTCTCAATCGGTTCCGCCGGCAAACGTTTCAAATTCTGTAACTTCTCCCGATATGATCTCATGCTCGCTTTGTCTTTATACCGCTTCTGCAGCTCATATTTCAAACCATCAAACGTGACAGAATTTTAAAATCCTCATCGTACAATAATTGGCGAAATGCTTCCCCACGAAGTCTACATTTCAAAACCCCTAAACTTTCTTCCGATGACAAATTGGCAAGCTCTAATATTGTCTCTAACCGAGCAAAAAACTCATTCACGTCCTCCCCTGAATTTCCACTGAAAGTCACATCCAGAGATAAGAATGAACTTAGGAACTGCAAATTGCTACTTTTACTTTTAACAGTGGTACTTCCTGCAGCCAAGCTAGAAACCCGCTCATTCAAATCATTTACTGCGTCCTGGACTGATACTGAAGTCTTTGCCATCATGCACAAATAAGGCTGAGATCCACTTACCGAGATGTGTCACTGCCAAGATGTCGCGCCGACCGCACCCCGCGCTGCGCAGGAACGCCTTCCTTGTAGCCGCCGGCGTAGACCCGTCCTCCACTGCCGCTCTCCGCCGACTCACTTCCGTTGCTAACTGCACGCAGCCCGAAGTCTGCGACGTTGTCAGGTGTCGCGGTATCTCGCCTCCAGCTGACCGTGTGACGTCTGGCTGCCTCGCTCCACGCTGCCACGCCTCCCGCCAGCTGCTCGCCGCGCTTCCGCTTCCTCAAGTCCTGGGTTCGATCCTCTTCTGACCACCTAACTGTGGTGGACCCTTTGGGGGTTGATCCGCGCCACTGGTTTGTCAGGATGGTGTGGCCGCTGGGGGAGTGGACTTACTTGTGGATGTATCTAGTACTTCTGTTCTCGCAGATCGGGGCAGCCGTCAGTTACTGGACCGCCGATAGTCTGCTGCCTGCTTGCTAAGAATAATTGCTTTCTCTGACACCACGCCCTGAGGCGAGCAAACAGGAGAGGGAATACTTTCCCTACTGAAATTATTAATGAATTGGTAGACGGTCTACTGCAAGTTTATTGCCGTAGAAGTTACGATACATGGCAAGTAATCGCCGAAAGCCACAGTCCACTCCGTTATCGGTTTGCAGAAAAGCACTTAGCGATTAGACGACGAGCGGATAGCTGGCTGGGTCGACAAGTCGATGCCCGAGGCGCGTACGATCGGCTCCGGTCTCCAAGTGACCACTCCTTGCTATATTACTTAAAATGAAGGCTCGGTTGACCTACTTAGCGGGGCGGCAATAACCTGTCGGACATCGCACCCACTATGAAGCGAATTGCACATTCCTGAATTGGCGATGCCCGCGCGGCCCCGTAAGTGGCGAAATCGCCTCTGTCATCAGGTCAACGGCTGGCTGGCGACTGTTGTCGCTCGAACAAATTCCTGTACTTTAGTTACTATAATTCATTACGCCTCTGACACTGATACTACAAATGGTGAAACAAATTGTTCTCATCATGAAACAGGATCTATCAATAAATCTCACACCTTGGTCTTTGGTTATGTGTCAACTGCAGTAAGGAATAGCACATTACTTGTTACAATTCACCCACACAACAGAAAAGAACTTCTCAATTCTATACTTGTATATATTTCAACAGAAATATTTAAGTAATATTTTTTACCTTATCATCTTCAGTTATTACTAGCAAGGAACTAAAGACCAGGAATTTTACTGGACCACCACAACTACATTATTTGGTGCAAAATATAAATCAGTGGTTTGAAACAAATGCACACTACTTCACTGAAAAACACTCGCCTACCTAATGCAACACATGTGAATAATTTATCAGTAGACTTGTGCAGGAAAATTCTGTTAGCAGCATGTGGATACTAACAAATGTAAAATGTATATGTGCAGTGGCGTAGCTAGCGTGGGTGACACCCGGGGCGGATATCGATGGTGTCACCCCTTGAAAACTTAAATCCAAAATTGAGTATATTATATCATCTTTTAGGTGTAAAATATGATATTAATGAAACATAATTAAATAAAAATTTATTGTTATTTAAAAATAATAGTTAATAAAATTGTAAGATTAACAACATTTAAAAGATATACAAATAAAATAAAAACAATTGCTTTCACAATCCCGTCTTTCTAGCTTTAATAACTGCAAACCAGTAAATCACATTTTCGAAATTAAAAATTTGATTTACTTCATGTTCAATAATCAATATGGCAAGATTTTAGCCACGTGTTGATCACTGGTGATCGAAAGTGGTTTTAGATTAATTTTAACTCCTCTGAAGATCGGGCCTCACTTGCCTGATACTGTTCCGTACCGTCACCGCACCGACACGTTTCTTTCTATTGGCGCTCACTCGGTCGAAGTTTGTCCAAAGGACACGGCATGTCGTCCGACACTCGGCCGACACGTGGCCATCATTGGATTGGTTTATCTTTTGACGGTGTGGACCAGTGTCGGTCTGCTGGATGTGGAGAACGCATAGAGAGAGTTCGGAAATTTCCCTTTCCTTAGGACCAAATGTTGTTTTCATGTTATTGTTGGTCTTAAAACAAGTGTCTTTTTTTTCATCCATGTTCATAAGATGTTCTTAATACGTAGGAATTGTTCTAGCATCTTCGCATTAATAAATCAAAACATTGCCAGAGTTGAAGATCAATTTTAAGACCCACAAAAATTGCAGCCAAGATCTGCATTTGCAACGGGGAACCTTCCACACCCGAATCGCACGCCGTAACCATACGCCAGACTAATCTAAAAGTACTGAAAAATATGTATTCAAACACATAAAAGTTTATTCGTGTTTTTTGATAGCAAAAATAGATGGTATAGAAAAAAAGTATATTCATTGTATCATGTTTGCAAACTTATTTTTCATTAAACCTACATTCGGACTGGTGACTCAAATGACTGCGTGCGGTTTGGATACTGAAGGTCCCGGTTCAAATCCCGGACTCGACTGTAATTTTTGCGGGCCTAAAAATTGACATTTACCTCTGGCAATGCTTTTATCTGTTAATACGAGGATTCTAGGACGCTCCGTGTTCGAATTTCACGTTAATCTGTAGGTCTCCTTTCGAAGTTAGGTGACTACGATATAGGTGCACTGCGAGTTTCCTAATAAGAAACTCTGACTAGAACTTTGAGATAACATGAAATTATTGTATTTATTATACAAAATCTTTAAGACCTAAATTTAAATTAAAATATAGTTATAACCTCATTCTTTGCCAAAAAAAAAAAAAAAACTGAATGAATCGAAAAGAACCTCAAGCAAAACAAACACCTCAAGTGCGAAGTGATTGACATTTCTTTGCGATTGCGTTGAAATATGCGAGAATCTTTCATTCTGGTACAGTGTGGTAATGATTTGTTAATACTGCGCTGCAGGGCCGGATTAAGACAGCGCGGGGCCCGTAGCAAATGTGAAGAAGAGGCCCTTGATTTTTGCCGTCCTGGGGAAAATTGTGGAGCTAAAAACAAAAAAGGTCGCCCATCTAGCCTAGGTGCGGGGCCCCCCTAGGAGGCGCGAGGCCCCCTAGAAGGCGCGAGGCCAGTGGCATTTGCTACCTCCTGCTACGTGGTTAATCCGGTACTGCTGCGCTGGGATACTATTTTTGTACATAAAAGATCAACCAGATAGGTGATTACATGAGTCAGATAAAAAAGTATTTTAATGAAAGAAAGCTCTAATACTCCAGGTCTATACTGATGTATAACAGCACGTGAAGACCGCCAAATTGTGTGGGTGGCTGCTGCTGGCAAATGGTTGACTGCAGGCCAGATCCAAACAGTGGTTACAGAGAGAGTCACCCCCCTCCCCGGACGATTGAAAACCAATTGCTTGAAGCTGGTGTACGCTCTCTGAACTCTATGCAATGTGTCCCATTAATCTGATTTCATTGCCAGCATCATCTAACCTGGCGTAATGCCAAACATAAAATGACATGTGAATGGCGTACATTTGTGTTTACAGACGAGTCTCGATTCTGTCTGTGGATAAGTGATAATTCACGACATGTTCGGAGGCGTATTGGAAAACGGCTTACCTGCTGTGATTTCAGAACATCACACAAATGCAGTCAGCGGTGTCATTTTTTGGCGGCAATCAGTTTCGACAGCATGACTGAGTCGGCTGTTGTTGATGGCACAATGACAGCCCACCACTATGAGGACAGGGTACTGCATCTTATTGTGATACCCTTCATGTTCACCATTCAAATCGCATCTTACAACAACATAATGCCCGTCCTCATATTGCGGCCATCGTTACACAAGCCTTGCAAGGAGTTTCGATCACAATTTGAACAGCACAGTCCCCAGATGTTGTCCCTAATAGAGCATGTCTTGGATACCAGGAGTAGAGACATTAGATCACATGGTGACCCAGCACAAACTGCGCAATAACTGACTGCAAAAGACATGCAGGCGTAAAGAGAAATACCCCAAGAAGACATTCGAAACACTTGTTGATTCAATGTCGGCAAGAATCCACGAATGCATTGGTTCTCAAGTTGGACGCATTTCTTACTGAAAACTGTATCTAAAGGTAATAACTACTCTTGCAACGAATAGTATATTCGGCCATACGCCGAATACCGAATATTCGGCAGACTTCCTGGCCGAATAGCCGAATATTCGGCAAAAGTATTCGGCTGGAGTGAGTCAAAATCTGTATTGCTGTGCTTGTCTCTCGCCCGCCTGTTAAAGCAGAGTTACCTCCCACCACTCTGCGCCTGTTTTAACAAGCTTGAAGTATGGCCTCAAGTATCTACGTTGGATTATTTATGACAATACTTTTTTTTCTTAAGAATAACATCCAATGTGATGTGAAGATGGAAAAGCTTTCTTACGATAGTTCATAATACGGGATAAGCAATTGGTATAACCTTCTTAAGACCGAATTGCTGATACCACTTTCTGAACTGCCCCCTACATAGTACGATAGTGATTGCTTCGATCAATAATCTTCTTGTAGTATGATATGCCATTCTTCACTATATGATGAAGTGATGGAAATGATAACTGCAGGAAGGAGGAGCGTGACCCATTTCAATCATTCCGGTATTGCGCAAAAAAAAAAAAAAAAAAAAAAAAAAAAACTGCTTGCAATCCAAAAGCAATTGGGTCTCCCCTAACATGAATTGGTGCAAGATGTCAGTACGCTGTGAAATTCCACAATATTATATGCTTGAAAGGCTAATGGAACAAAAACGGGAAATTTCAGTATAACTCACGGACTGCAATATTACCAACTTGACTGCTGCTCAATGGAAGCTTTTAGAGCAACTTTTGAGATTACTACAACCATTTGAAGAACTAACAAAAATCACCAGTTCCGGATATGCATGCATTTCTGAAATTATTCCGTATGTTGTTGCTCTAACGCGATATTGCAATAAAACTAGCACATCAGAGCTAACAGCCAGCTTAAGCCAAGTGAGACTTGTCATGCACAAGGGTTGAACGAACGATTTGAAGACATTGCCACAAATAAAAATTATTTGTCGGCAACCGCTTTGGACGCTCGCTTCAAAATGAATGTTTTCACCAGTCAACTGCAAAGAGAAAAAGCAAGGCAGTATATTTTGATCGATGATCTAAAGACGTACTTTGAAACAAGCAGCGACGGCAGCGTGAATTCGTCCCCTATTCAGTCCAAGAGGGTGACGGAAGAGTCGGGTCACAGTCAGAGTACACACTCATCTTTTATGTATTGATTTGAAGAGATTTTTACAGAGAAAAGTACGATCAATGCAGGGACATCACAAGAAAAAAATGCAGTTGAAACTGAAATTGATGTTTATTTAATATTAATAGTATATATTGGCATGATAATCCGTACATTTGGTGGCAAACAAGAAGAGAGAAATTTCCCTGTTTGACAAAGCTTGCCACAAAATACTTGTCCGCGCCAGGAAGCAGTGTTTATTCGGAGCCGCTTTTCGCTGAAGCTGGAGATGTCTACGAGAAGAAAAGAAGTAAACTACTACCTGACAATGCAGGAAAATTAGTTTTTCTGCATCGCAATCTTCCACTCCTAAATTTAAATTATGATGATTCCAGTGAATAGGTATTTAATATTTTTGTTTTGCTTTGACATCGTGTAAGTTGACCAAGCACGATTATTTTTTGTAATTGTAAGTTAAATACATTACTATGTAATGAATCAATCGTTTTATTTAAGGCAAATATCTAACTAAAAAAAAAATCCTAAGTATTCGGTATTCGGCCGAATAGTACCTAGATATTCGGTATTCGGCCGAATAGTAAAAAAGTGGCCGAATACCGAACAGTTGCCGAATATTTGTTGCAAGCCTAGTAATAACTTATCCTGATCCATTTCCATTTGCTATCATTTCTTCTGGGTATGGCCCCGGATATATCTTCAAAGTTTCCTAAAATTCTACCATTCCTGTATGCATGGAGAGATTCTAATTTTTGCCAGTGTAACTATAGGGCGACCATAATATTTCACTATAATTTTTTTTTAATCGAAAACTACCCAATCATTTGTTGTTTGAAACGTTAATATAGGTTGTATTTAAATGACTTCGCAAGGGATATCGAGAGGAAAGTTAACAGAAGTGGACTTGATCCAAGTAGAAGCAATTTCAGACCCAGATGGGGTCACATCGGTGCAAACCCAGAATCCGGGTGCCACAAGTCGTGAGACCCTGGGAGGGACTGTATAGTCAGAGAAGCAACTCCACATTAAGTTCCTTCATAAAACAGAACAATAAATGCAATATAAAAACAACGATTTAAAAAAAAAAAAAAAAAAAAAAAAAAAAAAAAAAAACGGCTTAGGTAATATAAGAACATGCCTTTGCAGGTATCTGTCGTCTTTACATGAAGTACTTCACAAGTGAAGTATTTTACTATCCGCCTAAGATACACGTAGCTACAGACTTCTAAATATGACATTGTATGTACTGAAGACCGTCTTCACGTGTTAATTTTACATTTCTAGCGCCGCTCTGTAGCATATAAATAAAAATGTTGTAAACGGCTTGAATGTTCGTTCAGTTAGATCAGGAACAAAAGTTCGACATCCCTGTCGATTTAAGGAATACACCTGTATTCGACAGAGAGATTACCCATAATACAAATTTTCTTCTTCTCTAAATTTATTATGGAAAATTCATAGAGAATCATACGCTTATTTATTTCATTCCGATCATATTTGCATATTTTCGATCAGAAGAAAGCATAGCAAACTTACATGAACCTAGAATTTAAGTGCTTACTAATGTTACGATTTCGCTAGCAAGATACGCGGTTCCGACTTTTTATTTATTTAAATGGCCTTCTGCCTTATCAGCCACACAGCCAAGTTCTTTGCGATTTATGACAATTCACATTTCATTAGTTTACAGTTCTATTTACATAGTTTAACAATTTACATTTCATCTCCTTTACAGTTTTAAATATATATAACTAGCAGTTACCCGCGACTTCGTCCGCGTTGAAAAGTGTTGTAATATAAGATTTTATTGAGAGGTCTGGTTGCTCAGTGGTTAGGGCGTCCAACTGGAGATGGAAAAGTCCCCAGCTTGAATCCCAGTCTAGGCGAGGATTTTCAAAGGTCCTTAGCTCGACCTTCACCTCTGGCATAGGCTGTTGTGTGATATGAATTACGCCAGAATGCTCACTTGGTTCTGATACCATGTTGAACAGTGGGTCCTATATGTCCGGTAGGATTACTGGGTTACGTTAAGAGCCTACGAAAGGGACTGATCCCGGAGACGTAAAGAAGTCTTGTCACCAGGTCAATACGACCATACAGTTTATTTAAGAGCTATTTTTATTAGTAATAGTAGTAATAAATGTTGCAATAAAATAACAAAAATCTATTTATGTTCCACAACTACTACACTGAATTCTTAAAACAGTAAAAAATATTCTGTTTGTAAGGAGTATTTTTCAGTTTAATATATCCGTATCTACAATATTGAGGATTTGTCTCCTAAGTTTTGGTAATTTTCATAGCCGTAGTTTTCTTACATTTCTTTGGAAGATTTGAATTTAGTTTAACCACCATCTCTTAAAACTACTAATTTCATCTCGCGAATAAAAACGAATATAGTTTTAATTAATGGAAGCTCAAAACGTCAAAATATTAGCAATACATTGATGGAATCGACTAAATATCAACAACAACAAAAAAATACTAACATCCAAACAGCAAATAAATACTTAAGTGGCCCAAGGACGTTCATTTCCATTAGTAAAATTGTGATACTAAAAATGATTTTTTTTAATGATATTTGGTTCCATCAACAGAATTTACATATTATAGTAGTAAGGTATAGTAGTAATTGATTCTTTTATCCATAATGATCAGTGGTATTGTTGTAATGGTTTCTCTATCTGTGGAAATAACTGAATTGCCTGTAGACCAGTTTACTATAGTTCATTTAGTTTCGATCCATTAATTCTGCACTAAAATATAAATTTAAATATTAAAGTAATAATAGATTGTTTCTACATATTGGTTTCTCATTCTGCAAAACAGAATTGAATGACTACCGGCGAATTACCACTCTGCTTGTCCGCCACTCCACTATCTGAATAAAACATTGATAAATTTAAAAGATTTACTTCGGGCAATGCCGCATGGTTCTGCTAAAGTCGTCCAAGCTTACTACAGATCTTTTGATACAATATCAGTACGAAAGCGATACATGATGTCACTAAAATGGCGCTCATGAAAGAAGCTTAATAACTAATAATGTTTCTGTTCTCATTTTGGCCCAGGCTGCGTTTTAAAATTACCGCTAGAAAATCAAAGCTTCCGCATATTAATACATTCACTATATTGTATGTTAGCTGACTGTCATGAATAGTGAAATAACTTGACTTATTATTAACGCAGTAAATTAAATACTGAATACTGTCTAAAACTACATTCAGCCGCATGAACTATGTCGTCAGCTTCATGATAGTTATTGAGGTAACGTAATTAAAAAGTTTATACTAAAATGTTTTTAACTTACAGTGTACAACGGAAAGTCCACAGTTCTCTACTGATCGTTAATATTGCTGGTCAAATGTACATCGCGATAAAGTGACTTTTATTGCTCGAGACAGTGGCGTAGCTAGCGTGGGTGACACCCGGGGCGGATATCGATGGTGTTACCCCTTGAAAACTTAAATCCAATTAAATCCAAAATTGAGTATATTATATCATCTTTTAGGTGTAAAATTTGATATTAATAAAACATAATTAAATAAAAATTTATTGTTATTAAAAATAATAGTTAATAAAATTGTAAGATTAACAACATTTAAAAGATATAAAAATAAAATAAAAACAATTGCTTTCACAATCCCCTCTTTATAGCTTTAATAACTGCAATCCAGTAAATCACATTTTCGAAATTAAAAATTTGATTTACTTCATGTTCAATAATCAATATGGCAAGATTTTAGCCACGTGTTGATCACTGGTGATCGAAAGTGGTTTTAGATTAATTTTAACTCCTCTGAAGATCGGGCCTCACTTGCCTGATACCGTTCCGTACCGTCACCGCACCGACACGTTTCTTTCTATTGGCGCTCACTCGGTCGAAGTTTGTCCAAGGACACGGCATGTCGTCCGACACTCGCCCGACTTGTGGCCATCATTGGATTGGTTTATCTTTTGACGGTGTGGACCAGTGTCGGTCTGCTGGATGTGGAGAACGCATAGAGAGAGTTCGGAAATTTCCCTTTCCTTAGGACCAAATGTTGTTTTCATGTTATTGTTGGTCTTAAAACAAGTGTTTTTTTTTTCATCCATGTTCATAAGATGTTCTTAATATGTAGGAATTGTTCTAGCATCTTCGCATTAATAAATCAAAACATTGCCAGAGTTGAAGATCAATTTTAAGACCCACATAAATTGCAGCCGAGATCTGCATTTGCAACGGGGACCTTCCACACCCGAATCGCACGCCGTAACCATACGCCAGACTAATCTAAAAGTACTGAAAAATATGTATTCAAACACATAAAAGTTTATTCGTGTTTTTTGATAGCAAAAATAGATGGTATAGAAAAAAAGTATATTCATTGTATCATGTTTGCAAACTTATTTTTCATTAAACCTACATTCGGACTGGTGACTCAAATGACTGCGTGCGGTTTGGATACTGAAGGTCCCGGTTCAAATCCCGGACTCGACTGTAATTTTTGCGGGCCTAAAAATTGACATTTACCTCTGGCAATGCTTTTATCTGTTAATACGAGGATTCTAGGACGCTCCGTGTTCGAATTTCACGTTAATCTGTAGGTCTCCTTTCGAAGTTAGGTGACTACGATATAGGTGCACTGCGAGTTTCCTAATAAGAAACTCTGACTAGAACTTTGAGATAACATGAAATTATTGTATTTATTATACAAAATCTTTAGGAACCAAAATTTAAATTAAAATATGTTATAACCTCATTCTTTGCCAAAAAAAAAAAAAAAAAACTGAATGAATCGAAAAGAACCTCAAGCAAAACAAACACGTCAAGTGCGAAGTGATTGACATTTCTTTGCGATTGCGTTGAAATATGCGAGAATCTTTCATTCCGGTACAGTGTGGTAATGATTTGTTAATACTGCGCTGCAGGGCCGGATTAAGACAGCGCGGGGCCCGTAGCAAATGTGAAGAAGAGGCCCTTGATTTTTGCAGTCCTGGGGAAAATTGTGGAGCTAAAAACAAAAAAGGTCGCCATCTAGCCTAGGTGCGGGGCCCCCCTATGAGACGCGAGGCCCCCTAGAAGGCGCGAGGCCCGTGGCATTTGCTACCTCCTGCTACGTGGTTAATCCGGTACTGCTGCGCTGGGATACTATTTTTGTACATAAAAGATCAACCAGATAGGTGATTACATGAGTCAGATAAAAAAGTATTTTAATGAATGAAAGCTCTAATACTCCAGGTCTATACTGGGATAACAGCACGTGAAGACCGCCAAATTGTGTGGGTGGCTGCTGCTGGCAAATGGTTGACTGCAGGCCAGATCCAAACAGTGGTTACAGAGAGAGTCACCCCCTCCCCGGACGATTGAAAACCTATTGCTTGAAGCTGGAGTACGCTCTCTGAACTCTATGCAATGTGTCCCATTAATCTGATTCATTGCCAGCATCATCTAACCTGGCGTAATGCAAAACATAAAATGACATGTGAATGGCGTACATTTGTGTTTACAGACGAGTCTCGATTCTGTCTGTGGATAAGTGATAATTCACGACATGTTTGGAGGCGTATTGGAAAAACGGCTTACCTGCTGTGATTTCAGAACATCACACAAATGCAGTCACCGGTGTCATTTTTGGCGGCAATCAGTTTCGACAGCATGACTGAGTCGGCTGTTGATGGCACAATGACAGCCCACCACTATGAGACAGGGTACTGCATCTTATTGTGATACCCTTCATGTTCACCATTCAATCGCATCTTGCAACAAAATAATGCCCGTCCTCATATGTGGCCATCGTTACACAAGCCTTGCAAGGAGTTTCGATCACAATTTGAACAGCACAGTCCCAGATGTTGTCCCTAATAGAGCATGTCTGGATACAGGAGTAGAGACATTAGATCACATGGTGACCCAGCACAAACTGCGCAATAACTGACTGCAAAAGACATGCAGGCGTAAACAGAAATACCCCAGAAAACATTCGAAACACTTGTTGATTCAATGTCGGCAAGAATCCACAATGCATTGGTGCTCAAGTTGGACGCATTTCTTACTGAAAACTGTATCTAAAGGTAATAACTACTCTTGCAACGAATAGTATATTCGGCCATACGCCGAATACCGAATGTTCGGCAGACTTCCTGGCCGAATAGCCGAATATTCGGCAAAAGTATTCGGCTGAGTCAAAATCTGTATTGCTGTGCTTGTCTCTCGCCGCCTGTTAAAGCAGAGTTACCTCCCACCACTCTGCGCCTGTTTTAACAAGTTTGAAGTATGGCCTCAAGTATCTACGTTGGATTATTTATGACAATACTTTTTTTTCTTAAGAATAACATCCAATGTGATGTGAAGATGGAAAAGCTTTCTTACGATAGTCATAATACGGGATAAGCAATTGGTATAACCTTCTTAAGACCGAATTGCTGATACCACTTTCTGAACTGCCCCCTACATAGTACGATAGTGATTGCTTCGATCAATAATCTTCTTGTAGTATGATATGCCATTCTTCACTATATGATGAAGTGATGGAAATGATAACTGCAGGAAGGAGGAGCGTGACCCATTTCAATATTCCGGTATTGCGCAAAAAAAAAAAAAAAAAACTGCTTGCAATCCAAAAGCAATTGGGTCTCCCCTAACATGAATTGGTGCAAGATGTCAGTACGCTGTGAAATTCCACAAATTATTGCTTGAAAGGCTAATGGAACAAAAACGGGAAATTTCAGTATAACTCACGGACTGCAATATTACCAACTTGACTGATGCCCAATGGAAGCTTTTAGAGCAACTTTGAGATTACTACAACCATTTGAAGAACTAACAAAAATCACCAGTTCCGGATATGCATGCATTTCTGAAATTATTCCGTATGTTGTTGCTCTAACGCGATATTGCAATAAAACTAGCACATCAGAGCTAACAGCCAGCTTAAGCAAGTGAGACTTGTCATGCAAAGGGTTGAACGAACGATTTGAAGACATTGCCACAAATAAAAATTATTTGTCGGCAACCGCTTTGGACGCTCGCTTCAAAATGAATGTTTTCACCAGTCAACTGCAAAGAGAAAAAGCAAGGCAGTATATTTTGATCGATGATCTAAAGACGTACTTTGAAACAAGCAGCGACGGCAGCGTGAATTCGTCCCCTATTCAGTCCAAGAGGGTGACGGAAGAGTCGGGTCACAGTCAGAGTACACACTCATCTTTTATGTATTGATTTGAAGAGATTTTTACAGAGAAAAGTACGTTCAATGCAGGGACATCACAAGAAAAAAATGCAGTTGAAACTGAAATTGATGTTTATTTAAATATTAATAGTATATATTGGCATGATAATCCGTACATTTGGTGCAAACAAGAAGAGAGAAATTTCCCTGTTTGACAAAGCTTGCCACAAAATACTTGTCCGCGCCAGGAAGCAGTGTTTATTCGGAGCCGCTGTTCGCTGAAGCTGGAGATGTCTACGAGAAGAAAAGAGTAGACTACTACCTGACAATGCAGGAAAATTAGTTTTTCTGCATCGCAATCTTCCACTCCTAAATTTAAATTATGATGATTCCAGTGAATAGGTATTTAATATTTTTGTTTTGCTTTGACATCGTGTAGTTGACCAAGCACGATTATTTTTTTGTAATGTAAGTTAAATACATTACTATGTAATGAATCAATCGTTTTATTTAAGGCAAATATCTAACTAAAAAAAAAAATCCTAAGTATTCGGTATTCGGCCGAATAGTACCTAGATATTCGGTATTCGGCCGAATAGTAAAAAAGTGGCCGAATACCGAACAGTTGCCGAATATTTGTTGCAAGCCTAGTAATAACTTATCCTGATCCATTTCCATTTGCTATCATTTCTTCTGGTATGGACCCCGGATATATCTCAAAGTTTCCTAAATTCTACCATTCCTGTATGCATGGAGAGATTCTAATTTTTGCCAGGTGTAACTATAGGGCGACCATACTATTTCACTATAATTTTTTTTAATCGAAACTACCCAATCATTTGTTGTTGAAACGTTAATATAGGTTGTATTTAAATGACTTCGCAAGGGATATCGAGAGGAAAGTTAACAGAAGTGACTTGATCCAAGTAGAAGCAATTTCAGACCCAGATGGGGTCACATCGGTGCAAACCCAGAATCCGGGTGCCACAAGTCGTGAGACCCTGGGAGGGTTGTATAGTCAGAGAAGCAACTCCACATTAAGTTCCTTCATAAAAACCAATAAATGCAATATAAAACAACGATTTAAAAAAAAAAAAAAAAAAAAAAAAACGGCTTAGGTAATATAAGAACATGCCTTTGCGGTATCTGCCGTCTTTACATGAAGTACTTCACAAGTGAAGTATTTTACTATCCGCCTAAGATACACGTAGCTACAGACTTCTAAATATGACATTGTATGTACTGAAGACCGTCTTCACGTGTTAATTTTACATTTCTAGCGCCGCTCTGTAGCATATAAATAAAAATGTTGTAAACGGCTTGAATGTTCGTTCAGTTAGATCAGGAACAAAAGTTCGACATCCCTGTCGATTAAGGAATATACCTGTATTCGACAGAGAGATTACCCATAATACAAATTTTCTTCTTCTCTAAATTTATTATGGAAAATTCATAGAGAATCATACGCTTATTTATTTCATTCGGATCATATTTGCATATTTTCGATCAGAAGAAAGCATAGCAAACTTACATGAACCTAGAATTTAAGTGCTTACTAATGTTACGATTTCGCTAGCAAGATACACGGTTCCAACTTTTTATTTATTTAAATGGCTTTCTGCCTTATCAGCCACACAGCCAAGTTCTTTGCGATTTATGACAATTCACATTTCATTAGTTTACAGTTCTATTTACATAGTTTAACAATTTACATTTCATGTCCTTTACAGTTTTAAATATATATTACTAGCAGTTACCCGCGACTTCGTCCGCATTGAAAAGTGTTGTAATAAAGATTTTCTTGAGAGGTCTGGTTGCTCAGTGGTTAGGGCGTCCAACTGGAGATGGAAAAGTCCCCAGCTTGAATCCCAGTCTAGGCGAGGATTTTCAAAGGTCCTTAGCTCGACCTTCACCTCTGGCATAGGCTGTTGTGTGATCTGAATTACGCCAGAATGCTCACTTGGTTCTGTTCCATGTTGAACAGTGGGTCCTATATGTCCGGTAGGATTACTGGGTTACGTTAAGAGCCTACGAAAGGGACTGTTCCCGGAGACGTACAGAAGTCTTGTCACCAGGTCAATACGACCATACAGTTTATTTAAGAGCTATTTTTATTAGTAATAGTAGTAATAAATGTTGCAATAAAATAACAAAAATCTATTTATGTTCCACAACTACTACACTGAATTCTTAAAACAGTAAAAAATATTCTGTTTGTAAGGAGTATTTTCAGTATAATATATCCGTATCTACAATATTGAGGATTTGTCTCCTAAGTTTTGGTTATTTTCATAGCCGTAGTTTTCTTACATTTCTTTGGAAGATTTGAATTTCGTTTAACCACCATCTCTTAAAATTACTAATTTCATCTCGCGATAAAAATGAATATAGTTTTAATTAATGGAAGCTCAAAACGTCAAAATATTAGCAATACATTGATGGAATCGACTAAATATCAACAAAAAAATACTAACATCCAAACAGCAAATAAATACTTAAGTGGCCCAAGGACGTTCATTTCCATTAGTAAAATTGTGATACAAAAAATGATTTTTTTTAATGATATTTGGTTCCATCAACAGAATTTACATATTATAGTAGTAGGTATAGTAGTAATTGATTCTTTCATCCATAATGATCAGTGGTATTGTTGTAATGGTTTCTCTATCTGTGGAAATAACTGAATTGCCTGTAGACCAGTTTACTATAGTTCATTCATTTCGATCCATTAATTCTGCGCTAAAATATAAATTTAAATATTAAAGTAATAATAGATTGTTTCTACATATTTGGTTTCTCATTCTGCAAACAGAATTGAATGACTACCGGCGAATTACCACTCTGCTTGTCCGCCACTCCACTATCTGAATAAAACATTGATAAATTTAAAAAAAATTTTCTTCGGACAACGCCGCATGGTTCTGCTAAGTCGTCCAAGCTTACTACAGATCTTTTGATACAATATCAGTACGAAGCGATATATGATGTCACTAAAATGGCGCTCATTAAAGAAGCTTAATAACTAATAATGTTTCTGTTCTCATTCTGGCCCAGGCTGCGTTTTAAAATTACCGCTAGAAAATCAAAGCCTCTCGCATATTAATACATTTACTATATTGTATGTTAGTGATGTCATGAATAGTGAAATAAACTTGACTTATTATTAACGCAGTAAATTAAATACTGAATATGTCTAAAACTACATTCAGCCGCATGAACTATGTCGTCAGCTTCATGATAGTTATTGAGGTAACGTAATTAAAAGTTTATACTAAAATGTTTTTAACTTACAGTGTACAACGGAAAGTCCACAGTTCTCTATGATCGTTAATATTGCTGGTGAAATGTACATCGCGATAAAGTGACTTTTATTGCTCGAGACAGTGGCGTAGCTAGCGTGGGTGACACCCGGGGCGGATATCGATGGTGTTACCCCTTGAAAACTTAAATCCAATTAAATCCAAAATTGAGTATATTATATCATCTTTTAGGTGTAAAATTTGATATTAATAAAACATAATTAAATAAAAATTTATTGTTATTTAAAAATAATAGTTAATAAAATTGTAAGATTAACAACATTTAAAAGATATAAAAATAAAATAAAAACAATTGCTTTCACAATCCCCTCTTTATAGCTTTAATAACTGCAATCCAGTAAATCACATTTTCGAAATTAAAAATTTGATTTACTTCATGTTCAATAATCAATATGGCAAGATTTTAGCCACGTGTTGATCACTGGTGATCGAAAGTGGTTTTAGATTAATTTTAACTCCTCTGAAGATCGGGCCTCACTTGCCTGATACCGTTCCGTACCGTCACCGCACCGACACGTTTCTTTCTATTGGCGCTCACTCGGTCGAAGTTTGTCCAAAGGACACGGCATGTCGTCCGACACTCGCCCGACACTTGTGGCCATCATTGGATTGGTTTATCTTTTGACGGTGTGGACCAGTGTCGGTCTGCTGGATGTGGAGAACGCATAGAGAGAGTTCGGAAATTTCCCTTTCCTTAGGACCAAATGTTGTTTTCATGTTATTGTTGGTCTTAAAACAAGTGTCTTTTTTTTTCATCCATGTTCATAAGATGTTCTTAATATGTAGGAATTGTTCTAGCATCTTCGCATTAATAAATCAAAACATTGCCAGAGTTGAAGATCAATTTTAAGACCCACATAAATTGCAGCCGAAGATCTGCATTTGCAACGGGGACCTTCCACACCCGAATCGCACGCCGTAACCATACGCCAGACTAATCTAAAAGTACTGAAAAATATGTATTCAAACACATAAAAGTTTATTCGTGTTTTTTGATAGCAAAAATAGATGGTATAGAAAAAAAGTATATTCATTGTATCATGTTTGCAAACTTATTTTTCATTAAACCTACATTCGGACTGGTGACTCAAATGACTGCGTGCGGTTTGGATACTGAAGGTCCCGGTTCAAATCCCGGACTCGACTGTAATTTTTGCGGGCCTAAAAATTGACATTTACCTCTGGCAATGCTTTTATCTGTTAATACGAGGATTCTAGGACGCTCCGTGTTCGAATTTCACGTTAATCTGTAGGTCTCCTTTCGAAGTTAGGTGACTACGATATAGGTGCACTGCGAGTTTCCTAATAAGAAACTCTGACTAGAACTTTGAGATAACATGAAATTATTGTATTTATTATACAAAATCTTTAAGAACCTAAATTTAAATATGTTATAACCTCATTCTTTGCCAAAAAAAAAAAAAAAAAACTGAATGAATCGAAAAGAACCTCAAGCAAAACAAACACGTCAAGTGCGAAGTGATTGACATTTCTTTGCGATTGCGTTGAAATATGCGAGAATCTTTCATTCCGGTACAGTGTGGTAATGATTTGTTAATACTGCGCTGCAGGGCCGGATTAAGACAGCGCGGGGCCCGTAGCAAATGTGAAGAAGAGGCCCTTGATTTTTGCCGTCCTGGGGAAAATTGTGGAGCTAAAAACAAAAAAGGTCGCCCATCTAGCCTAGGTGCGGGGCCCCCCTATGAGGACGCGAGGCCCCCTAGAAGGCGCGAGGCCCGTGGCATTTGCTACCTCCTGCTACGTGGTTAATCCGGTACTGCTGCGCTGGGATACTATTTTTGTACATAAAAGATCAACCAGATAGGTGATTACATGAGTCAGATAAAAAAGTATTTTAATGAATGAAAGCTCTAATACTCCAGGTCTATACTGATGGATAACAGCACGTGAAGACCGCCAAATTGTGTGGGTGGCTGCTGCTGGCAAATGGTTGACTGCAGGCCAGATCCAAACAGTGGTTACAGAGAGAGTCACCCCCCTCCCCGGACGATTGAAAACCTATTGCTTGAAGCTGGAGTACGCTCTCTGAACTCTATGCAATGTGTCCCATTAATCTGATTTCATTGCCAGCATCATCTAACCTGGCGTAATGCAAAACATAAAATGACATGTGAATGGCGTACATTTGTGTTTACAGACGAGTCTCGATTCTGTCTGTGGATAAGTGATAATTCACGACATGTTTGGAGGCGTATTGGAAAACGGCTTACCTGCTGTGATTTCAGAACATCACACAAATGCAGTCACCGGTGTCATTTTTTGGCGGCAATCAGTTTCGACAGCATGACTGAGTCGGCTGTTGTTGATGGCACAATGACAGCCCACCACTATGAGGACAGGGTACTGCATCTTATTGTGATACCCTTCATGTTCACCATTCAAATCGCATCTTACAACAAAATAATGCCCGTCCTCATATTGCGGCCATCGTTACACAAGCCTTGCAAGGAGTTTCGATCACAATTTGAACAGCACAGTCCCCAGATGTTGTCCCTAATAGAGCATGTCTTGGATACCAGGAGTAGAGACATTAGATCACATGGTGACCCAGCACAAACTGCGCAATAACTGACTGCAAAAGACATGCAGGCGTAAACAGAAATACCCCAAGAAAACATTCGAAACACTTGTTGATTCAATGTCGGCAAGAATCCACGAATGCATTGGTGCTCAAGTTGGACGCATTTCTTACTGAAAACTGTATCTAAAGGTAATAACTACTCTTGCAACGAATAGTATATTCGGCCATACGCCGAATACCGAATGTTCGGCAGACTTCCTGGCCGAATAGCCGAATATTCGGCAAAAGTATTCGGCTGGAGTCAAAATCTGTATTGCTGTGCTTGTCTCTCGCTCGCCTGTTAAAGCAGAGTTACCTCCCACCACTCTGCGCCTGTTTTAACAAGCTTGAAGTATGGCCTCAAGTATCTACGTTGGATTATTTATGACAATACTTTTTTTTCTTAAGAATAACATCCAATGTGATGTGAAGATGGAAAAGCTTTCTTACGATAGTCCATAATACGGGATAAGCAATTGGTATAACCTTCTTAAGACCGAATTGCTGATACCACTTTCTGAACTGCCCCCTACATAGTACGATAGTGATTGCTTCGATCAATAATCTTCTTGTAGTATGATATGCCATTCTTCACTATATGATGAAGTGATGGAAATGATAACTGCAGGAAGGAGGAGCGTGACCCATTTCAATTATTCCGGTATTGCGCAAAAAAAAAAAAAAACTGCTTGCAATCCAAAAGCAATTGGGTCTTCCCTAACATGAATTGGTGCAAGATGTCAGTACGCTGTGAAATTCCACAAATTATATGCTTGAAAGGCTAATGGAACAAAAACGGGCAATTTCAGTATAACTCACGGACTGCAATATTACCAACTTGACTGATGCTCAATGGAAGCTTTTAGAGCAACTTTTGAGATTACTACAACCATTTGAAGAACTAACAAAAATCACCAGTTCCGGATATGCATGCATTTCTGAAATTATTCCTGTATGTTGTTGCTCTAACGCGATATTGCAATAAAACTAGCACATCAGAGCTAACAGCCAGCTTAAGCCAAGTGAGACTTGTCATGCAACAAGGGTTGAACGAACGATTTGAAGACATTGCCACAAATAAAAATTATTTGTCGGCAACCGCTTTGGACGCTCGCTTCAAAATTAATGTTTTCACCAGTCAACTGCAAAGAGAAAAAGCAAGGCAGTATATTTTGATCGATGATCTAAAGACGTACTTTGAAACAAGCAGCGACGGCAGCGTGAATTCGTCCCCTATTCAGTCCAAGAGGGTGACGGAAGAGTCGGGTCACAGTCAGAGTACACACTCATCTTTTATGTATTGATTTGAAGAGATTTTTACAGAGAAAAGTACGATCAATGCAGGGACATCACAAGAAAAAAATGCAGTTGAAACTGAAATTGATGTTTATTTAAATATTAATAGTATATATTGGCATGATAATCCGTACATTTGGTGGCAAACAAGAAGAGAGAAATTTCCCTGTTTGACAAAGCTTGCCACAAAATACTTGTCCGCGCCAGGAAGCAGTGTTTATTCGGAGCCGCTGTTCGCTGAAGCTGGAGATGTCTACGAGAAGAAAAGAAGTAGACTACTACCTGACAATGCAGGAAAATTAGTTTTTCTGCATCGCAATCTTCCACTCCTAAATTTAAATTATGATGATTCCAGTGAATAGGTATTTAATATTTTTGTTTTGCTTTGACATCGTGTAAGTTGACCAAGCACGATTATTTTTTTGTAATTGTAAGTTAAATACATTACTATGTAATGAATCAATCGTTTTATTTAAGGCAAATATCTAACTAAAAAAAAAATCCTAAGTATTCGGTATTCGGCCGAATAGTACCTAGATATTCGGTATTCGGCCGAATAGTAAAAAAGTGGCCGAATACCGAACAGTTGCCGAATATTTGTTGCAAGCCTAGTAATAACTTATCCTGATCCATTTCCATTTGCTATCATTTCTTCTGGGTATGGCCCCGGATATATCTTCAAAGTTTCCTAAAATTCTACCATTCCTGTATGCATGGAGAGATTCTAATTTTGCCAGTGTAACTATAGGGCGACCATAATATTTCACTATAATTTTTTTTTAATCGAAAACTACCCAATCATTTGTTGTTGAAACGTTAATATAGGTTGTATTTAAATGACTTCGCAAGGGATATCGAGAGGAAAGTTAACAGAAGTGGCTTGATCCAAGTAGAAGCAATTTCAGACCCAGATGGGGTCACATCGGTGCAAACCCAGAATCCGGGTGCCACAAGTCGTGAGACCCTGGGAGGGACTGTATAGTCAGAGAAGCAACTCCACATTAAGTTCCTTCATAAAAACCAATAAATGCAATATAAAAACAACGATTTAAAAAAAAAAAAAAAAAAAAAAAAAAAAAAAAAAAAAAAACGGCTTAGGTAATATAAGAACATGCCTTTGCGGTATCTGCCGTCTTTACATGAAGTACTTCACAAGTGAAGTATTTTACTATCCGCCTAAGATACACGTAGCTACAGACTTCTAAATATGACATTGTATGTACTGAAGACCGTCTTCACGTGTTAATTTTACATTTCTAGCGCCGCTCTGTAGCATATAAATAAAAATGTTGTAAACGGCTTGAATGTTCAGTTCAGTTAGATCAGGAACAAAAGTTCGACATCCCTGTCGATTTAAGGAATACACCTGTATTCGACAGAGAGATTACCCATAATACAAATTTTCTTCTTCTCTAAATTTATTATGGAAAATTCATAGAGAATCATACGCTTATTTATTTCATTCCGATCATATTTGCATATTTTCGATCAGAAGAAAGCATAGCAAACTTACATGAACCTAGAATTTAAGTGCTTACTAATGTTACGATTTCGCTAGCAAGATACACGGTTCCAACTTTTTATTTATTTAAATGGCTTTCTGCCTTATCAGCCACACAGCCAAGTTCTTTGCGATTTATGACAATTCACATTTCATTAGTTTAC
Organism: Vandiemenella viatica; assembly: GCA_031002005.1. NCBI lineage: Eukaryota > Metazoa > Arthropoda > Insecta > Orthoptera > Morabidae > Vandiemenella > Vandiemenella viatica. Next base: position 19,549,252 of record JARYHS010008074.1, on the reverse strand, counting down.
AGTTCTACTTACATAGTTTAACAATTTACATTTCATCTCCTTTACAGTTTTAAATATATATTACTAGCAGTTACCCGCGACTTCGTCCGCATTGAAAAGTGTTGTAATATAAGATTTTCTTGAGAGGTCTGGTTGCTCAGTGGTTAGGGCGTCCAACTGGAGATGGAAAAGTCCCCAGCTTGAATCCCAGTCTAGGAAAGGATTTTCAAAGGTCCTTAGCTCGACCTTCACCTCTGGCATAGGCTGTTGTGTGATCTGAATTACGCCAGAATGCTCACTTGGTTCTGTTCCATGTTGAACAGTGGGTCCTATATGTCCGGTAGGATTACTGGGTTACGTTAAGAGCCTACGGAAGGGTCTGTTCCCGGAGACGTAAAGAAGTCTTGTCACCAGGTCAATACGACCATACAGTTTATTTAAGAGCTATTTTTATTAGTAATAGTAGTATAAATGTTGCAATAAAATAACAAAAATCTATTTATGTTCCACAACTACTCTACTGAATTCTTAAAACAGTAAAAAATATTCTGTTTGTAAGGAGTATTTTCAGTATAATATATCCGTATCTACAATATTGAGGATTTGTCTCCTAAGTTTTGGTTATTTTCATAGCCGTAGTTTTCTTACATTTCTTTGGAAGATTTGAATTTCGTTTAACCACCATCTCTTAAAATTACTAATTTCATCTCGCGAATAAAAATGAATATAGTTTTAATTAATGGAAGCTCAAAACGTCAAAATATTAGCAATACATTGATGGAATCGACTAAATATCAACAAAAAAATACTAACATCCAAACAGCAAATAAATACTTAAGTGGCCCAAGGATGTTCATTTCCATTAGTAAAATTGTGATACAAAAAATGATTTTTTTTAATGATATATTGGTTCCATCAACAGAATTTACATATTATAGTAGTAGGTATAGTAGTAATTGATTCTTTTATCCATAATGATCAGTGGTATTGTTGTAATGGTTTCTCTATCTGTGGAAATAACTGAATTGCCTGTAGACCAGTTTACTATAGTTCATTCGTTTCGATCCATTAATTCTGCGCTAAAATATAAATTTAAATATTAAAGTAATAATAGATTGTTTCTACATATTTGGTTTCTCATTCTGCAAACAGAATTGAATGACTACCGGCGAATTACCACTCTGCTTGTCCGCCACTCCACTATCTGAATAAAACATTGATAAATTTAAAAAATTTACTTCGGGCAACGCCGCATGGTTCTGCTAAGTCGTCCAAGCTTACTACAGATCTTTTGATACAATATCAGTACGAAGCGATACATGATGTCACTAAAATGGCGCTCATGAAAGAAGCTTAATAACTAATAATGTTTCTGTTCTCATTCTGGCCCAGGCTGCGTTTTAAAATTACCGCTAGAAAATCAAAGCCTCTCGCATATTAATACATTCACTATATTGTATGTTAGTGACGTCATGAATAGTGAAATAAACTTGACTTATTATTAACGCAGTAAATTAAATACTGAATATGTCTAAAACTACATTCAGCCGCATGAACTATGTCGTCAGCTTCATGATAGTTATTGAGGTAACGTAATTAAAAGTTTATACTAAAATGTTTTTAACTTACAGTGTACAACGGAAAGTCCACAGTTCTCTACGATCGTTAATATTGCAGGTCAAATGTACATTGCGATAAAGTGACTTTTATTGCTCGAGATTTAGTAAGGTGTATAATGAAATTAATTGTGATAGTAATTTATGATATACTAATTAGGAATTTTGATATAGAAAATTCTGTTACTACTCGAAATGTAGTTCCAGACCATTTAATGTGTTGAGATGTGTTTGTATCGTTTGATTTTGTAGCGGCAGTATTAGCAGAAATAGTGGTTTGGTTGAAATTCTTCCTGGACCAGAATGTTTTTTGTTACAGCAGATGGCAGAAGGAATTTAGTTATTATTAGTAATAAGTAAGCAGCTCTCACGTGCTCCGTGCAAATGAGGTGTATTGTGTTGTAAACGACTTTCAGTGTTACTTCATGAAACAAGTTTCTACATTAGCCCATTGAATACATTCGTTTTAAGTGTAGCATTCGATAGATATTTGCAGAATATTGAACAGTAAATAAAAAGCAGTACTATTCGTACAAAAATTCTGAACAAAAAATAAAAAGGGTGAGTTAAGTTTTACATTTCGGCAAAAATAATTTGTAATACACAGACTGTATACTAACAAAAAAGAAACAGGAATTAACTTAAACCGAGATAGAATGGAATCCTTTACCTTTTTATAAATACGACATTTGGGGAACGACCATTTTGATCTTTTAGTGAACCAACTTTCGTGCTGGTATACTCATAGCATTTAACTTTTTTTCCAAGCTTTGATTTTTTATATTTATTATAACGCATATATTACGAATGAAATTATGGTTTAATATTTGATATGTCATACTATTTTATGTACGCAAATGAAAACATCTCTTTGCAAACTTGACAACAGTACCTACCTTTCTTTTTTTAATTTAAGGTTAAGTACAGATTTCTATTTCCTGCTTCCAAACTATTATTTGTCAAGTGCGTCAGTTTTATGGGTTTTAAACTAAACATAAACTTGCATATGTAAGACGGTTTTTGCTTTTATTTCTGAAAAGTAGTGTTTGCGATTTACGTAAAAAGCAAAGAGTAAACGTGGCACAGCTATCTACGAAGCAGGAAACTCTTTGTTGCTTCCGAATTGATTTTAATGGCATTTTCTAAAAGAACTATGCGTTTTTGCGGGATAAAATCTATCCTATGTCACCTCGCACGCAATTAACTGACTTCCTGCCAAATTTCATTTAAATATGTTGAGTTATTAAGGCGTGATTGATTGCAGACGTACGTCCAAACACACATCCGAACTTTCTCATTTTCTCATTTATAGATATATAGATTTACATTACAGTTCTACACACAACAGTTACGGTTCCGACTGTTTTAAACACAAGCTTTACAAAAAATGATTACCAACGACGGACGATTCCATCAACGAACACTTGGACCCGTTCAGATTGATTTGAAACCTGACAGTATTGCTAGTTTAATGCACAGTTTTTACTAGCATAAATTCGAAAATGATACGATTTCATGTCGAATATAGGTGCACTGTCGATAATAGGCAGGTATGCAGAATGTAAATCGGATAATGCGAAATGTACTCAGTTTGTACATCACGAATCTGTCAGATAATAAATTCAAAAATTACTAGAAAACCTTCAAAGCACTTGTAAATCTTAGCTTGAAAGCTAATGGAATTCTAAATAAGCAAAACAATTTTAAAACCTAGACTACACGTATTCCGACATACGCTTGGTTTTCATTTCCAAATTTTCTCTAACTATTTTCGAGGGTTTACAATTTAACTTTCTAATTACTATGATTTTAGCAATTATATATAAACTTTAATTTTAAAACTTCCTCTTTTTAGATAAGAAAAACTTACATTATATCCACCGCCGCTTCTAACAAACCAAACAACAGTGACGGACGGCAAGCACAACATTGAACGATTTCTTGTGATTGTTGGAGCTACAGAGCGATACTCTCTTTGTTTAAGCGCACGGTATTGCCAACAATTGTATTCTACTATAACGAATGAGCACAGCCACCTGGATCGCATTTGAAAAAGCGCTAGATCAGCCTAAAAAACAATAAAAGTAGACGTGTTTCGACACCAAAGGATAAAGGAAGTTTATTATTTTTTTTTTGTGTCACACTAATTTCGATTACTATTTACGAAATGTGGGTGTCACCCCAAAAACGGGAGACACCCGGGGCGGACCGCCCCCACCGCCCCCCCCCCCTAGCTACGCCACTGATTCTAAGTATTATTGTAATGAATTATTGCTCCACTCGTATAAGCTCCTCCATGTCTGAGTGACTGTTTTCTTCACTCTGCTTGCCTGTGTTCTCCTCAAACAAGAATGTCTTTAAGGTAACTTAAATCAATACTTGGCACATGAATTTTATAAAATTCTGTTGATAGTATCACCAGGCATACTTCCAAATACCATTAAATTCTCTACAGGATTACTGTTGCCATCAGCACTTACAAACTATATTGTATACTTGAATATTATGATCGATTCACACTTCGCTTTGAAGTCAATTTGTGCACGTTTATCATTCAACTGTATTTTCAGAAGTAGTTTCTTGTTTGGGGCAGCAAAGAATACTTGAATCCATTGCTAGTAGAAATGAAGAAAAAAGTGATTAATGGAACAGAAAAAAACAACTGCGAGCAATTTAAATAACCACTGAATCCAAGATTACTGGATGGTCATCCAGTCACATAAATACTGTTTGAGGTCTCCGAAAAAATTATTACAATAAGCGCCAATTGACATACGAGAATGCTATCTGCAAACAATGGGTGTGTGCAGTGGCCAGCAATGCCGATTCATGTAGATTTGACTGCCACCATGAGTAAGTTCCAAGTACCTTCCAAACTGAGCACAAGAACAATTTACAATTAAATGTGTTAATCAGACTTACTTATCTCTATTTATAGTAGATATTTGAGACATATAGAACAAAACAAGTAACTTACAAATATACACCAAACCTTTCAGTATGTGGTTGCCATTGGTTGGTTAAATGGAAAATCACAAAACTGGACCTTTTTTTTACGATTTGGGGTAAAAACATATTTGTGTACCACTTTACCTGTATACAGTATGACGTTAAGATGAAATCATTAAGAATCACTATCTTCTAAAGTAAGAAGAAGTATGAAGTAAAATGTAACTAATTACTTAAACAACTTATACTCAATCTATAATGAAAATTTGAGGTATATTAACATAATAGGGTTCCAATCCATTTCATGTTGGGATAGATAGGTAGTTAATATAAGGGATTTCATGAATGATTACTATTATTTGAGTGTAAAACTATATCAATGTACAAAATTTAGACTTTCTAAGACTAAGTGATGTACTTTAGAGTTTTAATGATAAATAGTCAGTAAAAGACAAAATCGGTGAAATTTGCATCTAAATAATACTGAGAACAAGGAAGAAACAATACTTATGTTTTTATTAAATATTTTGATATCTGGTCATAACAGAAATATGAGACACGTAGCACCAAGTGAGGTGGGTGAGCGGTAACGCTGTGGCCTCACAATCGCGAGGAAATGGGTTCAAATCCCCATTTGAGCCCAGATTTTGGTTTTCCACAGTTTCACCAAATCCACTATAGGCAAATCCGGAATACTACCACATGAAAAAAATAAAATAAAAAAAATAAAGAAACATCAGCAGCAACTTTTTTCCCATAAACATAAGTGAAAGGATGTAATAATTAGTTGCTTGATGACAAAAAGTGTGAGTCAAATTGCAGTGTTAATGGATTCTGATTTTATATGCTCGTTAATATATTCTTAGAATGCATAAACAATTAATCATTAACAGTAAATAGACCAGAAGAGGAACCAGAAGCTTTCATTAGGAACATATTATTTAACAGAAGAACCTTGCTAGGCCAGAGTTCTTCAACTTTTTTGAATCTGAGGATCAGTAAAATGGAGAAAACAATTCTACAACTCACTAACTTATAAGTGCCCAATTTTTTACTTATAAAATTTTAACCAAATGTACCAATTGTTATCAGCATGTAATGCAGTCAGTTAAGACTTACAGCTACAATCTGATAGATCTGAAACATTTTCAGAGCTGTAGGTCCATATTGTCTACTTCTATTTAGAGAATCAAAGAGTATTTTTCCTGACTTCAGACATAATACGGTCTGACTTTTCTTCCAGTGGAACTAACTAATAGAATTGCAAGTTCAACTACATAGCAATAATTAAACATAACGAACTGTTAATAGTTCTTGTACGGAGCTACAGTGTGTTTTAATAGCAGTTAACCTATTTCTGATATAGCTATGTTTGTAAACAAATCACAGTGTTTAATTCTTTAATTTAATTACAATGGAGCCCAAGCTACAGCAACACTTTTCCTATATATGCATTTACATATTTTTCCCTTCCTGTATTTTTTTTTTAATTTTAAATTCTTTGAGTGTAATTTCATCACCTGCTTACATCTTCCTTTTATAAATATATGTTAAATTATTTCACCATTTTAGGTAAGTTATTCAGAATATCTCTTGGTAAATATATGTTATGGCACATCTGTGTGACTTCAAAGCAGTCTGTGTTCAAATTCCGAGTGACATACTCACAAACGACTGGCTCATCAGTTGAGAGCGAATGCTCGTGTGACTGGAGTCTGATGATTCAGTTTACAATCAATCATGAACTCAGTTAAAATTAAATCACACTGTGCTCAGGCATTTCGTATTAAATCAGCAACTAAACATTCCAAAATTCTTATTATGGGAGATGTTAATGACAAATGTCATTTAATTATAGTACACACAGTTTAATCAATAATGAAAGAGAATATAACTCATATTTTATAAAAAGCACTGAATTATTGTATACATAAGTATCAATTAAATTGATGCATCAAATGAAAAAATTAATTTTTATAGATATTTACTTCAAACTAAGCAAAAAGAAAAGACATAAAAATACCTGTATTAAGGCTTAACATTATATAATATTCTCTGACTAAACCGAGTTAAATTGTAAATTTAATAATTTGAGCAATGCAAATTTCTACTACATAAAGTGCACCAGATTATTGATAGCATAAATGAACTATTATATTTTGCAGAATATAATTATTTTTCCACAATTTGCCATAAAATTCACACAGTTCTATTTTACTGAGTAAATAGTTTTCTACAGATATTACAACCCAATTTTACCATCACCTTGGCACAAAATTTAAAATGGAATTTCTGTTCACAGATATGGATTTTATCATATAGTTAGCTAACAAGTGTTACAATACCCCTTTCGAAAGGAAAGGATGATGTGCTAAACTGCTCAAACTATTGACTGATTTTTTGTGTGCATTGTGGGTAACAGCCTTCCAAGCATAGTTAAGACTGCCCCAAATTACTTTGGTTTCATGAAAGGCACAGGGATGACTGACACTATTCATGCCACAACTATTTTGATGCACATAGCATTTTCAGAGCTTGAAAAGTCTTTCAGTAGGGTACCTAGATATATATTCTGTTACTCACTGAAATGGCATTGTGTATGGGAACCAAACAAATCCCCGTCATATTGTGCAAAAGTGGAGTGAATATTCGTCCACTGCTAGAGGCGCAGAGCGCTGCGGCGTAACGTAATACTATGCCTCCGCTGATAAATGTCGGAAACTCCTCGCCGGTGCACTTGTACTGGACAGTGTGCCTCGGAGCTTTGAATGTAACACATCGATGTAGTGAGTGTTTCGTGATTCACTACCAAGATTATCGCTTTGTACCCCATTTCGGCAATAGGAGTCTAAAATCAAGCTAGCGGGGGTACTGCTAACATATTGCGTGGAACAGAAATTACGTTCTTGTGTTTGTGAAATTGTCTGTGTGTAATTTACGACAAATAAACCGGAACTATTTAGTAACTTCTGTTTCCTTCCATAAAACCTTTCTAATCCATATCAGG
>JARYHS010008074.1:19523701-19540701 GCA_031002005.1 Vandiemenella viatica | reverse complement strand
GTTAGTAGCTGCATTTTTCGCAGCCATAAACTGTGTTCGGAACAGAGAATTACGGTTTTAGGATATTTTATTGTCCTGCAGCGAGTTTGCTGTGGATAGGTAACCACACTTCCAAGTTTGCAGCCTTCCATCAGGTTGCTGTGGCGAGTGTGAGAGGAAGTCTGGTAGCCTCGGGTGCAGTGCCAAGTCGGCAGTCAAGTCGATGGACGTGTAGTTGGGCCACTTCGTCACGTTCTGGCGGCTATCTGTGGACGAGTGGCTCGTCAGATTGATTCACTTGGCCAACGAGAGGGAAGACTGCGGCTGGTACCAGACTAGACGCAGAAAACGACGCCCTTTCATAACACGAATATAGTTCTTAAAGCTGACTTTTTTTTTGTTAGCAATGTAAATCAGTTCCCATGTCAATTATTGAAACTAGAAAGGAAACTAATCGTTGTAAAAGGACATAACGCTTGAGATACTAACATTAAGCACTATTAAAGCATTAATCGCACAGCGTAATTTCACTTTTAGCAAAATTAAGTAAACGCGATTTTTTACAGAAATATGAATAGTTTTCTTAATTCCTCCTAATTCACTAACACCTTGTTTCAGCTATGCTCACATTATTCTGCGATTTTACCAAGAGGGAATGTGTTATTTAAGTTTTCAAAAAAAAAAAAAAAAGAATAACAATAATTATTAAGTCATGAGCCAGAAATCTGCACTCCACCCGTCATTCTTGAAGGGAAAAGATGTTGTTATTAGTATTGGAGTTTAAGGGCACGTCAACGACGGGGTGATTAGGGTGTTGGATGGGTGTTAGGAGACCCTTGTAGTTCACCCGAGCCACAAGGGGGATTTTTGGATATTTAGTTCTCATATTGGTCCCACGAGTATGAGAATTTAGGAGGAAGCGCTAATACAACAGGGGTGCACAGGTGCCCCTGAGGTTGCACGTTAGCGAGTGATCTGCCTCTCACCCATGCACCTCCTCGGCACGTGACTGACCTTGAGGTTGAGGTTTTTTTTTATAGAGGTTTGTACCGTACTCGCGATCCGGGCGATGAAGCCAAGATCCCCGTTCTCCTAGGCACACACCGTTCCACCGCCACGCCCTACGGTGGTCGTTGAAGCATGGTAGGAGCTTACGGTGTGGGAAACTTGCGGCGCTCACAAGTTTCCAGCTCGGGCACCGCGGGTTCGCCAAACCCGTACCTGGCACTTGCGTATCAGGCCCCTGCGGGGAATATGATTCAAATGTCAAATCATATCACTGTAGGAAAGGTACCTCTAGAGCACGTAGCTAAAATTAAACGTAATTCCTAATATACCGTCTTCCCATTGTACACATAAACAATTTTTCTTACCAACGTTTAATACAAGAGTGAACAAAGAAGTGAGAATATTTCACGATTTTTAGTGCAACTTCATTAAAGATAAAAGTTTAATACCATGTTTCTATTTTTAATCAATTGAGAAACTTTAATACTGAAATATAAGTTTTTGAATGATGAGTTTCGAATGAATTCCTTTTTCTAAAAAGCAACGTGAATTGTAAATATAAACTGATATTTCGAAATCTTAAGTGATGACAGTATGTATGCTTATTCATTTCTTACATGCATAACCCTTTCCCACCGGCTATTTGAAAAAAAGGGAAATTTATAATTTCAATTATATATTTGTATAAAGGTACTTGAAATTAAACACACATATTTTTTTCAATTTTTTCATTTAATTCAAAAGTACTTAGCCGGTACTTATAAGAACCGTCAGGGACTTTGTGTATCACAGGATGTAGAAAAATAGCAATTGAAATCAATTATGTTCATATTGGTATGAAATGTTTGCCTCATGATATTCAAAAAAAAAAAAAAAAAAAAAAATTCTTTTTGCTCATTCAGACACAAAAGACATTGCAGTGCAACATTTGAATTGATGTTTTCATTGTATTTTTTTCATTCTACATACTTCACATCTTCATCTGATTTTTACAATTTAGGGACAGTGTATACCTCTGTTTCCCAATCTTACATCTCTCATTGTGGAATAGTATGACTTGTGTTGTTTGAATGGATGAGGGCTTGGTGAAATATATATAGATGACCTTTTCTTCTTATCGATATTCTTCATAGTCATCATACCTTGTGCAAAGGATCTTCTAAAAAAATTTACAGACTTTTTTCAATTATCGGACCATTTATGCTATAGGCATTGACAAATACAACATCCAGAATTCCCAAAAACAATCTTTACCATGATTTCGGTAATATTCTGTCAGCATTGCACAAAGTCATCAGCAGTATCAACCCCACACATGAAGGTATTGTAGTCCTTGACGACTCCTGAGCATGAAATTGTCGACTTCAATCCATCTTTTTCTTTGCATGTAACTAGTGGTGTAACAACAGGGTGGCAGGATGGGCAAAATGCCACGGGACCTACTGCCGGAGGTGGCCCCCGATGACCGACCAGAGAGGCCCTCTGGTCCAAGATCCACCAGCCCACCAATCCAACCCGAGAGAGGGCCCATCTGTTGAAGTTGCCATTGACCCCAACCAGTGTAGTGGAGTTTCACCGCTGCCATGAAAATTTGATACTAAATGTAAGACCTTTTTATTATTCCATTTCCAGTAGCAAATACCTAGGTTTGTAAATTCATTGTCACAATCTCCTCTTTTTAGTTTTCTATCAGCAGGTTGTTAGAAAGTCCCCTGCAGTAGGGTCTGATTCTCCCACAGACAAAAGTTGTTTCAGTTTTTTAATAATGAAACTGATGAAAAATAATGATAATACTAGATAACATCGTCATTGCTCCATTTTTTCCAGTCAATTCTAAGACCACTCTTTGACCTAATGAGTAATCTGAGAACATTCCAGTCATTTCTTCATTTTTGCCTTGATAAATTATAAACTTCTAAGAGAAGAGCTGATAAATTATAAACTTCTAAGAGAAGAGTTTCAATCAGAGCGTATTTCATAAAAATATCCATTTGAAAATATCTAAAACAATGATAAAACCAATTGTATACTTGCTAAATATATTGACCAATAATCTGTATAAACTACCCAGAACTCCCTGACGGTACTTATAAGTCCACGTTGGTTTTTCTAGATTATTTAGTAAAGAAACTAGAAAAACATATTTTATAGGTAAAAAATATATGGTTAAATGTTCAAACTAAAAAAGTAATAACAGAAATTGACACTTACTAAGTAAATTATCATCTAAAAATTCATTGTAATGTACCACTTGTTACTCTGGTCAGTATGCTGTCAAGCCCCAACTTAGAAAATTAATTTCTCGGCAATTTCACGCAGAATTTAAAAGTAAATGTTGTCATTGTCTGACTTAATCATACAACAATACATGAACAGGTTAACAATGCAGTGGACACTGGTATTGTCGAATTATATGGTGGTAAATACAGTGGGACTTATAAGTACCGTCAGGGAGGAAAGGGATTATTTTCTGATTTTCCTCAAAAAAAACCACGCAAATATATTAAATCGTAAGGGCGCCTATTAATATAAACGACGTCTGAAATTTCGATTAACAACCTGACAATGTCCAGCACAATTGTGTAGATATCAAACACTTCCCACGCCTTTATACTTCATGTCGTTGTTGTATTAAAGCTGGTGACTTTATTATCAGTCAGCAGTAGACGTTTCCTCGTCATTTCTTCGCAGAAAATGCTTCGAGGTCACACGATTAATGTTTTCACTGTACATTACGACATTGCATTGATATTAGGGTTACCAGATGTCCTCTTCTACCCGGACATGTCCTCTTTTTTGGACCGTAAAAATGGTCCGGGTGGGTTTTGAGAAAAATCAAGGAATGTCCTCTTTTTTTTAGTTCCGTTTTACTACTGCCTGAACTTGAAAGTGTGGGAATAAAACTCTCCCATCTGTCAAAATGGTAAACCCTAAAGAATTTAACCTTTATGCCAACAATGTGATATTTTATCTACACTTTTACTTTTTCTGTCTCGGCACTGTGTCAAGATATAGTTACGATTTCTGAGCAATAGGTGGCGAGGCAATTATCGTGAAATACGAGCTGCGGGGCGGCCGGTGAAGAACATTATGTACGCAACAATGCAAAGTACTTCGGTAGTCAGCTCGGCTTCTAGAATCATTGTTTTCAACTGCTTTACTGTTAGTTGCGTTTTGGTTGTTGTGAAGTGAAGCAGTTTTACTGTTCAAGTGAAATCATGCCAAAACGCAAATGTGTCTTCAGTGAAGAATTACAAAATCGATTTCCTGACTTCAGACCTGGAAGAATTAGCTCAGAGGCAGAATGTCTTATCTGCCCAACAGGAACATTTATTTTAGTTGCTAATAAAGGTAAGATTTATAACCATGGGACCGATTTTACGTAAATATCGTATGACACTGGAAATTTGCGTGTAATAGCTCAGATTTTCTTACACTGAATAACGTATAACACGCACAATTATTAATATGCAGGGGGACTAGACCTAGAAGCTCACAAAAACACTGAAAAACACAAAACGCGGATACGTACTGCAGCATCTTCATCCAAAGTTGACGGGTTTTTTTTTTGCAAAAAAGGATTCCAAAATTAATGATCTGGTCCATGCAGCTGAAGGCACCCTATCTTTTCACACAGTCAAGCATCATCAAAGTTTTAAATCAATGGACTGTACTGGAAAACTGCAGAAAGTGTTATTTACAGACTCAAATATAGCGAAACAAATGTCATGTGCTCGCACTAAAACAGAAGCCATTATTAATTCTGTATTGTCACCTCATTCTTTTAATGCTTCTATTGACGCTTTGGAGTGTATTTCATGTTTTGGTGTTGCAACAGACGGCAGTAACCATGGTTCTTTGAAACTGTTTCCAATTCTAATTCAATACTATGACCTTAAATCTGGGGGAATTCAAACAAAAGTGATAGAACTTAAAAGTAGTCCAAATGAAAAATCTGAAACGATTGCATCTTACATGTGTGATACTCTTAGAAGTAGAGGTATTAATAATAAATGTGTTGCTTTTTCTGGGGACAATAAAATATAAATTTTGGTGGGATTAGTGGACTTGGTAAGAGGTCGGGAAATAATGTTTTCGCCCATCTGAAAAACAATTTAAATGATAGATTAGTAGGATTAGGCTGCCCTGCTCATGTTTTACATAACTGCATTCAACATGGTATTGATGTAGGACTCACATTAGATGTTGATTCCATAGTATTAAAAATATTTAATTATTTTTCTGTGTACACAGTACGTACTGAAAGTCTTAAGGACTTTTGTGATTTTGTAGATGTACAATATAGGGAAATATTGTGTCATTCTAAGAGTAGGTGGCTGTCCCTTTTTCCTTGCGTTACGAGACTAATTGAGATGTATCCAGCACTGAAATCATATTTCAGTTGTCAGGGTGAAATTCCAATTCTGATTAAAATGTTTTTCCAAAATGAGCTTAGTGAAGCACGATTATGGTTTGTTCATTCTCGTTGTTGTTGTTGTTTTTAGGGCTTTAGGGCGCGTCGACATCTAGGTCATTAGCGCCCTAGCATTCTCTTATGTCATTATTTCAACATAATATTTTGGCCCTAGAAAAAGAGAAAAATTCACTGGTAGAAATGATACATATTCTTGAGGGTGTGTTGAATGCTCTTCAGGAAAGAAAAATCCAGAATTTCAAATCATTAAAACTAAAAGAAATTTTGAGAAAAAAACGGGATGAAGGTTATGGTTCTAAATGTGATATGCTAGAAGGAGAAATAGCACATGTTTATGATGCAACAATTACGTATCTTAAGAAATGGTTGGTTCAGTATCAAGAGTTTTTGGTATTTAAATGGATGGGTCTGAAGAATTCTCCAAATTGGGGAGATGTGGAACAAACAATTCTGTACCTAAATGAAAAGCTTAATATTAAAATAGATGATGTAAAGTGCTTTGATCAGTTTTGCAACTTTCAGAAATTTTTGACAAACCAGGCTAACGTTAATACAGATCAGTTGTCAAATGATATCTGGTGTAAATATTTCCGAGAGTCAAAGAATGGTGCTTGTTTCTCAGAACTACTAAAAATTGCGGAGTTTTTCTTTGCTATTCCCAGCCACAATGCTAGTGTAGAAAGGATTTTTTCATTAGCAAACAGTCAGTGGACCAAAGATAGAAATAGACTCAGTGTTGAGTCTGTTAAGGGAATTTTAAGTGTGCAATATAATTATAAGGATTTATTTTGTGTACAGTTTTATAATTATTTGTTGGAAAATAAGAAATTACTCTCAGAAATTGGTTCATCAAAGAAATATCTGAGTACTTCAGGGAATAATGATGAAGATGAGAAATGTACTAATGATGATTTTTTGTAGTTTATATTAAAATGTGCCACAAAGTGTTGTAACGTTGCATGATTTAATAAAATGAAGTAATATACTACCTATTGTAGACGTTTCATTTGCAAAAAGTATAGTGAATTATGTATATCTTAAATATTTTTATTTATTAAGTGTGTAGTTGTAATTTATCTTAATGCAACATCCGTAAATGTTGAGAAACCCACAACACTTTTGCAGGATTTAGTATTAATCTAGAAATGTCCTCTTTTTTGAAGACCATCATCTGGTAACCTTAATTGATATATATTAAAAAATCATAACACCGTTATCTCAGTGCTAAACTTCATAAGCCGTAGAGACGTATTTTCCTCCGTAGCACTCAGGAAGTACACTTTATTCATACACAAAGTTACAATTTCGTCCATACGATCGAAGTTACCGATTCACCACTTTAGTTTTAGACATATATAATTCTATTTTAGGGACTAGTAAATATTATCACTTGACAGTCTGGAATCTAGTTGATATTTTAATAGTATCACTAGTTGCAGAACTTGTAATTGTTCTTATACTCTGATTCTGTATACAGTTTTAATATTTTTACTAGTGGGAAATTTTAAGGCTTAACGTGTATTTACAAATCGGTGTAGTACACTTCCGCAGTATGAGATACTTTTATATATACCCCGAAATACCGAATGTTTCTAATGTAGTATATCATGGATACTCAAGCAGGTCCGAGTAGGATACGCTCTTCAGGGTCGTCGTGGTCTGATTACCTAGCACCGCGAAAGAGGAACAAAAACGGATATCAACGTCGTCATGTACGTATGAAAGTACGGATAAGTGCTCCAACCGAAGTGGAAGTAACGCCAAAATAAATTTCACTTTGTTGGCAATATTAGGTATGGACACCAAGAAAGTAATAGATTTTGTTCGCGACAGCGGACTCATCACAGACAATTATTTTTGTCCAAAATGTGATCAGCCTATTAAAATGGTGAACGTGTCAGAAAAGCGCACGCGGGATGGAGTCACCTGACGTTGTCGCCAAGATAATAATCCATGGCGGACCACCCGCAAGGGAACATGGTACGAGAAACCAAAAATGTCCATGTCTGATGTGTTGAAAATAACTTATTGTTTTTGTCATCGCCTCCGTGTAAAGTATGCTGCCCATGAAGTTGTATGTAGTGTCCAAACATTAATAGACTGGTATTCATTTTGTAGAGAAATTTGTGCAGCTAGTGTCAAAAATATATGGAATTGGGTGGGTCAAAGAAAATAGTGGACATAGATGAAAGCTGCTTCGGGAAAACAAAATATCACAGGGGGAGGCGTGGCAGTAATGTGCATGTGTTCTACGCTGTTGAACCGGGACCGGGGGGGGGGGGAGGGGGGGGGGGAAAGCGGAAGAAATCTTATTAAAAGATGTCAAGAAAAGAAAAATACATTGATTCCTATAATTATAAAAAACATTTTAGAAGGCACAACAATATTTTCAGACAAATGGGCAGCTTATGCGAGATTAAAAAGTTCAGGATTCATCCACGCTTCAGTTAATCATAAATTACAAATATTATACCACAGGAGCTTGTACAAACACAACAGAATCTCAATGGCCTATTCTTAAATCACATATTGGGAAAGGGAAGCGCCGAACAGAGCCTTTACAGACACATCTGAATGAAAAGGTTTCAAAGTTGTGCACTTGTTGGAGAGAGTGATGAGGGGATGTACGAGAGAAGTCAAGGAATTGGGTTACAAAACTTTGGTCAGACCATTGCTCGAATATGGTAGTGTAGTATGGGACCCTCATTTTACGTATCAAATACAGGAGTTGGAGAGGGTGCAAAGAAGGGCTGCTAGATTTGTTTCTGGAAATTATCGCAGAATGCAATCAGTGATGGATATGATAAAGGAGCTGGAATGGGATTCATTACAAGACAGGAGGAGGATGAGGAGGGTCACGGGAGTGTACAGGGCATATACTGGTGATGTGGCATGGAAAGATATTGCAATAGGTATGAAAAGTAGTGCATGGAAGGGAAAAGATGACCATGACCACAAGCTGGCACTCGATTTCAGGCACAAGGGTGTGGAAGATTCTCTTTTTTAGGTAAGGGTGTCAGGGATTGGAATGAGTTACCAAGAGAAATGATGAATAATTTACCGAAAACTTTGAAGGAATTTAAAGATAAAATTTGTAGAGGGCAAATGTAGGTGGGTGCAGGATAGGGGGAGGATGGGTGTGTAGGGAAATTGCCACCGGAGCCTGTGCTCCATTGCAATTAAATTAAATAAAAAAAAATAAAAAAATATATGTGGAGGTAGAACGTGTGTTTCATAATTTTCTTCGGATATCGTGTCCGTGTAACCACCGTGTAATAGAGATGTGTCGTCTAATTAATGTTTTTTATTTATCTCTGTTTTACTACTTTTTTAACGTTAATATGTGTAATATTTGTTTAACGTACTAAATATTATTTTATCTATCTTACATGTGTTTTAAATGTTGTGTTCAACCATGTGTCCAAGGTACTTAACTTTTTCTGATTGGTTGTTGTTGTTTTTTTTAGGGCTTTAGGGCGCGTCGACATCTAGGTCATTAGCGCCCTAGCAAAATTACGGAGTGACAATGTGGGTAGAAACACACTGCCGTCTGCATGGTCGACTGCAAATGGGTCGGCCACACAGACGGCACAATAAAATACAACAAAGTGGTAAAAACACAGCCCGCATGGTCGCCTGTAAAGGGGTCGACCATGCAGAAAACAGGATTGAGTAAAATACTAAAAAAATGGCTGTAAAATGGCCTTAAATGCACAAACAAATAGTACTGGCTGGTTGGCTGTAGAGGAGCCAACCAGCTATAACGAACACTGAAACAACGAACTGGCTGGCTGTAAAGGGGCCAGCCAGGGATAAAAAATACACATGGATTGGTGGCTGTAGAAAAACCACCAAACCATTCTAAAAACTAGGCCGATCTCCCCAAAATATTTGGGCTGAGACCCGACAAATTGCAAAATTTTAAAACCTTCCCCACATTGTCATTGTTTAAAATAACAGGCAGATCGTTAGCTAAGCCAACATCCGCCCTTACGTTTAAAAAAAGGACACAGTCAGTTAAAATGTGGCGCACCGTCAAAGGTATGCCACAAGCATCGCATTCCGGAGGGTCCTCTCGGCGCAGAAGGAAACAATGAGTCAGAGGACAGTGCCCTATACGGAGGCGAGTAAGGAGCACCTCATCCCTCCTCGCCCGCTGGAAGGAGCTGCTCCACGGCTGAACGGTCGGTTTGACCAGCCGGAGCTTATTATGCTCTACTTCCAGCCACTGCCTCTGCCATGATTCAAAAACAATTCTCTTCGCTACCGAGGCAAGGTCTGACTTTGGGACCGGATCAAAGTGGGTTTCGACCTTGTTGCAGGCTAATTTGGCAGCTGCATCGGCTGCCTCGTTCCCCCTGATTCCCACATG
Source organism: Vandiemenella viatica (assembly GCA_031002005.1). Taxonomy (NCBI): domain Eukaryota; kingdom Metazoa; phylum Arthropoda; class Insecta; order Orthoptera; family Morabidae; genus Vandiemenella; species Vandiemenella viatica. The sequence continues at coordinate 19,530,907 of JARYHS010008074.1, read as the reverse complement.
TCCGGGCACCCAGCAGAATAAAACCTCCTTTCCACGTGATTGGAGGGAAAGGAGGGCGTCCTGGATGTCCTGGACTAGACGGTCTGCTGGGTACATGGTTGCTAACGCCTGAATACAGCTGAGGGAATCACAGCATATGATATACTTCATGTCGCGGCATACCTTCATACGCTGGAGCGACTTCAGCAGGGCATTGCACTCCGCAGTGTAAACGCTGCACCTGCTATCCAGCTTGTATGTATGAGTCGCTCGAGGGAACACAACGGAGCAACCCACTCCGTTAGCCTGCTTAGACCCATCCGTATACACCGGGGTAAAATCGCGATGGTGATTCAAAACATCCTTAAAAACATTTAGATATACCCTGTCAGCGGTAAACAGTTTGTTGTACCGCGACAGGTCTAAAATCATTCTGGGCCTCTTTAAAAGCCAGGGAGGAGATTTACTCCATCCCTGATGATAAAAAACGGGCAGTTGACATCCGTATTCTTCTAAAATAGCCTTTGTACGATGGCTGAATGGTTTGGTCGCTCTGCAGCGATTAGCATATAGCTGTTCAAAGTTTGGTCGCATCACTACGTCGTACACGGGACTGCCAGGCGTTGTGGCAATATTCACATAGTGTCGCACCATGAGGAGATGCCGCCTGGTGGAAAGCGGCGGCTCGCCAGACTCGGCACAAATGCTCGGTATCGGGCTGGTGCGGTAAGCACCCGTGGCGAGCCGAATTCCTGCATGGTGGACACTATCAAGTATCCGAAGATAACTGTCCCGTGCCGAACCGTATACGATGCAACCATACTCGAGACGCGACCGTACAAAGGCTCGATAAAACAGTAGCAGGCAGGAGCGGTCAGCGCCGAACGACCTGCCACACAGACATTTTAAAAGATTAAGAGTTTTCAAGGCCCTGGCTCTCACATCTTTTAGATGCGCGAGCCAGTTGATCCTTGTGTCTAAAATAAGGCCCAGAAATCTAACAGTATCAGTAAAACGTAGAACGGTGTTCCTCAGGGTAAGGTGGGGCTCTGATAAAAGGCTTCTGCTACGAGTAAAAAGTACACACCGGGTTTTCTCAGCGGAGAAAACCGGTGTGCACTGACCATTCATCCAGCCTGTTCAACGCGAGCTGCAACTGCCGCTCTGCGCTTCTCCGGCTGGATGATGCAATAAAAATTAAGAAGTCGTCCACATACAAGGAGAACCGTAAGGGGCTCCTTATGACGACTGATATGCTGTTAATCGCTATGGCGAAAAGGGTCACGCTTAAAACTGACCCCTGAGGGACACCGTTTTCCTGAATAAAAAGATCAGACACTTCACTACCGACTCGGTACCGGAAGCAACGACCAGATAAAAATGATTTTAAAAAACGGGGTAGGTTACCCCTAAAACCCCATTCGTGTAACTGTTTTAAAATAACATGCCGCCAGGTAGTATCGTACGCCTTTTCAAGGTCGAAAAAAACACCCACAAGGTGTTGGCTGCGGATGAATGCATCTTGTATGGCCGCCTCCAGCAGGATCAGGTTGTCCAAGGTGGAACGGAACTTCCTGAATCCACACTGAAAGCGACTCAGCAGATTACGGGATTCAAGACACCAGACGAGGCGGCGGTTAACCATCCTCTCCAGTGTCTTACCCACGCAGCTAGTCAAGGCAATACTACGATAACTACCTGGCAACAATTTGTCTTTGCCAGGTTTTAAAATTGGAATTATTGTTGCTTCTTTCCACGAGTCGGGGAAGTATCCCTCGGTCCATATACTGTTAAAAATATCCGGAAGGTACTCTTTAGCATCATTATTAAGATGCCTCAGCATCTGGTACTGGATCAGATCAGGCCCTGGAGCAGTGTCTTTTGCGCTGTTCAGTGCAGACTCGAGCTCCCAAAACGTAAATGGCCTGTTATAGGCCTCTGTATCCGACGAATCGAAACACAGCACACGTCTCTCGGCAGCAACCCTTCGTTGCTGGAACCGAGGATCGAAACTGGCAGATGAAGTGATGGCAGCGAAATTCTCCGCCATCAGCTGCGCTATGCTTCGTTCGTCGGTAATTACACGTCCTTGATCCAGTAATCCAGATACTGGTGGGCGGTAGTACCTTCCAGATATACGGCGGATGGACTCCCATACTTTGGCGGATGGTGTGGAACGATTTATTGTGCTCACAAAGGTCTGCCATGACCTTTTCTTGCTCTCCTTAATAACACGACGCGCCTTTGCTCTTGCAATACGGAACGCTGCTAGGTTGTCTGAAGTTGGGTGCAACCTAAAACGTCGCAACGCCCGTCTACGACCCTGAATAGCGGAGCGACATTCGTCGCTCCACCAGGGTACGGGCGTCCTTCGCAGCGTTCCGGAGCTGTTAGGCATGGAGACGTCAGCTGCCTGGTGAATCACTTCGGTAAAGTGATTCACTCTCTCCACAACATGGTAATACTCTTTAAGAGTAATGGAGCGGCGGTAGAGTTGCCAATCGGCTTTGCTGACGTTCCATTTGCGTCGGTTATTCCCTCCCCCGCGTTCAAACTCTACGTGCATCCATATTGGGAAGTGGTCGCTTCCATGAAGGTCGCGATCCACCTCCCAATGCACGGAGTCCGCGATTGAGGGGGAGCACAATGAAAGGTCGATGGCAGAGGACGATCCGGAAGCAGTGGTAAAGTGGGTCATTTCGCCAGTATTGAGGATGCATATTTCCTCTTGCTCCATTATTCTGCCAACCACTCGGCCTCTGGGGCAATCGGTGTTTGAGCCCCACAACGCACTATGTGCGTTGAAGTCTCCTAAGAGGAGGAATGGCCGAGTGAGCTGCCGCAAAATGTCGAGTCGGTCGTCATACTCGACGGGCGCATTAGGTGGCAGATAAATGGAGCATACGGTCAGTTTAGTGGGACCGTGTATCCTCACTGCCACTGCTTGTAGATGAGAGGTGAGAGCAACAGGTTCGGAGTGGACAGTTTTCCGGACAAACACGGCCACTCCGCCCTTCGCTCGATCACCCTCGGTATCGTCCTTTCTATAGATGTCATAACCTCTTAGCACAGGATGGTGGTTTGGTCTAAAGTGTGTCTCCTGTAAACAGAGACACAATGGATTAGACCGTGTTAAGAGTTGGACTTCCTCTTTGTGAGCCTGAAAGCCATTTACGTTCCATTGTAGTATGGGACCCATCTCACCTATTCAACCTCACCCACCCCGGGTCGGGTGGGTCATCGTCCCGTGACTGCTGAGGAACGGAACCAGGTTCGTCCACCAGCATTAAGTCGTCTTCATTATCTGAAGACGACTCTCGTTGCAAGGCCTCGGAGTCTTGCGGGCTTTTCTTCCTCCGAGGCCCTTTCCCCTTCTTCTCCTTTCCAGAGGGGGATCTGGGAGGAGAAGTTGGAGGGGATTTCACAAACAAGGTGGGGTCCGTGTGCTTAAATTTCGGACCCCTAACCTTCTGCACTGTTTGCCATCCGCTACTGGCAGATGGCGACGCCGTTACTGCTTCTGTTGCAGGTGCTTTTTCTGCAATAGGGGCCGCTACTGGTATTGCAGCGGGACCCATTGCTGTAGCGGATGACTGTGCATTTGCTGGTGGAACCATTGAACCCGCTGTCTTTGTGGTCGAGGATGCAGGAGTGTTGCTACCAGCGTCCACGGTCTTCGGTGTTATGACCTTAGTGACATTGGCACCACATTTGCATTGACATGAGCACGTTGTACTTGTGCCCATGTCTGCAAAGGACGTCTGTGTAGCAACACTCTCCCTCCTGACGGGAGTTGACAAGGTTTTGGCGAAGCTAGTAGCGAAGACAGGTGGCGCAAGCGCCTTAAACCTCTTCTTCGCCTCGCCATATGATAGTCGTTCCTTGGTTTTCAACTCCTGTACCTTTTTCTCATCAAGGTACACTCGACACTCCCTGCTCCAGGCTGGATGAGACCCGGAGCAGTGTACGCACACCTGTGGGAGAGTACAACTAGTGCCTGACTCATGTGCGGCCTTTCCACATTTCCCACAGGTGGGGTTGCCCTTACACGTCGCCGTCGTATGCCCAAAACGCTGGCACTTAAAACAGCGCATAGGTTCTGGGACATACGGACGGATATTCAAATTTAGATAGCCAGCTTTGATGGCCTTGGGCAACGTTGGAGTGTCGAACGTCAGGACGAAGGTGGCTGTCTTTTCAAGACTGCCGTTAACCCTTCGTGTGATCTGACGAACCTCGACCACATGCTCTGTTGACCACTCCTTAAGGAGTTCCTCGGTAGTAACGTCAATTAGGTCGCGGCAGGTAACCACGCCTTTACTTGAGTTCAGGGTTTTGTGGAGTTCGCATTTCACTGCGAACTCACCGAGCTTCTCGCACTTAAGGAGGAGGACAGCCTGCTTATTAGTAGATGTTTCTAATAGCAGGGTCCCGTTCCTCAGCTTTTTGACGGATTTTAGGGTACCCGCAATACCCTCAAGACCTTTTTGTATGTAGAATGGAGAGACCTTTTCAAAAGATCCCTCCACCCTACTCATTATGACGAAGGCATTATCAATGATATAATCCTTCCTGTTACTGACAATACTGTCATGAGGAGGGCTTTCAACCCTCGCCCGCTTACCACCACCTCATTTTTGGGCGTTAAAATGACGTTGCCCCTGCGGGTTGCCCAAGCCGCAGGAGGAGGGGTTATGGTTTGAATTATTACTCGTTTTGGTCCCACGAGTTCGGAGGAACTAAACGTCGAGTGGCGTGGAGCCTCCGCATCACACCACCAAGCCCAATACAACAGGGGTGCGGCAGGTGCCCCTGAGGTTGTACGCTAGCGGGTGGTTTGCCTCACCACCCATCCACCTCCTCGGCACGTTACTCACCTTGAGGTTGAGGGGTTTTTTATAGAGGTTTTTACCGTCCTCGCGATCCAGGCGGTTAAGCCAAGATCCCCGTTCTCCTAGGCACACAACGTTCCACCGCCACGCCCTACGGTGGTCGTTGAAGCATGGTAGGAGTTTACGGTGTGGGAAACTTGCAGCGCTCACAAGTTTCCAGCTCGGGCACCGCGGGTTCGCCAAACCCGTACCTGGCACTTGCGTACCAGGCCCCTGCGGGCTTTTTTTTCTTCTGATTGGTAAGTTTGTCAACTATTCTTCGTATAATTCGTTTAGATTATACATAATTGTATTATTTCTTATTGTGGGTTTAAATCGTTCGTATCTTCTATGCTAATGTATTTCCAGAGATTATCAGAATATTCTAATTCTAAACGGTTCAGATTACATAGTTTAGTGTATACTAATACATATTGTATCTTTAAGTCATATCTGTTTGAATTTTTCAAACTATTTCAGAAATTTGTAGAAACTAGCCAGAAGATGTTGTTGTAGTTATTTGTGTTTATGGACGCGTCGACGACGGGGTCATTAGCGCCCTAACAAATACCGGTCGTGACAACTTGGCAAAATTGCCGTCTGTGTGGCCGACTGTAAAGGGGTCGGCCACAGAGACAGCACAATAAAATACTAGCATACTAACTAAAATACCGTCTGTGTGGCCGACTGTACTAGCTAGAAACTCAAATTACTGAAACTGGTATGTTCCATTGTTTTCTATAGTTAAACTACTCTAAAACCGTCTCTGCAATTCCAATTGTTTTCAATTCGGAAATCTCTTTTCTCTCAATAACATTGTTGGTAGGTTATTTCTAAAATAGATGTTGAAAGTATTGGCACGACTGATGCTGTTACAAAGCAATAAAACTTGCAAACTGGACTTCATATTATATTTTAGAACAAGCGGAAGTTAATAACTACACTTTTCTACCACAGGAGTCGCCCATACAGACAGCAAAATAAAATCACTAAAAAAGTACATGGGTGTAAGAAGGGCAACCAGTATCTAAAGCTGTACGATGTCTGAATGGCTGTAATGGGGCCAAACAGGTTTAAAACACAAACAAAAAACCACATGCCTCACTAATTGTATAAGGACCAGCGATACAGGAATTATAACAATGTAAAAAAGCAAAGCGCATGGACGGGTGGCTGTGAAGAGGCCGCCCATCCATCTTAAAGCTAAGCCAATCTGCCTAAAATAATAGGGACCAGGAGGGCCAATACACAAAACTTAAAAACACTCGCCACATTTCTGGTCTCATTATTTAAAATAAGGGACAGATCGTCCTCCAGGTCAACGTCTTCCCTAAAGTCTAAAAACAGTACACAGTAACAGGAGTTGGAGAGGGTGCAAAAAAGGGCTGCTAGATTTGTTTCTGGAAATTATCGCAGAATGCAATCAGTGACGGATATGATAAAGGAGCTGGAATGGGATTCATTGCAAGACAGGAGGAGGATGAGGAGGGTCATGGGAGTGTACAGGGCATATACTGGCGATGAGGCATGGAAAGAATTGCAATAGGTATGAAAAGTACTGCATGGAAGGAAAAAGATGACCATGACCATAAGCTGGCACTCGATTTCAGGCACAAGGGTGTGGGAAGATTCTCTTTTTTAGGTAAGGGTGTCAGGGATTGGAATGAGTTACCAAGAGAAATGATGAATAATTTACCGAAAACATTGAAAGAATTTAAAGATAAATTTGGAAAGGGCAAATGTAGGTAGGTGCAGGATTGGGGGAAGATGGGTGTGTAGGGAAATTGCCACCGGAGCCTGTGCTCCATTGCAATTAAATTATTTTTTTTTTAAAAATAATTAAAAATGTGGCGCACCGTCAGAGGTACGCCACAAGCATCACGTTCCGGTCAGCCCTCCCGGCGTAGAAGAAAGCTGTGTGTCAGAGGACAGTGCCCTATACGGAGGCGAGTAAGGAGAACCTCGTCCCTCCTCACCCGCTGGAAGGAGCTGCTCCACGGCTGAACGGTTGGTTTGATAAGTCGGAGCTTTTTATACTGTACCTCCAGCAACTACATCTGCCAAACATCAAAATAAATAATTTCCCCGCCTAGGCAAAATCAGACTTTGGGATCGGATCATAGTCAACTCTGACCTTGTTGCAGGCTAATTTCGCAACTTCTTCAGCTGCCTCGTTCCCCCTGATTCCCACATGGCCGGGTACCCACCAGAATGCGACTTCCTTTCCTAAAGATTGAAGAGATTGGAGGGCGTCCTGGATGTCCTGGACTAGAAGGTCTGCTGGGTACATAGTTCCTAAAGCCTGAATGCAACTGAGGGAATCACAGCATATGATGTACTTCATGCAGCGACTTAC
>JARYHS010008074.1:19466929-19522701 GCA_031002005.1 Vandiemenella viatica | reverse complement strand
ATCGAAAATACCTCACAAACAAAAACAAAACCCCTGCGGTTCGGGTGTGCTGCAGGTTAAAAAAATACACACAGTTCCAACAAGCGGGTGAGGGTTGACAGCCCTCCTCCGGAACAAGTCGGCAGTAACAGAAAGGGTTGTCTTATAGACAACGCCTTTGTTATTATGGCGGGGGATCCTTTGAAAAGGTCTCTCCGCTCTATACCCCGCAGGGGCCTGTACGCAAGTGCCAGGTACGGGTTTGGCGAACTCGCGGTGCCCGAGCTGGAAACTTGTGAGCGCCGCAAGTTTCCCACACCGTAAACTCCTACCATGCTTCAACGACCACCGTAGGGCGTGGCGGTGGAACGTTGTGTGCCTAGGAGAACCGGGAGCTTGGCTTCATCGCCCGGATCGTGAGGACGGTACAAACCTCTATAAAAAACCCCTTAACCTCAAGGTCGGACACGTGCCGAGGAGGTGCATGGGTGAGAGGCAGATCACTCGATAACGTGCAACCTCAGGGGCACCTGCGCACCCCTGTTGTATTAGCGCTTCTTTTTAAACTGGTTTTACCCGTGGGACCAAAACGAAGTCTACCACAAAAACCAAAAAACCCTGCGGTACGGGTGTGCCGCAGGTTAATCCCAATACACCCAGTTCTAAGAAGCGGGTGAGGGTTGACAGCCCCCGCTTCAGAAAGTAATTGTAACGGAAAGGTGTGTCGATTGCGAACGCCTGTATCGTAATGCAGAGAGTCGAAGGGTCGTTCGAGAAAGTCTCGCCCTTTTACATCCAAAAAGGCTTGGAGGGTCTCGTAGGGACCCTGAACTCTGTAAAGAAGCTGAGGAATGGGACGCTGCTGCTGGAAACATGCACCAGTAGACAAGCCACCCAACTCCTTAACTGTGTGAAGCTCGGGGAGTTCGCAGTCAATTGCGAACTCCATAAATCCCTGAACAGCTCCAAAGGCGTAGTCACCTGCCATGACTTAATAGATATTGGAACCGAGGAACTGGTTAAAGAGTGGGAAGATCAGAAAGTGGTTGTGGTACGTCAGATAATGCGAAGGTCAATGGCAGTCTTGAAAAAACTGCCACCTTCGTCCTGACGTTTGACACTCCAGTACTACCAAAGAACATCATGGCAGGGTATATCAACCTGAACGTCCGTCCGTATGTTCCGGACCCGATGCGCTGTTTTCAGTGTCAGCGGTTCGGACATACGACGGCGTCATGTAAGGGCAACCCCACATGTGGTAAGTGTGGCAAGGGGGCACATGAGCCGGGCGTTAGTTGCACGCTACCACACGTGTGCGTCAACTGCTCCGGTTCGCACCCGGCCTGGAGTAGGGAGTGTCAAGTGTATCTTGAAGAGCGCAAGATACAGGAGCTGAAGACGAAAGAGCGGATTCCCTATGGGGAAGCTAAAAAGAAGGCCAAGTCGCTCGCCGCTCCAATCTTTGGGACTAGTTTTGCAAAGATGGCTTCAGCTCCCGTCAGGAAGCAGAGTACTGCTACCCAGACTGCTAAGCCCGCTAAGGTCGCAACATCTAAGACCGCGGATGTGGGTAGCAGCGTCTGACACCTTGACCACACCAGCAGCAGTAACAACTATTCCACCAGCATCAACAGTAGTAGCGAAGCCAATACCACCTCCTGTACCTCCACGCGCTGGTATAGCGGTAGTGATACCTTCTGCTACCAACGCCAATGGAGCCGACCAGAAGATCCGGGGTCGGAAATTTAAACAGACAGACCCGACCCAGTTCGTTAAGTCCCCCTCTTCGTCTCCTCCCAGACTGCCCAGCAGTAAGGAGGGGAAGAGGCAGAGGAAAAAAGAATGGGGAGGAGTTTGAAGAATCCTCTGGGTCGGAGATGTCTGTCTCCGTTCCTGGGCAGGATGAAACTGAGATGCTGGTGGACGAGTCTGGTCCCGTCCCTCAGCAGGATGTAACTGATGACCCACCCGATCCGGGGCGGGTGAGGCTAAATAGGTAAGGATGGCTCCCATACTCCAATGGAACATTAATGGTTTTACGGCTCACAAAAGAGTTACATCTCTTAGCACGGTCTGATCCATTGTGTCTCTGTCTGCAAGAGACACATTTCAGACCAATTCACCAACCTGTGCTAAGAGGTTATGACGTGTACCGTAAGGACGATACCGAGGGTGATCGAGCGAAGGGGGGAGTGGCTGTGTTTGTACGGAACACTGTCCACTCCGAACCTGTAGCTCTCACCTCTCCTTTACAAGTAGTAGCTGTTAAAATATTAGGACCGGTGGAACTGACCGTATGCTCCATATACCTACCGCCGGGGACACCAGTTGATTGCGATCAGCTGGTTGACATCACTCGGCAACTCTCTCGGCCTTTTCTCCTATTGGGAGACTTTAACGCGCACAATGCGTTGTGGGGTTCGACCACCAATTGCCCCAAAGGTCGAGAGATTTGTAGGTTATTGGAGCAGGAGGATCTGTGCATCCTAAATACCGGTCAGATGACACACTTCACTACTGCTTCCGGTTCGTCCTCTGCCATTGATCTCTCTCTTTGCTCTCCAACGATTGCAGACTCCGTGCATTGGGAGGTGGATCGTGACCTCCATGGAAGCGACCACTTCCCAATTTGGCTACACATAGAGTGTGAACGGGGCGAAACAGTTACAACACGGAAATGGAATATCGGCAGAGCTGACTGGCAACTTTATAGCCGGTCAGTCATACTCCAACACCGCCAGACCACCGATGACAAGGTGAAACATTTACACAAGTAGTTCATCGGGCGGCCGATATATCCATGCCTAGCAGTTCCGGGGTGCTGCGCAGAACGCCTGTCCCTTGGTGGAACGAGAATGTCGTTCCGCTATTCAGGGCCGGAGGCGGGCCATGCGCCGGTTTAGGTTGCACCCAACACCTGACAACCTCGCAGCGTTCCGGATTGCTAGAGCTAAGGCGCGCCGTGTGATTAAGGAGAGCAAAAAGAGATCATGGCAGAACTTCGTGAGCACCATTAACCGTTCCACACCACCAACAAAAGTATGGGAGTCAATCCGCCGTATATCCGGGAGGTACTGTCGATCGCCAGTATCTGGATTACTGGATCAGGGGCGTGTAGTCACCGACGAGCGAAGCATTGCGCAGCTGATGGCAGAGAATTTCGCTGCCACCACTTCGTCTGCCGGATTGGACCATCAGGTCCGGCAACGACGAATATCGGCCGAGAGGCAAATCTTTTGCTTCGACTCGTCGGGATTGCAGGATACAATAGACCATTTTCATCGTGGGAGTTGGAGTCTGCTCTACAAAGCGCCAAAGACACGGCGCCAGGGCCTGACCTGATCCAGTACCAGATGCTGAGGCATCTTAACAAAGATGCTAAAGAGTACCTCCTGGGTATTTTTAATGAAATTTGGACCGGAGGACACTTCCCCGACTCGTGGAAGGAAGCAACTGATTCCAATTTTAAAACCAGGTAAAGACAAGTTGTTGCCAGGTAGCTACCGTAGCATTGCCCTAACGAGCTGCGTCGGGAAGACACTAGAGCGGATGGTGAACCGCCGCCTCGTCTGGTGTCTTGAGTCCCGTAAACTGTTGAGCCGTTTTCAGTGTGGATTCAGGAAGTTCCATTCCACCACGGATAACCTGATCCTACTGGAAGCGGCAATTCAAGATGCCTTCATCCGCAGCCAACACCTTGTGGGTATATTTTTCGACATAGAAAAGGCTTACGACACTACCTGGCGGCACGTTATTTTAAAACAGTTACATGAATGGGGTTTAGGGGAAACTACCCCGTTTTTTAAAATCATTTTTATTTCGACGTTGCTTCCGGTACCGAGTCGGTAGAGAAGTGTCCGACCTTTTTATTCAGGAAAACGGTGTTCCTCAAGGTTCAGTTTTAAGTGTAACCCTTTTTGCTATTGCCATTAATAGCATCTCAACTGTTATAAGGAGGCCCATCCGGTTCTCCTTATACGTTGACGACTTTTTAATTTTTATTGCATCGTCTAGCCTGAGAAGCGCTGAGCGGCAGCTGCAGCTCACGCTGAACAGGCTGGATGAATGGTCAGTACACACCGGCTTTCGTTTCTCTGCTGAGAAAACTCGGTGTGTACTTTTTAGCCGCAGTAGAAGTCTTTTAGCAGAACCTCATCTCACCTTGAGGAACACCGTTTTAGGTTTTAGTGAAACTGTTCGGTTTCTGGGCCTCATTTTCGACAGTAGGCTTACATGGCTGCCACATCTTAAAGATGTCAAAGTCAGAGCCATGAAAGCCCTTAATGTTTTAAAGTGTCTGTGTGGCAGGTCGTGGGGCGCTGACCGCTCCTGCCTGCTACAGTTTTATAGAGCCTTTGTACGGTCGCGGTTGGAGTATGGTTGCATTGTATACGGTTCGGCACGGGACAGTTATCTACGTATACTTGATAGTGTCCACCATGCAGGAATTCGTCTCGCCACAGGTGCATACCGCACCAGTCCGATACCCAGCATTTGTGCTGAGTCTGGCGAGCCGCCGCTTTCCATCCGCCGGCGTCTCCTCATGGTGCGACACTATTTACATATTGCCACAACTCCTGGCAGTCCCGTGTACGACGTAGTTATTCATCCTAACTTTGAACGGCTTTATAGCAACCGTCAAAGAGCAACTAAACCATTCAGCTACCGTACAAAGGCTATATTAGAGGAATATGGCTTTCAGATGCCCTCTTTTTATCACCAGGGTTGGAGTAAAACTCCTCCCTGGCTTTTAAAGAGGCCCAGAACAGTTTTAGATCTGACGCGGTACAACAAGCTGTGTACCGCCGACAGTGTTTTTATCCGAAATTTTAGCGATGTTTTAAATCAGTTTCGCGATTTTACCCCGGTATACACGGATGGGTCTAAGCAGGCTAACGGAGTTGGCTGCTCAGTTGTTCCCTCGAGCGACTTATAATTACAAACTGAATAGCTGTTGCAGCGTATACACTGCTGAGTGTTACGCTTTGTTAAAGTCGCTCCAGCATATGAAAGTAAGTCGCGGCACGAAGTACATCATATGCTGTGATTCCCTCAGTTGCATCCAGGCTATAGGAAGCATGTACCCAGCAGATAGTCTTGTCCAAGGCATACAGGACACCCTCCGATCGCTCCAATCTTCTGGAAAGGAGGTCGTATTCTGCTGGGTACCTGGTCATGTGGGAATCAGGGGGAACGAGGCAGCTGATGAAGCTGCCAAGTTAGCCTGCAACAAGGTCAGAGTTGACTTTGATCCGGTCCCAAAGTCTGACCTTGCCTCGGCGGGGAAAAGATTTGTTTTTGACATCTGGCAGAGGCAGTGGCTGGAGGTTGAGCATAATAAGCTCCGGCTGGTCAAACCGACCGTTCAGCCGTGGAGCAGCTCCTTCCAGCGGGCGAGGAGGGATGAGGTTCTCCTTACTCGCCTCCGAATAGGGCACTGTCCTCTGACACACAGCTTTCTTCTCCGCCGGGAGGACCCACCGGAATGTGATACCTGTGGCGTACCTATGACGGTGCGCCACATTTTAGTTGATTGTGTTGCGTTTTTAGACTTGAGGGCAGACGTTGGCCTTGCCAACGATCTGGCCCTTATTTTAAACAATGAGACCAGCAGTGTGGCGAGTGTTTTAAAATTTTGTGTATTGGCCGGTCTAGTGCCTAAAATTTTAGGCAGATCGGCCTAGTTTTTAGATGGACGGGTGGTCCCTATACAGCCACCCTTCCATGTGCATTGTTTTTAATTTTTATATTTTAAATTCTTTTCGCTGGCCACTATACAGCCGGCGAGAGATGTAGTGCTTTTAATTATTTTGTGACCCTGTATGGCCCCTTTACAGCCATTCAGGGGTGTACGGGTCTTGTGTTCTGGTGGCCCCTTTTCTAAGCCACGTCTTTATTTGTGAATTATTTTATTTGCTGTCTGTATGGTCGACCCCTTTACAGTCGACCATGCAGACAGTATTTTAGTACTTTCTTAAGCCACAGTTTAGGCTGGTAATTGTTAGGGCGCTAATGACCCCGCTGTCGACGCGCCCTAAAGCAACAACAACAACAACAACAACATCCGCTCTATATACAGAGAGGAATAGAGGGAATATCTGGTACCCTAAAAAGCGTGAAAAAGCTGAGGAATGGGACCCTGCTTCTTGAAACATCTAATCACAGGCAGGCTGTTTCACTCCTTAAGTGTGAGAAGCTCGGGGTTCGCAGATAAATGCGAACTCCATAAAACTCTAAACTCCAGTAAAGGAGTGATCACTTGTAGGGATCTGATTGATATAGAGTCCGAGGAACTCCTTAAGGAGTGGGGATCAGAAAATGTGGTCGAGGTTAGGCAGATCAAACAAAGGGTTAACGGCAATCTTGAGAAGACTGCCACCTTCGTCCTGATTTTCGACACTCCGACGTTGCCGAAATCCATTAAAGCTGGATATTTAAATCTGAATGTTCGCCCGTATGTCCTGACCCGATGCGCTGCTTTAAGTGCCAGCGGTTCGGGCATATGACGGCGAACCATAATGGCAACGCCACTTGTGGGAAATGTGGAAAGTCGGCGCACGAACCGGGTGCAAGTTGCACCCTCCCACAGGTGTGCATTAACTGCTCCGGGTCACATCCAGCCTGGAGCAGGGAGTGTCGAGTGTGCCTTGAAGAAAAGAAGGTACAGGAGTTGAAGACTAAGGAAAGAATATCTTTTGGTGAGGCGAAGAAACGGTTTAAGGCACTGGCGCCACCGGTCTTCGCCACTAGCTTCGCCAAAACGTTATCAACTCCCGTCAGGAACGAGATCTTGCTACGCAGATGACCGTTGTAGACACGGGCACGAGCACGACATGCTCGTGCCAGTGCAAGTGTGGTGCGCAGCCCACTAAGGTCCTAACACCAAGGACCGCGGTCGTCGGTAGAAACGCTACTGCTAACTCGACCACTACAGCAGCAGGGTCAGCAAGTCAACCAGCCAAAGCACAGCCATCCGCTAAAGTAACTGCAGCAGTGGGTGCCTCTGCAACAGCAGAAGCAGCACCCATAGCAGAAGCACCATCTTCAGCAAATGTAGTTACGGCAACGCCATCTGCCAGTAGCGGAAAGTTCGGGGTCCGAAGTTTAAACATACGGACCCCACCATGTTCTTGAAGTCCCCCTCTACTTCTCCTCCTAGTTCCCCAACTAGCGTGGGGAGGAGGGGGACAAGGCCTCGGCGGAAGAAAGATCTGAAAGACGCCGAGGCCTTAGAACAAAAGTCGTCTTCGGACCCCGAAGATGACGTTATGCTGGTGGACGAAGACCCTGGTCCCGTTCCTCAGCAGACATCAGACACTGACCCACCCGACCCAGGACGGGTGGTTTTAAATAGGTAGAATGGCTCCCATACTTCAGTGGAATGTAAACGGGTTTCAGGCTCACAAAGAGGAAGTCCACCTCTTAGCACAGTCTAATCCATTGTGTCTCTGTCTTCAGGAGACACATTTTAGACCTTTACCCAACCTGTGCTAGGAGGTATGACATCTATAGAAAGGACGATACCGAGGGTGATCGAGCGAAGGGGGGAGTGGCTGTGTTTATCCGAAACACTGTCCACTCCGAACCTATTGCTCTCACCTCTGATCTACAAGCAGTAGCGGTGAAAATACACGGTCCAATCCAACTGACCGTATGCTCTGTCTATCTGCCACCCAGTGTGTCAGTCAGCTATGACGACCTAGTTGGGATTATACGACAACTCACTCGGCCCTTTCTCCTTTTGGGAGATTTCAACACGCACAGTGCGCTGTGGGGTTCCACCACCGATTGCCCCAGGGGCCGAGTGGTTGGTAGATTGATAGAGCAGGAGGAAATTTGTATCCTGAATACAGGGCAAATGACTCATTTCACCTCTGCTACCGGTATGTCTTCTGCCATTGACCTTTCCTTGTGTTCCCCCTCAATTGCGGACTCCGTGCAGTGGACCTACATGGTAGCGACCACTTCCCTTTTTGGATGCACGTCGAGTGTGAACGTGGAAGAGGAAATAACTGACGCAAATGGAACGTCAGTTGTGCAGATTGGCAGCTCTACTGCCGCTTTGTACAACTGCAACCCTGTGGCAGTATACAGGAGAAGGTGAATCACTTGACAGAAGTGATTCACCGTGCAGCTGTCGTTTCCATGCCGAAGAGCTCCGGAACGCTGCGAAGGACGCCCGTCCCCTGGTGGAACGATGAATGTCGTTCCACCATCCAGGGTCGCCAACGGGCGTTGCGTCGTTTTAGGTTGTGCCCAACATCTGACAACCTAGCAGCGTTCCGTATTGCCAGAGCTAAGGCGCGTCGAGTTATTAATAAGAACAAGAGAGGTCGTGGCAGAACTTTGTGAGCATTATAAATCGTTCCACACCTTCGTCGAAAGTATGGGAGTCCATTCGCCGTATATCTGGAAGGTACTCCCGCCCACCAGTATCTGGGTTACTGGATCACGGACGTGTAATTACCGACGAATGAAGCATAGCGCAGCTGATGGCGGAGAACTTCGCCGCCATCACTTCGTCCGCTAACTTTGACCCTCGGTTTCAGCGACAAAGAGTCGCTGCCGAGAGGCGCCCGCTGTGCTTCAATTCGACGAATACAGAGGCCTGCAACTGCTCATTTATTTTGGGAGCTGGAGTCAGCGTTAAACAGCGCAAACGACACTGCTCCAGGGCACGATCTGATCAAGTACCAGATGCTGAGGCATCTGAGTAAAGATGCTAAGGAGTACCATTTAAATATTTTTAATAAGATTTGGACCGGAGGACACTTCCCCGACTCGTGGAAAGAAGCAACACTTATCCCTATTTTAAAGCCTGGTAAGGACAAATTGTTGCCAGGTAGCTATCTTAGTACCGCCGTTACAAGCTGCGTGGGTAAGACACTGGAGAGAATGGTCAATCGCCACCTCATCTGGTGTCTAGAATCCCAAAGACTTCTGAGCCGCTTTCGGTGTGGATTCAGGAAGTTCTGTACCACCTTGGACAACCTGATCCTCCTGGAGGCGGCAATACAGGATGCGTTCATTCGCAGCCAACACCTTGTGGGTGTTTTTTTTGATCTTGAAAAGGCCTGTAAGATACTACATGGCGGCATGTTATTTTAAAACAGTTACATGAATGGGGTTTTAGGGGTAACCTACCCCGTTTCTTAAAATCATTTTTATCTCGTCGTTGCGTCCCGTACCGAGCCGCTAGTGAAGTGTCTGATCTTTTTATTCAGGAAAACGGTGTTCCTCAATTGTCAGTTTTAAGCGTGACTCTTTTCACTATAGCGATAAATAGCATTCTACGTGTTATAAGGTGTCCTATAGGGTACTCCTTATATGTGGACGATTTTTTAATTTTTATTGCATCATCCTGCTTGAGAAACGCCGAGCGGCAGTTGCAACTCACGCTGAACAGGCTGGATGAATGGTCAGTGCACACCGGTTTTAGTTTCTCTGCCGATAAAACCGGGTGTGTACTTTTTACTCATAGCAGAACCCTCTTGTCAGAGCCCCAACTTACCTTGAGGAATACCGTTTTAAGTTTTACTGAAACAGTTCGGTTTCTGGGCCTAATTTTTGACAACAGATTAACCTGGCTACCACATCTCAAAGATAAGAAAGCCAGAGCATCAAAAGCTCTAAATATTTTAAAATGTCCCTGTGGCAGGTCATGGGGTGCTGACCTCTCCAGCCTGTTACAATTTTACAGGGCCTTTGTACGGTCGTGGCTGGAATACGGTTGTATCGTGTATGGTTTGGCACGGGACAGCTATCTCCGTATACTGGATAGTGTCCACTATGCTGGAATTCGTCTCGCCACAGGTGCATATCGCACCAGCCCTATTGTCAGCATTTGTGCTGACTCGGGCGCGCTGCCGCTTACCATACGCCTGCGACTCCTCATGGTGCGACACTACCTGCACGTTGCCATAACACCTGGCAGTCCCGTGTACTATGTAGTTCTACACCCTAACTACGAGCGGCTCTATACCATCCGGCATAGAGCCAGTAAACCGTTTAGCTACCGTACAAAGGCTATTTTAGAACAATACGGATTCGAGCTTCCTTCTTTTTATCACCTGGGTTGGAGTAAATCTCCTCCCTGGCTTTTAAAAAGGCCCAGATCGATTTTAGAACTATCGCGGCACAACAAACTGTGTACCGCGGATAATGTTTTTATCAGAATTTTTAGAGATGTCTTAAACCAGCATCATAATTTTACCACGGTATTTACGGATGGGTTTAACCAGGCTAACGGAGTTGGCTGCTCCGTCGTGGTCCCTCTAGCGACTTACACATTCAAACTAGATGGCAGGTGCAGCGTATACACCGCCGACTGTTACGCAGTATTAAAGTCGCTCCAGCATATGAAAGTAATGCGCGATAAGAGATTCATTATTTGCTGTGATTCCCTCAGCTGTATTCGGGCATTGGAAAACATGTACCCAGCAGACCGTCTAGTCCAGAACATCCAGGACGCCCTCGTTTCGATCAAATCTCACGGAAAGGAAGTGATATTCTGCTGGGTACCCAGCCCAGTTGGGAATCAGGGGGAACGAGGCAGTGGATGTAGCTGCCAAGTTAGCCTGCGACAAGGTCAGAATTGACATTGCTCCGGTCCCGAAGTCAGACCTCGCCTCGGCGGCGAAGAGATTAGTTTTTGATGTTTGGCAGAGGCAGTGGCTGGAAGTTGAGCATAATAAGCTCCGGCAGGTCAAACCGATCGTTCAGTCGTGGAGCAGCTCCTTCCAGGGGGCGAGGGGGGATGAGGTTCTCCTTATTCGCCTCCGTATAGGGCACTGTCCTCTCATGCATAGCTTTCTTCTCCGCCGAGAGGACCCTCCGGAATGTGATGCTTGTGGCGTACCTTTGACGGTACGTCACATTTTAACTGATTGTGTGTTGTTTTTAAATTTAAGGGCAGACGTTGGCCTAGCCAATGATCTGTCCCTTATTTTAAACAATGACAATGTGGTGACAGTTTTAAAATTTTGTAATCTGGCCGGTCTTACCCCAAAAATTTTGGGGAGATCGGCCTAGTTTTTAGAATGGTCTGTCTTCAACCACCAATCCAGGTACTGACTTGTTCTGTTTTAATTATTCTTGTTTATTAAGTTCAACATTTTACTTCTGGGTTGCCCCTTCACAGCCATCCAGAACATCTGTTTGTGTAAGTTGGTTGGCCCTTTTACAGCCAACCAGCCAGTTTTATTAGGTTGTAAATTAATGGTCTTTTTACAGTTACTGTTTTAGTGTTTTACTTAAATCTGCTGTCTGCATGGCCGACCTCTTTACAGTTGGCCATGTGGGCAGTATTTTAGTCAGTATTCTCGTATTTTACTATGCTGTCTGTATGGCCCCTTTAAGTCGGCCATGCAGACGGTACCAATTTTTATCCCAATTTGTCAATCCGTGTTTAAATTAGGGCGCTAATGACCTAGACGTCGACGCGCTCTAAACCATCACCACCAACAGCAACAACAACAACATGTCCTCGAGATCCCCGTTGGGGTCTTTCATACAGTGGTTTCCCGTTGCCTTCTGCATCCCCATGCCGTTGATCATTTCTGATTCATCCGCCTTTATTTTATTTTTTATTTTATTTATCAATTTTGTTCCATGGATCCCTGCTGAGGGAGTACCTCTGGGATGTGAAACATGTCACTGTTGATACATATACACATAATATGAGTCATATCATAGTTAATATATATATATATATATATACATATTTTACAAATACAAGAAATAATAATAAACATACATTTTTGCAACTGAGTTTTGCAAACGTCATAATGAGCACAATTAATTATTTTCTTCAAATTCTTGAATGGAGTAGAATGAGTTACCAATAAGATAATCTCTGAGTTTTTGTTTAAATACATCTTTATTATCTGAAAGCTGTTTTATACGATTAGGTAGTTTATTAAACAGATGTATCCCAGAATAATTAACTCCTCTTTGTACTAATGGCAGAGATGTTTGTGTTTTATGCAAGTTATTTCTGTTTCTTGTGACCGAGCGTGGTGGTGTAACGGATAGCGTTCTGGCCTCGCATTCGGGAGGACGGCGGTTCGAATCCCCGTCCAGGCATCCAGATTTGGGTTTTCCATGGTTTCCCCAAATCACTCCAGGTGAATGCCGGGATGCTTCCTTCAAAAAGGCCATGGCCGAATTCTTTACCATTCCTTGCCCCCATCCTTTCCCATCTCTAAAGACCACGTTGTTAAAAAGGGACGTTAAACTGTTACAAAAAAAAAAAAAAAAAAAAAAATCTGTTTCTTGTATTGAAACTGTGTACCTGTGAATTAGGTGTAAACAGGTTAAAATTTTCGATGACAAAGCTCATGAGAGAATATATATACTGAGAATACATTGTAAGAATATTGAGTTTCTTAAAGAGTTGTCTGCAAGATGTTCTTGGTTTTACCCTACACAGAAAATTAATAGCTCTTTTCTGTGCTATGAAAACTTTTTTACTTTGTGAAGAGTTTCCCCAAAAAATTATGCCATATGACATTACTGAATGAAAATATGAGGAGTACACCTGTTTCATTAATTCTAGATCTGCTGTTAGAGAAAGTGTTCGTATTGCGAAGGTGGCACTACTTAACTTTGCCAGTAGTGTTGTGATATGATCATGCCAACAGAGTTTCTGATCTATTTTAATACCAAGAAATTTTATACTCTCTGTTTCTAAGATTGTGTTGTTTTTATAGTTTATACATATATCTGGCTGTGCATAGTTTTTTGTTTTAAACCTAATATAATGTGTTTTTCAAAATTTAATTTTAATGAATTTGCCTTAAACCAATTTGCTACTACTCTAAGTACTTCATTTACATTAAATTCTATAGTACTGTTTGGTGTTTTATGCACAGTCAGGTTAGTGTCATCTGCAAATAAAACACTCTTAACTTTGTCGGATAAATTTCCAGGAAGGTCATTGATGTATAACAGAAAGAGGAGGGGACCTAAGACAGAGCCTTGTGGAATTCCATGTTTTATTTTCTCCCCGTCTGATGAAGCATCTTTACTTATTGTAGAATCAAAAATTGAAACTTTTTGCATTCGGCTTTCAATGTATGATTTAAACCATTTACCTGCGGTCTCAAAAATACCATAGTATTCAATTTTTTTCAAAAGTAATTCATGATTTACACAGTCAAATGCTTTTGCAAGATCACAAAATATTCCTACAGGATTCATTTTATTATTCAGTTCCTCAAATGTGTTATTTAAAAATGAATATATAGCCATTTCTATGGATGATCCTTTTTTGAACCCAAATTGTGAATTAGTGAGGATATTATAGTGTGTAACATGTTTTATTACTCTACTATACATGACTTTTTCAAAAACCTTTGAGAATGTTGAAAGTAATGAAATGGGACGATAGTTGTCTACACATGTTACTTCTCCTTTTTTAAATAATGGTTTTACTACAGCATATTTTAGTCTATCGGAAAAAACACCTTGTATTAAGGATTCATTACAAATGTGAGCAAGTACAGGACTGATACAGTCTGAACATCTTTTCAGTAATTTACTTGAAATATTGTCATAGCTGAAAGAATTTTTAGGTTTTAATTGTTTAATGAGTTTATTTATTTCTGAGACTGTTACTGGTGGCAATTTCATCCCCACAAAGCTATTTGGGAAAGCAGTCTCAAGAAGCCTTTGAGCACTATGTGGGGATTGCTTTTCTATGCCTAATTTATCTACTACTGACGTAAATGTTTGTTAAATATTTCACAAACTTACCCTACTTCCCCTACTTCGCTATACACATATCCATTTTGTTCTATTTTTATGTCTTTAGAGTGATTTACAGTTTTTCCTGTTTCAGTCTTTATTATATTCCATATTGTTCTCATTTTATTGTCTGAATTTTCCATTTTCGCCGATATGTACCTGTTCTTGGCCTTCCTTATTACATTTCTTACTATTTTAGAATAAAGTTTATAGTGAACTTTCAGTGCATAGTTATCTGATTCTCTCATTTTTAAATAAAGGTCCCTCTTTGTTTTACTAGAGATTCTAATACCCTTTGTTATCCATCCCATGCCCAGTTCATTGTTTGGAGTGTTGAGAATTTTCCTTTTTTTGAAACTACCTTCAAAAAGTGTTAGAAATATATTCAGAAAGGAATCAAATTTCGCATTAACACCCTGCGCATTATATACTTCTAACCAGTTTTAATTGTTTAAGGTTTCTGTATCTGTTTAACAGTGTTCCTGGACTCGATACATAATAGCTGGGCATCATGATCTGAGATACCATTTATTACTGGAAGTATGCTGTAATTACTGCACTGAGAAATATCCATAAAAAAATTATCAATTGCAGTCCTGCTATTATTTTGTATTCTTGTAGGAAAATTTACAAGTGCTGTTAAGTTAAAAGACAACATCAAGGCTTCCATATCTAATCTATCATTGCTGTGATTCAGAAAGTCAACATTGAAATCTCCACATAATACTATTTGTTTGCTATTTGTAAAAATTAGTAGCAAAGACTCTAAATGAGATAAAAACAGTCTGAAATTACCTGAGGGGGCCCTGTAAATTGCTATTACTATCAGCTCTTCCTTATCATATTCTAGTTTAGTAACACAACATTCAAAGTGTTGTTCTATTCAATACTTACTTACAACTACACTACTGCATTCAATATTATTTTTAACAAAAATGGCAACTCCCCCTTTCTCCACTTTACATCTGCAGAAATGAGAGCTTAATTTATAATTTGGGATGGACAGCTGAGATATTCCTGTATCAGACAAATGATGCTCAGATATACACAAAACGTCTACATTAAAATTTCTGGAATTTTGAATCTCTCTAGGCTTAAGGTAATGTCATCAGTTTTACTAAATATTCCTCTTATATTTTGGTGGTAAATACTCGTCTGATCACTTTGACGCAATGACTTTGAGTTGTTTATTTTATTATTACATACTGGTATATCAGTTGGTATTTTTAATTTCAACAAATTATGATCATCAGAGACACATTAATTTCCTTTAGACATCTTAATAAATCTATTTTATTTACCCTAAAAAAGGCCGCGACTTAACACCATTTATCACAGGAATACCTCTTTCACTCACCTGGCATCCTCTGACCTCATCAGCAATAAGAAGAGAAAGCTTCCTCTTACCTCTGACATTCAGATGGAGTCCATGGCGAGTATAACTGTCCCTACCAATGCAGGCCACATCAATCAAACCAATGTGTGAATTAGCCGGATGCCAGAGAACCCTTTCCAAGGATGCATTTGTACGCCTGATATTATGCCACATCCAGGGTTTATCGTAACGCTCAAGCAAACCAACAAATCTCACACTTGTCTGACGTGTGTTCCTGGAAATGTGGGCAATGTCTCCCTCAATTGAATAATTAAGGCTATTTCCTGGTCCCCCAACAATTACAACACAATCCTCATCTGAAAAATCTTTAACTAGGTCTTTCACATTTGCTACCACACTTCCAAGATCTGCATTTGGTTTGAAAATACTGCAGACTTCATAATCTGGCCCCAAGTCAGACTGAACCATCTCACTGATTCCCCTCCCGTGACTGCTCCCAAGTAACAGTACCTTCCTGCGTTTACTTTTAGATACACCCTGAAAACTTTTCCCTTTTACTTTGCAAGAACCCAGATCGTTCAGTCCAACCTAACGGTCCTCAGAGTCACCATCTAGATCCTCCAATGGCCGAAAAACATTGGATGTCTCCAGCTGGAAACCATCAGACAGACAGCGTCTCCTACCTCTCCTGCCAGAGCTGACTTCCTTCCATTCACTGTTCCGCCTATGCCTAAGAACAGAGTTTTCTGCCTTCAGGGCCTTTAAATCCCTCTCTGCAGATGCCAAATCTGACTGGAGTTTCAGAATCCGCTGCTCCTGATCACTAATTCTGCAGGAGTGACAGTTCCAGGAAATACTGACACAA
Organism: Vandiemenella viatica; assembly: GCA_031002005.1. Classification (NCBI taxonomy): domain Eukaryota; kingdom Metazoa; phylum Arthropoda; class Insecta; order Orthoptera; family Morabidae; genus Vandiemenella; species Vandiemenella viatica. Next base: position 19,506,775 of record JARYHS010008074.1, on the reverse strand, counting down.
GAGTCACTGTTAGATACATCGCTGCACCCCCAGTGAAACCAGCGCCCGCAGTCCCGGCATGTCACTCCTTCTTTTACTATCCTTCGGCAGTTTCCACACTTTGTATCCATTGTGATACTTTCAAAACAACTTAAGAATTTACAAGCAAAGGAACTTTAAAAACTTTTACTTTTTAATAAACTACTTGTGTGTCAAATGCCAAAGAAATGCAAAAGTAGCCTTCTACAAAAAATGTTAAAAACCTATGTATATCACTCGAAACTTTTCCTAAAAGTGAATTACAACACCTGTCAACTACAAGATTTACAATAAAACTGCAAGACAAAAGAACTTTTTAAACAATTACTATGAAATTTGATACCCTAGAACTCTGAATCACAACTAACCTCAAATGTAAACAAGTAAAAAACTGCGTTTACACTGTACTGATTATGTATTAAATAAAACGGTTCACTATCACTTGAGAACTAGCCAATCTACTTTGAAACAAATCTAATGCTATTCAATCTTACTTACAATGAACTGCTGCTACGCTATAACAATAATATTAATACTAAACGTTAATACCGGATGTAAACAAAGCACGAAACACTGAATTTACAATTTACGGATTTATACTGAATAAAATGTACCACTAACACTCACACTACTAGAAAATGATATTATTCAACGAATTAACTACCTTACGATACAAAATTTAACTTTTTAACCACAACAACACAAATTATTAGCACTCGACACGCACTAAAGCGCGCGGCAGACAAATTCCAAAGATGCTATTGGGGCCGTTTCCAACCCCAAGGACAAGAGGGTGTCCTGGACCACTCCCCGCTCTTTGTCCTGCTTTCGGAAACCGTTGGCAAGCAGTGGGTGACTGCTTGTACCGGGAATCTTTCAGTAGCCAGAGCCTCGTCCGTGCAAACAAGGTGCATTACGTGAAGGAGAGGTTGACATTTGGTTGGAAAAGGCTAGTATAGTCTCTCCCAAACCATTACACCTAAAATTAACCTAAAAACTGAAAAATTGTAACTATCAAATATTAAAAACTGAAGTTAAGGAAAAATCTTAATCAAGAACTTAAAACCTCCAAAATTCATGGGGTGTGATACAGCTCACGAATTTGGAATGAGACATCAGTTTTGAAACACGGTAGGCTAGTTGGATGGAAAACATTTAGTTACAATCAAACGAGATAACTCAGGTTCCTTGGAGTTTTTCAGTATCGTGCATTTGACTCTAGATGATGTTGAGAAGGGGTTTTTAATGATTGATGTCTGAATGAATGATCGAAATTTGGACAGAAGGGCAATGTTCTGATTCAAACTCGGCCAATTGTTCCAAGAAGGAATATTCAATTTACCCTCACCTGCACCTTTGCCGAAAATAGCCTATCTTTTCCCCTGTGTATTTATTGCAGACGATGCATATGTATTCAGCGCTGCCAGTGGAGCCAACTCATTTTATTCCCCTGGCTCCTTGAAATTATACAAAATCCAATCTAACTATACAAGTCAACCCCAAATAAATTGTTGCGATACAGTGAGTGACAAAACAATTACTAATTTTCGACTTACCTTGAATAGAAATAAAACTTAATAATTTATTTGTATTGATTATCAAAATTTCAGGCGATCAGTCTAGCCGCAAGAAAAAAAATTATACGTTGGCGGTAAAATTTGCATATGGAAAAGCAAATAAAATACAGTATGTTTTGCCTGGATATGCAAAATTTATATCACATGTACGGATTTATATATTATGTGTGAGTAAACAATGAAAATAAACGAAGAATTCCGAGATAAATTACAGAAAATTTATTATCATTCTGAATGTCTATTTTCACACAACAATTCATCAAGCATTGGTTAACAGTGCAACAAATGTAGTTTTTATTGTTGTACAGGACTTTTCTATTTAACATAGCATTTGTAGGCTCAAATGCAACACAGCTGCCTTGATCTACAATCCCATTTTTAGCCCCGCAGGGGCCTGGTACGCAAGTGCCAGGTACGGGTTTGGCGAACCCGCGGTGCCCGAGCTGGAAACTTGTGAGCGCCGCAAGTTTCCCACACCGTAAACTCCTACCATGCTTCAACGACCACTGTAGGGCGTGGCGGTGGAACGATGTGTGCCTAGGAGAACGGGGATCTTGGCTTCATCGCCCGGATCGCGAGGACGGTACAAACCTCTATAAAAAAACCCTCAACCTCAAGGTCGGACACGTGCTGAGGAGGTGGATGAGTGGTGAGGGCAAACCACCCGCTAACGTGCGACCTCAGGGGCACCTGCGCACCCCCTGTTGTATGAGCATTCCTTTTTATTTTGGATTTACTCGTGGGACCAAAATTCAGGCTCAAAAATCCAAAACCCCTAAAACCTGCAGTACGGGTGTGCCGCAGGAAAATAAAAATACACCCAATACAAAGAAGCGGGCCAGGGTTGATAGCCCTCCCGCTTCTGAATGCAGTAGTAACAGGAAAGTTTGTTCTATAGCGAACGCTTTCATTGTAATGCAGAGGAAAGAGGGGACATTTTGAAAAAGTGTCCCCCTTTTTACATCAATAAAGGTCTTGAAGGACTAGTAGGAACTTTGAGATCTGTTAAAAAGCTGAGGAACGGGACGCTGCTGCTGGAAACAACCACCAGTAGGCAGGCTTCCCAGCTCCCTTAATTGCGAGAAGCTCGTGGAGTTCGTAGTCAGTTGCGAACTCCACAGATCCCTAAATTCTAGTAAAGGCGTTGTCACCTGCCGGGACATCATGGATTTAGGGACTGAGGAACTGGTTAAGGAGTGGAAGAACAGCAAGTGGTCGAGGTGCGTCAGATTCAACGGAGGGTAAATGGCAGTCTTGAAAAGACTGCCACCTTCGTCCTGACGTTTGACACTCCAGTGTTGCCCAAGTGTATTAAAGCCGGATACATTAATCTGAACGTCCGTCCGTATGTTCCGGACCCAATGCGCTGCTTCCAGTGCCAGAGGTTCGGACATACGACGGCGTCATGTAAGGGCAACCCCACCTGTGGTAGATGCGGCAAGGGGGCACATGAACCGGGTGTCACTTGCACGCTCCCACAGGTGTGCGTCAACTGCTCCGGGTCGCACCCTGCCTGGAGTAGAGAGTGTCAAGTGTATCTTGAAGAGCGCAAGATACAGGAGTTGAAGACCACAGAGCGGATACCTTATGTAGAGGCAAAGAAGAAGGCGAAATCGCTCGCCGCTCCAATTTTTGGAAGTAGCTTTGCCAAGATGGTCTCGACTCCCGTCAGGAAAGAAAGTGTTGCTACGCAGACTTCCTTTGCAGACATGGGCACAAGCACTGTGTGCTCATGTCAATGCAAGTGTGGTGCAAAATCCACCAAGGTCATCACACCTAAGACCGCGGATGTCGCTAGCAACACATCTGCAACCTCGACCAGTCCAGCAGCAGTAACAAAGACCCCACCAGCAATGAAGTTAACGGCACCTCCTATTCCACCGCGTGCTATCGAAATGGTAGCGATACCATTAGCTACCGGTGGTAATAGAGGTGACCAAAAGATAAGAGGCCCTAAGTTTAGACAGACTGATCCGACCCAGTTTGTCAAGTCCCCCTCTTCTTCCCCTCCCAGACTGCCTAGCGGTGGGGAGACTAAGGGAAAGAAGCAGAGGAAGAAGAAGAAAAAAGATAAGGAGGATTTTGAGGAGTCCTCGGGGTCGGAGATGTCTGTCACCGTTTCTGGACAGGAAGACACGGAGATGCTGGTGGACGAGTCTGGTCCCGTTCCTCGGCATGATGTGACCGATGACCCACCCGATCCGGGGCGGGTGAGGTTAAATAGGTAAGGATGGCTCCCATACTTCAGTGGAACATCAACGGTTTTACAGCTCACAAAGAGGAGTTACAACTCTTAGCACGGTTTGATCCTTTGTGTCTCTGCCTCCAGGAGACACACTTCAGACCAACACATCAACCTGTGCTAAGAGGTTTTGACGCATACCGAAAGGATGATACCGAGGGTGATCGAGCGAAGGGGGGAGTGGCCGTGTTTGTTCGGAACACTGTCCACTCCGAACCCGTTGCTCTCACCTCCCCTTTACAAGCAGTAGCGGTGAAAATACACGGTCCAATACATCTGACCGTATGCTCTATCTATCTGCCACCCAGTTTGTCCGTCGACTACGACGACCTGGTTGGCATTACACGACAACTCACTCGGCCCTTTCTCCTTTTGGGAGATTTCAACGCCCATAGTGCGGTGTGGGGTTCCACCACCGATTGCCCCAGGGGCCGAGTGGTTGGTAGATTGATGGAGCAGGAGGAAATTTGTATCCTGAATACAGGGCAAATGACTCATTTCACCGCTGCTACCGGTACGTCCTCTGCCATCGACCTTTCTTTGTGTTCTCCTTCAATTGCGGACTCCGTGCAGTGGGAAGTGGACCGCGACCTTCCCGGAAGCGACCACTTCCCCATATGGATGCACTTAGGTTCCGAGATTAGAGGAGCGAACGCCCGGCGCAAATGGAACGTCAGTAAAGCGGACTGGCAGCTTTTCTGCCGTTCTGTTGTCCTGGTACCACGTGACAACATAGAGGAGAAGGTGAGTCACTTAGCAGAAGTGATTCACCAGGCTGCTGACGTTTCTATGCCCAAAAGCTCCGGAACGCTGCGAAGGACGCCCGTCCCCTGGTGGAGCGACGAATGTCGCTACGCTATTCAGGGTCGTAGACGGGCGCTGCGGCATTTTAGGTTGCACCCAACATCTGACAACCTAGCAACGTTCCGTATAGCAAGAGCTAAGGCGCGCCGGGTGATTAAGGAGAGCAAACAAAGGTCATGGCAGAACTTTGTGAGCAGTATTAATCGTTCCACACCTTCGTCAAAAGTATGGGAGTCCATCCGCCGTATATCCGGAAGGTACTCCCGCCCACCAGTATCTGGTTTACTGGATCACGGACGTGTAATTACCGACGAACGAGGCATAGCGCAGCTGATGGCGGAGAACTTCGCCGCCGTCACATCGTCCGCCAATTTTGACCCTCGGTTTCAGCGGCGAAGAGTCGCTGCCGAGAGGCGCCCGCTGTGCTTCGATTCGTCGAATACAGAGGCCTACAACTGCCCATTTACATCATGGGAGCTGGAGTCTGCGCTAAACAGCGCAAAGGACACTGCTCCAGGGCCGGATCAGATCCAGTACCAGATGCTGAGGCATCTTAGTAAAGATGCTAAAGAGTACCTTCTGGATATTTTTAATGATATTTGGACCGGTGGACACTTCCCCGACTCGTGGAAAGAAGCAATGCTCATCCCTATTTTAAAACCTGGAAAAGACAAATTGTTGCCAGGTAGTTATCGTAGTATTGCCTTGACAAGCTGCGTGGGGAAGACACTGGAGAGGATGGTGAATCGCCGCCTCGTCTGGTGTCTTGAATCCCGGAATCTGCTGAGCCGCTTTCAGTGTGGGTTCAGGAAGTCCCGTTCCACACTGGACAACTTGATCCTGCTGGAAGCGGCCATTCAGGATGCTTTCATTCGCAGCCAACACCTTGTGGGTGTCTTTTTTGACATTGAGAAGGCCTACGATACTACCTGGCGGCATGTTATTTTAAAACAATTACATGACTGGGGTTTTAGGGGAAACCTGCCCCGCTTTTTAAAATTATTTTTATCTGGACGTTGCTTCCGGTACCGAGTCGGTAGTGAAGTGACTGATCTTTTTATTCAGGAAAACGGTGTTCCTCAGGGATCTGTTTTAAGTGTGACCCTATTTGCAATTGCTATAAATAGCATAGCATCCATTATAAGGAGTCCTATAGGGTACTCCTTATATGTGGATGATTTTTTAATCTTTATTGCATCATCCAGCCTGAGAAGCGCTGAGCGGCAGTTGCAACTCACGCTGAACAGGCTGGATGAATGGTCTATGCACACCGGTTTTCGTTTCTCTGCCGAGAAAACCCGGTGTGTACTTTTTAGTCGTAGTAGGACCCTTTTACCAGAGCCTCACCTTACCTTGAGGAACACCGTTTTACGTTTTACTGACACTGTTCGGTTTCTGGGCCTCATTTTAGACACTAGGCTAACCTGGCTACCACATCTCAAAGATGTTAAAGCCAGGGCCTCAAAAGCTCTTAATATTTTAAAATGTCTGTGTGGCAGGTCGTGGGGCGCTGATCGCTCCTGCCTGTTACAATTTTATAGAGCCTTTGTACGGTCGCGGCTCTATACCAACCGGCATAGAGCCACTAAACCGTTCAGCTACTGTACAAAGGCTATTTTAGAACAATACGGATTCGAGCTTCCTACTTTTTATCACCAGGGTTGGAGTAAATCTCCTCCCTGGCTTTTAAAGAGGCCCAGAACAATTTTAGATCTGTCCCGGCATAACAAACTGTTAACCGCTAACAGTGTTTTTAGTAATATTTTTACTGATATTTTAAATCAATTTCACAGTTTTACCCCGGTGTATACGGATGGGTCTAAGCAGGCTAACAGTGTAGGGTGTTCAGTAGTGTTCCCTCGAGCGACTTACAAATATAAGTTGGATAGCAGGTGCAGCGTTTACACTGCGGAGTGCTATGCCTTGCTAAAGTCGCTCCAGCATATGAAGGCACAGCGTGATATGAAGTACCTCATATGCTGTGATTCCCTCAGTTGTATTCAGGCGTTAGCAACAATGTACCCAGCAGACCGTCTAGTCCAGGACATCCAGGACGCCCTCCTTTCCCTTCAGTCCTGTGGGAAGGAGGTCGTTTTCTGCTGGGTACCCGGCCATGTGGGAATCAGGGGGAACGAGGCAGCTGATGAAGCTGCCAAGTTAGCCTGTGACAAGGTCAGAATTGACTTTGATCCGGTCCCAAAGTCTGACCTTGCCTCGGCGGCGAAGAGATTTATTTTTGATGTTTGGCAGAGGCAGTGGCTGGAAGTTGAGCATAATAAGCTCCGGCTGGTCAAACCGACCGTTCGGCCGTGGAGCAGCTCCTTCCAGCGGGCGAGGAGGGATGAGGTTCTCCTTACTCGTCTCCGTATAGGGCACTGTCCTCTGACACATGGTTTCCTTCTCCGCCGAGAGGACCCTCCGGAGTGTGATGCATGTGGCGTACCTTTGACGGTACGCCACATTTTAATAGACTGTGTACTGTTTTTAGACTTAAGGGCAGACGTTGGCTTGGCCAACGATCTGACCCTTATTTTAAACAACGAGACCAGCAACGTGGCGAGTGTTTTAAAATTTTGTGTTTTGGCCGGTCTAGTGCCTAAAATTTTAGGCAGATCGGCCTAGTTTTAAGATGGATGGGTGGCCTCTTTACAGCCACCCATGCATATGCATAGTTATAATTTTTTATATTGTTATGATTCAGGTCTCGCTGGCCACTATACAGCCAGCGAGACTTGTGTTTTTAATTCTCCTTTTAATATTTTTGGCCCCTTTACAGCCATCGAGGTGCTGTACGGTTTAAAGTACCGGTGGCCCTTTTAATGCCACGTGTGATATTATGATTTATTTTATTTGCTGTCTGCATGGCCGACCCCTTTACAGTCGACCATGTAGACAGTATTTTAGTACATTTAAAAGCCACAGTAAATGCTGGTTATTGATAGGGCGCTAATGACCCCGACGTCGACGCGCCCTAAAACACCAAAAACAACAACAAACAACAACCCATTTTTAGTCGCCATCAAACCGACAATAGTTTCTGTTTTCAAGTGGTTCCTGTCTTGAGTCTTAATTTTTTTTCAAATTGCTGAATGTGCGTTCCACAGAAGCATTAGAAAAGGGTAAAACAAGCAAAAGTGTAATCAATATTTTTAAATTTGGATACTTGTACTCGCCATTTATATTTTTCAGAGAAAAAAACTTGTTTCCAATTTTGTGATGCTGGAAGATTTTATCTAACTCCAAACTTTCATAGTCTAAAAGAGCATGATCTATCCATTCAATGTCCAATTTTTGTTTATCGGTGACGTTCGCCACATATGGAAAGCTTCACTCAGCTGCTTAATTATAAAAGATTGTGCAAACGGTGTATGGACCAAACAATCAATGACTAACCTATAGACTTACCAACAACTGAGTAACTAACTAACTAACTAACCAATTGACGACAAGGGACAAGAACCGACATTACTGACTATGTGGCAACAATCCCACTTCCTCACTGCTTCACCTCCCAGAAGGTGCACCTGCCGGCGGGATGGTCGGCGTGGTCGGCCTGGCGGTCCTGGGAGCGACACGTAACAGCCCGCACCTGCGCCGAATTTGCTGCGACTAGTCAATACTACAATATAGCGAGAAACTGTACAAAACGACCTATTTAAAATATATATTTTTATATTGTCTATTCAGATTTAGCAAAAGCTTCTGCATGTTTCTCTAAAAATGTTTGAATTAATTCATTAGCTTTAACTCCAATATAAAGTTTTTCAAGAGGCAAGCATTGTTTGGGTGTTGATGATTAAAAGTAAACGGATCTTTCTTGCTGAATTCAAATTTCATGTAATGTGAGTATATTGTTGGTAGTAGTTTTTTTTTTTTAAATTCAGGCTTCAAGCGGTGCAATAAAGGCACCTCTGATTGAAAAAGAATATTGAAATTTATGAACAATTCTAATGTATACGACAAAAATTCTAAATAATTAATCATTAAATCATTTATTAACACAGATAAAATTTCCTCGGTTGTCTTTGAAGGATCTTCGAAGACTTCTGTAGTGAAGTATGGAATGAGTGCAGGTAACAGCTCCAAAGTTCTGTCAACACATTGTTTTAATGAAAGCCATCTAGTGGTAGCAGGACTTAAAATTTTATGAATCTTGACACTGAAAATTTCTTGCATTTCCAATAACTGTTTTTGTATTTTATCACTCCGGGAGAAATGCGAGCCAACGTATCGTAATGCATCTTCTAATGATCTTGGCAGATGCAAGCAAGCTTTGGAAGCTACAAGATGAATACTACGGCAGGAGCGTTTGATACACACAATACATGGAAATTCCTTTTTTAGACGAGAAAAAACTGAAGTATGTTCACCAACCATTGAGTTGGTTGTATCAGAAGAAAAAACAAAAAAGTTACTTAGAGCAATATTTTTTTGTCTTCAATTCATTTTTTTAAACAATTGAATAAGCTTTCTGCTGTACTAGAAGCCGGTTCAACCATATCCAAGAATGCAGTTTTGATGTTGAATTTGTGATTACATTATATAACAGTAATTGCACATTGTTTTTTTGAAGATGTATATGTTGTCTCATCTAGTATTAGCGAAAAGTAGTAGCCTGTCTTCTTGAGGGTCTCAATTAGTTCAGTAGAGAATTCAGGTCCTAATACTTGAGTTATTACTGCAGTGGCTTTAGTTCTACCTATTTCTAACCCTTGAGCAATTTTGGAATCTGGGAAAATATTAGCAGCTAATGGAAGGCAAATTATTTGCAGCAAGTAATCCAGCAAGTTTAAGTTCTGCTCGCTTAATCATTTTAGTTTCAGGTTTGCTAATAACCTCACCTAAAGTTTTATTAGCACTGGTAAAAGGTAAAGTTTACTTATGTTTGGTACTGGAAACATGCTTTTCTAATACTGCCTTATGGTTCACCAATTCCACATTACAATATTTACATTTTTCAACAATATCACCATGGTCATTTGAAGTTTTTGATAACCAATTTTTTAAATTACTCATTTGAAGCTATTTGTCATTGAATGATAGCAGTGATTTTTTTCTTAATTTTAGTCGCTGACTGATCTTCTGATATGTGAGAAGACGTAAGAGATCTTTTAACTACAAATTTATCCATATTTATCCACTTTAACAAACACAATATCCATTTACCTCAGAATTTACGGATTTCTCTTACTTGCAGTATCGTAAAAATATCCCTATAATAGGCACTAACCAGTGTATTGTGTGAATAATATTATGATAACATTGAGTCACTTTCTTGTTACGTTCTGTGAAGATCTAACACTTGTAAAATGTAAACACGCACTGGCATTGTTGGCCGGGGAACTTCGAGTATTGCATTGGTAACAGTGGTACGATCACTTACTGTTTTATGTAATAAGGTACGTGTACCAAATAAGGCCCACCTAACGTTTAGGATTTTCGTATTCAGGATGTGTAAGCGGTAAGATTCCGAGATCGTAAGTGCAACATCCTACAACCATATTGAGTATTTAAATAATATCATCATTTCAAAGAAAATGTTTAATCCTTGCAAGTGGGCCTTGTTAGGAGACCTTGTTCCTAATATGGCCCGTAGACACAACCTATTCATATTTACATTCTGGGGCATGAAAACTGTTTGAATACATTGCAAGAGTTGTAATGTAAGTTTATTTTAGAAATAAGTGGAATGAGATTATACATAGACCTTTATAATTACTTGTTTTTACAAACGCTTTATACAGAACTGTAGGTACTTACTGACCGTGGTGTTTGGTTTTTGTTCTTCAGCTTTGGGGTTTGCATAATTTCCTTGAAAGAACACTCGAGATCTTCAGGTACGTCACTATCTTCAGATTTTTACATTCAATCAGCAATCAAAATTGTTCTGACAGCAGTAAGTTTCCTTATCGAAATAGTAACAATAGTTCTAATCATTACATTTTCAATGAACACATGAATAATGATTTGTGAAACTGGTTTGGCTCATTTACATCATTTTTTACAGGTGGGGCATAGGAAATTTAGCACTTTGTCTTTTCGTGTCAACCCTACACAATCTTCATGCACATATTTCATACATTTTCTGCAAAGTCTCATGTCGAATATCCTGTCTTCACAGCATACGTGACAAAACCAGCCAAACTCTTGCAACACATTATTAGAGGCATGGAGTCTTTATTTTTGCATTTTTTCTTCTGAATATTCATTACTGAGGGTGAAATTTTTGGGCTATGTGAATCTGCCATAGACCCAGTGCTTTCGTTGGTATTACCATTATTCTTTTGAGTCTGCGTGAATAGTGCCTTAGATACGACTTGTGCCTTGTAATTTAATGCCTTCTTCTGTGGTGTTTGGTTTTTGTTCTTCAGCTTTGGGGTTTGCATAATTTCCTTGAACACTCGAGATCTTCAGGTGCGTCACTATCTTCAAGACTGTAGTCACTTGAACTATCCTTTACTGAATATGCCTCGCTTTCTGATGAACTGGAATCAATGGACTGGCGCCCCTTTTTGCTGGAAGCCTTTGGGACTGATGGAGTCTCTGGCAGTTTCCCTGATTCAGGGGCAATTGTCATGTCTTCTTCTAGGTCAGGACGCTCTGATGGACGAGAGGGAACAAATGCAGTGTCTGGAATAGCTTCTGGGTCAAAAGGATAAATCCCTGTTGCACGAAACCCAGACATGACATTTACTGGGGATGCTGCTTTTGGCCACACCTTGCTGAAGATTTTTCCAAACACAAGTCTATTAATTGCTCTGTTTTCTTCCCTTCCATGTGTAGACCAGTACAGCTGAACTTCGTCATCCCAGTAAGACTCAAACGGCTTGAATACTGATTTATCCATGGGTTGCAGCTCATGTGTTGTGTTGCTGGGCAAGCAGTAAAGTCTGATATTGTGCTCTTCAGCAACGTCGCAAATTTCCGGGTCCAAATGTGACGATGCTCCATCAAATATCAAAATAACATCTTTTGCAGGCTTGTATTTGGCAAAATGATGTATCCATTTGATGAATGTCGCAGTATTCATTGAGCCCTTATCTGTCATTTCTACTGCAGTCCCAGGTGACAAATAGTCTCCCCATTCTGGCTTGCGTCGCTTTCCTTTGAAAAGTATCATAGGAGGAATAACCTGTCCAATTGCATTCCCACATGAGACAATGGTAACATTTTCTCCATGTTCTGGGGCAACAAAGTGCAAGCGTTTCACACCTTTTTTGGCTAAAACATTAGGAGACTTGTGGAGTGCAAGGCGACACCCCTTTTCGTCCATATTGTAGATAAGGTGGGGTTTGTCAAATAACTCCAATTCGGACAAGACCGTTTTCAGTTTCTGAAAATGATCATTTACAATAATCTTGTTCAGCTTTACAGCTCTTCCTAGATTCAAGTGTTGTGCCTTCCTTCTTGCAATGTCTGGGTGTCTTTGTAGGAAGAGCTTGAGCCACTTGCGTCCAGCCGATCTCTTCGTCTCATTAAAAGGATTCTGCACACTATTTTTTTCACAATATACATATACACAATTTCTGAGCACTTTTGCTGTAATTGGATACCCAACTTCAGCGAGTCAACAAATTCTTTGGCAAAGTTCTCTTTCCTGAGCTTCGTCCAAACAAGTTTTTCGTCCCAAACGTTTGGTTGTTAGTCCAGAACGTATGTGGTTGCGTAACGTACGTCGAGGAATCCTGTATGTTTTCGAAGCGGCTCTGACAGGCATCCCTTCAGCAACAGCTTCCATAGCTCGTTTCAAATTATCTGCATCCCATGTTGCTCGTTTTTTCTGTGGCTCCATCTAAAAACAAACATTACCAGTAAGCCTCATGTTCCTGAATTAGGTTTGTAAAACTGTGATTATATATGTTTTAAAGTACCGTACTTCAATCATAGCTACTAAACGTTATTGATCTAAATGCATATCGCCCTGTCACAAAGAATACCAAGAACAAATTTAAAATGTTTTCTTTTGACATTTCTTACAACGACCAACTAATAGCTTGGTAAAAATGTATAAAATAATTCAGTTTTAATTTACAGATAGTAAATACGCGTTACATGAGGTTTCCCAGGATACACTGAACTTAAATATGCATTGCAGTTATGCACAGCTCCATACAAAAGGGTGCCTAATAAGGCCCGCCCGGGCCTTGTTTGGAGCGCCAGGGATGGGCCTTATTGGGAACAACCACTTTAAAACGAGTGTGCGTTAATTGTTTAAAAAGAAACTTATTGTTAGGAAGATAATGCAACTGTGCTGTATTAAAATTAATACAGCAAAATTTTCTGTTCATAAATACATATTTACTAGTACAAATGCTCCATAACCAAAACGATTGCATTAGTTGAAACGTACCGTGAAAATAAGAAGCAGCCCTCCTTTGCTGAACGCCATAGCACAACTGAAAGTAAAATGGCCGGCACGAGAGCGGGTGCGGAAATAGTTGTTGCCTTGGCCACTAGATGTCACAAGCTGTCACTACCGAAGACATTTCGCGCAGCTTTCAAACTTTGTACCCTAGAAAATGAGACTGGGCTTTATTAGGAACCGGGCCTTATTTGGTACACGTACCTTACAGTAAACCGGAGCGCAGTAAAGCCGGCCACACACAGAACCGGGCGGGGCGCGACGAGTCGCCTGACTGGCCCTGTCGTGCTGCTGTACAACACAGAACGAGGCGGGACACGACAAGTCAAACATTTAGCAAATTTTCTTTATTGCCCCAGTCACCTGTCAGTGAACTCAGTGGAAGCATACTGGTGTGTAGTGTAACTTTTGGAATGGATGAAGATGAGGAGACAGTTTTGTTACTTTGGAACTATCTGCAGCTCTTGGACCACAATGTTAACAACAGAGAGATGTGGGTACACCCTATAAACCTGAACATTAATATAGGAAGTTTTATTTCTGAGCTTCGAGCCGACCCAGACCAGTTTTTTAATTATTGTCGCATGTCAATTTTGACATCCAACTTCATACTTGAGAGCATTCGGATCAGAGTAGAAAAGCAAAATACCAACTGGAGAACAGCCATAACCCCAGAGGAGCGGCTTTTAATAACCTTAAGGTATGTATGTTGGTCCTCTTTTTCCTCAGCATTAGTTATTCAACCATATAACAACACTGTATAGTCATATAAATTTTAAATCTTACAGTCATACATGCAAATTGTTTCATTTGTAAAATAATCCAAAATCAAAATTAGTTTTATAGCCCATAAGCTTTCCTGGTTGTTGTTCATGGCTGCTTATTTTGTAGATTTAAACGACGTATAAAACAAAATATTTCATTCAAAACTACAAAAGGTTTCGTTTATACTAAATACACGTCATTAGTTATAAAATGTATAACAATTAAAACTAAATAAAAATATATAAAAATAAATAATTTATTTTGTTGCAAGAGGTAATTATTTTTACTCTGTTTATACATTTTACAACTGATGATGTCTATAATAGCATATAAAAAATGTTGTCTATTTGGTTTAAAAAAATCTTTATTTATATACAATTATTATTTTATTGTTTCAATGATACTGGTTTCACTTTTATTTTACAAAATATAATTAAAGTAGGGGCAAAGAATAGGGTAACTAATAAATGCTAGTGTAATCGACCGTTTTAGTGAGCCTGGTCGATTGGTTGCCAGGATGGCTTGGGCAAAGGCAACTCTTTCTGTGATTCACTTACTTGGCTGGATCTGTAGTCCTCCGGCTGATTGCGCCCGTCAGCTGCAACTCCAAGTCCCTGCATAGGCTAGCCAAGTTACTAAGTAGGCAAAGTCTTCAATTACTGCAATGCCATCAGATAGTTACACTGAGTAGACGGTCCCCCTCGGCAAAAGATCCAAGACGCTTAGTTCAATAAACTGTAGGAGCTGACTTACAGATTGACTTTGGCATCAAGGAGCGGACCCAGCTGGCTTCTCGATGTCGATTCCTGATCTGGCATAGTGACTGCATTAGTATACTTCCAGACTGCGACAGCAAGGCACTATGCTACCTCGCTTTTATAGCGCAAGTCACACGTGATTCCTGTCTCTGCATCGAATCCACTAGAACGTTGCCACGTGACTTAAGTCGGTGACCTCCCGAATGTTCTGGAAGGCTGCTATGTGCGTTTAACCCACTTTCCATTTGGTCGCCCTTACTTCGTTCGATGCAGTTCCACTTGCACACACTGTCAGCATTTCAGCTTCGCTCGGCTTCTACAGCCGCCGTTTAAAATCGTACTTTTACAGATTATTATTTTATTCCTTTTTTATTAAAAACCCCCATTACACTATTTTCCCCCTCCGAGAAAACCAGCTTTGTCCTCAAAGCCTATAACGATTTGTTACTATTAAAATGTTCTAGACTGCATCTTGGATTTTTTGCTTTGGGTTACAAACATTTTTACAACAATGTTAATATTCAAATTGTCTTGTTGGTTCGTTGTCCAACCCTGTGACAGTAAAGAGAACATTAGTTCACATGTTTATACTTAATTACACAATATTTGTCAATTGCTGTACTAACATTTAGTGATGCTAATTGGATTGTCCTTATCATTCTGTTTACTCGTGGTCGGCAATGTCATCAAAATCTGTGAAGCTGAAGGTACTTCTACCTTATTACTAAGCCTAGTTATTTTTTTTTTTTTGAATGGTATATGTACACTAGTAGTATTAAAATAATTATAACTGCGATAGATAGAGATAATAGAAGTGAGACTGATATATGTTACTATAGATTTGTGTCTAGACTGTGCTTGTATCTGTGTTTCTACTGTTGCAATTAGGTGATAGTATTTAACTGTGTCGTTGGCTTGTTGCAAATGTTTGGTAATTTAATTTCAGCGTTCAAAATTTTAGGATTAGTCTGGTTTAATTCTATCAGTTTAGGACTGTGATATATGTTTTGATTGAACACTGGCAGTACATAATTTGTAAAAGACAAATTGTTAGGAATAATGGTTTTATGAATTACTGGTATGATAAAATTCTGTCCTAAAAACTGACAATGTGTTGCTTGTTCGATAATTCCAGATCCTGATAATCTTATACGATTGACTGTGTGATTTAGGTTTTTGTCTCAACATGTAACAACTATCTCATGAGGATATGGCATAGTGAAAAGCCAATTCTGCTTTATGGGCATTAAGTATGGATGATCCAATTTTTTAATTTCTCGTTGGCATAAATTGGTGAAATTGTTTGAAAAAAACATAGAAGTTTCACAGTTAACCAGGTTTCTATCATTTAGAGTGAGTCGTGGACAAATAGTTATGCCTGAATTTTGACACATGTCTAAATCCTGATTGTTTAGTGTAGCATACGCCTTTTGAGTTTGTGTGAACAACAATATCTCTTTCGTTTGCCATTGCACATAATGACATGTATGTTCCCTTAACACCGGAAAGGAATGTATAGAGTACCTATTTAGAACTGAATCAGTAGTACCAATGGGTAGATCAATTATGATTCTTAAGTGACCGTCCATCAAAGCTACATTTACTGTCGCTATTTGATAATGATACACGTTATCTAGGGTACATGGAAATAGCATGTAAGTTCCTGTGCCTAAGTGTCGTTGAATCAGATGTAGATATTGTAAATATTCTTTAGGAGTAAGAAGTACGTCACTTAGTTTACCATTTGTGGCCTAAACTAATGCAATTCTTAGCCTGGTTAATTCTAATCTTGTGTTTGTGATCATTAAGACTAGTTGTTGCAGTAGCTGAGTGCTATAAAGTTGTTTCACAAATATTCTTTCTAATTCTCTCAAATTTTGGTTTAGGGTGGTTTGCAGCTCTGATACCTTATCCCTGAATATATTGGTCAGTTTTGCGATCAAAAAGGTATTGTTTGTTATTGCGTTTTGAAGATTTTTTGTAAGTAGCACCTGTCTAGAGGCACTGATCTCTAAATTTTGGGTGATTTGGTTTAGATCTGTCAAGCGCGAATTCAATTATTTGTAATCGTGTTCTGTGAGCATCCCGAACACTTTTTTTAAGATAAACCCGCCTGCATTTAACCAACTATACTTCGATCTATTGTTTCCTGTTGGTAAAAGTTCTACTAGATTGTGGTATTCGTCCTCCAACGATGTATACAAAACTCTCATATTAGCAACTAATACATGCATTATTTTGTCATCAAAAGAGGGTAAATTTTGAAAAGAAGCATCTAATAATTTGAATATTTTTGCTTATTTCCAAACTGTGATTACATAACTAAAAAAAAAACTAATTTGCGCAACAATGGTCCAGTGGAATGGAGAATTTATCACATCATCTTGCTTAACAAAAATGACTCAATTTGTAAGAGGTGTGATCTTATAGCATTGGCCTATCTCTACTCCCTGTAATATGCTTAACACTAACAATATAAAACTAGCGTAATACATTCTTATTTGATACCCCGTAAACACTTACTTGTACTGTTTCACACTTCAGACTTGGTCTTTTAACTCCCTAGAGTCCCTACTAAATGTTATGTTTAATCACTGGCACAATGACGTAAAGTCTCTATCTGACGATGCACTACAACTAATGTTTTGATACTTAGGTTTGTGTGCGTGAAGTTGACCCACTGCGGTGTTCCACTCAGATTTTGATGAGTACGACGCTCTCGTGTCCTTGCCGCGTCAACCGCTGAATCGCCTCCTCGTAAGCTGGTCTTTGACACCTGCTGAGTAGCCTGTGGAACATAATTTCCGCGAAAGCGAATGTACTTTTGCTGTTGGCGTTACACAAGACATTTCTTTTCTTTTTAACACTTTCACTGCTTAGAGTAGAGTTTAGCTCAGTTATCATTGGCACATTTTACATTGTGGATGTCCATTTCTACATTTATAACAACAATCAAAACTAGTTTTTTTCCCTTTATTTTAACATGAATTTTACTTACATATAATCTCGTCCGCCAGCATTTGTCTCAAGCGGTAGCTGCTAGGCTTATTGTAAACAACTTCCTATTTGTTTATTTTTTCCTGCTCAGTTCCTATTTCTTAGGCTATACTGATGTGTTTTATTTTTTTCTGATTCTGGTTTCTTACGTGTTTTCTTCCGATCGTTCCCCTTTTGTTGTTGTGCTAAGCTTCCCTTTCATTTCTCTGATTGCCGGCTTCGCAAATTGTACTGTTTTTCCTTTCGTTGGGGTGGGGGGGGGCGTCTAGTGGGACTCCTGCGTTCGTGTCTCGACTTGATGACCCTGGGATTGCGTTAACAATTTCATTCCCATGCCTCTGATTGCTTTGTCGCCAAACATAGGGCTTGACGCGATTTTTGTGTACTACAAGATCCCTGTCGGGTAACTTGATTTTCAAGGTGACAGGCAACAAAATGGATAGTACTTCGAATGGTCCACTCCACGAGAAATTAAATTTGGAGCATGATCCTGGCTTCCTATAAGGCCTATTCAATAAAACAAAAGAACCAACTGGAATAACCTGTTGTTTCGCTTTTTTGTCATAAGCTTTTGCCTGCTTGGCGAAAGATTTTGAATTTGCCTTTTGCACACTGCTCCATATCCTGCGTAATTTATGAGCTAGACTCCTTACTTCCGGGTTTGTTACCTCTTTGGGTACTGGAAAAATTGAAAACGGTGAGTTGATCTCTCGTCCATGTAGTATTTCGTATGGCGTTCTGTTTGTGGAGGTATGAACTCTGGTGTTATATGCGCTCACTATAAAAGGCAAAATTGAGTCCCAATTTTTTTTGTGACCTATTCATGTAACAACTTAGAGCTTTCATGATCGTCCTGTGACATCGTTCTGCCCTTCCATTCGCGGCGGGATTTAATGCCGTCGTTTTTAATTTCTCTATCCCCAATAATCTACATACTTGTGTGAATAGCTCTGATAGAAAATTCGATCCTTTGTCCGTCAGGATAATGTCGGGTTTTCCATGAACTAGCACCCAATTCACTACGAAAGCCCTCGCAACTTCCTCCGCACTCTGATTAGCGAGAGGAACCATTACGAGATATCGTGAAAAAGCGTCTATGATAGTAAAAATGAACACGTGACCTCGATCGGTCCTGGGGCAGCAATATCTAAATGAAATCTTTGAAATGGTGCTGTGGTCTCAGGCAAAGGTTGTAATTTCTCCCGATTTTTAGTCTCGCCCACTTGTTTATTACAGATGAGACAGCTTCTCACGTCCTTTTGGCGCGACAGCCACCAGTATGATTTAGCTATACAGCACTTCGTATTTTTGTATTCTGCATGGCAACCATAGAACGAATCATGGTGTAATTTCATCACTAGCTCGCGTAAGGATGCCGGTATTACCACTCTCTCTCCCTGCCTGGTTTGTCGATACAGCAACTCGTCACGCAGCACAAATCGCGGGAGTTGACGCCAACGTGCACATTGCTCGTCTTTGGATTGGTGCAACGGTAGCTGTGCTAATGTCAGTGGTTGTTGTGCTTCTATCGTCCTTATTTTCCTGCTCAGGTTATCAGCATTCCCGATTTCCCGACCAGGTCTGACTTCGACCGTGAAATCACACTCGGAAAGTAACAGCGCCCACCGCATCAATCTACTTGACGGATCTTTAAGGTTTAACAATCAACGAAGCGAATTATGGTCAGTAATAGCTGTGAATTCTCTCTGCCATAGATATGTCTGGTAATATTTAATTCCCCACACAAGACTAGCCAGTTCCCTCTCTGTGGCTGAATACCGGCTTTCTGCGGGACTTAGGAGTGTGATTCTACTCTTAATTTTATTGTTAGTTTCTTTGTATGTGTTTCTTTCTTTCTTGTCATCCCCAACATTTTTACTGCTTAGCAACCACTTGTCCATGAAAGTTAACTTCTTTTGAACCTCTATGTGGTTTTTACTTTGAGCCCCGCAGGGGCCTGGTACGCAAGTGCCAGGTACGGGTTTGGCGAACCCGCGGTGCCCGAGCTGGAAACTTGTGAGCGCCGCAAGTTTCCCACACCGTAAACTCCTACCATGCTTCAACGACCACCGTAGGGCGTGGCGGTGGAACGTTGTGTGCCTAGGAGAACGGGGATCTTGGCTTCATCGCCCGGATCGCGAGGACGGTACAAACCTCTATAAAAAACCCCTCAACCTCAAGGTCGGACACGTGCTGAGGAGGTGGATGAGTGGTGAGGCAAACCACCCGCTAACGTGCAACCTCAGGGGCACCTGCGCACCCCTGTTGTATAAGCATTCCTATATAACATGTTTTTGCTCGTGGGACCAAAATTCCTTCTCACAAACAAAAACAAAACCCCTGCGGCCCGGGTGTGTCGCAGGTAAATAAAAATACACCCAGTTCAAAAAAGCGGGCGAGGGTTGAGAGCCCTCCTCCGGAACAAACAAACAGTAACGGCAAGGGTTTTCTGATAGAAAATGCCTTCGTAATTATGACAAGGGTGGAGGGATCTTTTGAGAAGATCTCTCCATTTTATGTGAACAAAGGTTTAGAGGGTATTGCGGGTACCCTCAAATCGGTCAAAAAGCTGAGGAATGGAACACTGCTTTTGGAGACATCCACCCATAAGCAGGCTGTCCAACTCCTTAACTGTGAGAAGCTCGGGGAGTTCGCAGTGAAGTGCGAACTCCATAAAACTCTAAATTCTAGTAAAGGTGTCATCACCTGTAGAGACCTCATAGATTTAGAGCCCGAGGAACTCCTTAAGGAGTGGTCTACAGAACATGTGGTCGAGGTTCGTCAGATTAAACGAAGGGTTAACGGCAGTCTTGAGAAGACAGCCACCTTCGTCCTGACGTTCGACACTCCGACATTGCCCAAAAACATCAAAGCAGGATATTTGAATTTGAATATCCGCCCGTATGTGCCGGACCCAATGCGCTGCTTTAAGTGCCAGCGGTTCGGCCATACAACGGCGACCTGCAAGGGTAACCCCACCTGTGGGAAGTGCGGTAAGGCGGCTCATGAGCAAGGCACGAGCTGCACGCTCCCACAGGTGTGTGTCAACTGCTCCGGGGCACATCCAGCCTGGAGCAGGGAGTGTCGATTGTATCTGGAGGAAAAAAAGATACAGGAGTTGAAAACGAAAGAGCGGATTTCGTATGGCGAAGCCAAGAAGCAGTATAAGGCTCTGGCTCCACCAGTCTTCGCTACCAGCTTCGCGAAGACGTTATCAACTCCCGTCAGGAAAGAAAGTGTCGCTACCCAGACGTCCGTTGCGGACATGGGCACAAGGTCCAATGTGCTCATGTCAGTGCAGATGTGGTGCCACACCCATCAAGGTCATTACACCTAGGACCTCGGACGTGGGTAGCAACACTCTGACAAACTCGACCACATCGACAGCAAGTCCACCAGCAAAAGCACAGCCATCCGTTACAGTAGCTACAGTCGTGGGTGCCTCTGCAATAGCAGAAAGAGCACCCATTGCAGAAGCATTACCTGCAGCAGATGTAGCAATGGCAACACCATCTGCCAGTGGCGGATGGCAAATTGTGCAGAAAGTTCGGGGTCCGAAATTTAAACATACGGACCCCACTGTGTTCTTGAAGTCCCCTTCTACTTCTCCTCCCAGTTCCCCAACTGGCAAGGAGAAGAAGGGGAACAGGCCTCGGCGGAAGAAAAGTCCGCACAACTCCGAGGCCTTAGAACAAGTGTCGTCTTCGGACCCAGAAGACGACATAATGCTGGTGGACGAACATAGTTTCCGTTCCTCAGCAATCGCATGCGCAGGACCCACCCGACCCGGGGCGGGTGGTTTTAAATAGGTAGAATGGCTCCCATACTTCAGTGGAACGTTAACGGCTTTCAGGCTCACAAAGAGGAAGTCCAACTCTTAGCACGGTCTGATCCATTGTGTCTCTGTCTGCAAGAGACACATTTCAGACCGCTACACCAGCCAGTGCTAAGAGGATATGACATATTCCGAAAGGACGATACCGAGGGTGATCGAGCGAAGGGCGGAGTGGCCGTGTTTGTTCGGAACACTATCCACTCCGAACCCGTTGCTCTCACCTCTCATCTACAAGCAGTAGCGGTGAAAATACACGGTCCAATCCAACTGACCGTATGCTCTGTCTATCTGCCACCCAGTGTGTCAGTCGGCTACGACGACCTGGTTGGCATTATACGACAACTCACTCGGCCCTTTCTCCTTTTGGGAGATTTCAACGCCCACAGTGCGTTGTGGGGTTCCACAACCGATTGCCCCAGGGGCCGAGTGGTTGGTAGATTGATAGAGCAGGAGGAAATTTGTATCCTGAATGCAGGGCAAATGACTCATTTCACCGCTGCTACCGGTACGTCTTCTGCCATTGACCTATCCTTGTGTTCCCCCTCAATCGCGGACTCCGTGCAGTGGGAGGTGGATCGCGACCTACATGGTAGCGACCACTTCCCAATTTGGATGCACGTTGAGTGTGAACGTGGAGGAGGAAATAACCGACGTAAATGGAACGTCAGTTGTGCAGATTGGCAGCTCTACTGCCGTGCTGTACAACTGCAACCCTGTGGCAGCATACAGGAGAAGGTGAATCACTTGACAGAAGTGATTCACCGTGCAGCTGACGTTTCCATGCCGAAGAGCTCCGGAACGCTGCGAAGGACGCCCGTCCCCTGGTGGAACGATGAATGTCGTTCCGCCATCCAGGGTCGCCGACGGGCGTTGCGTCGTTTTAGGTTGTGCCCAACATCTGACAACCTAGCAGCGTTCCGTATTGCCAGAGCTAAGGCGCGTCGAGTTATTAAGGAGAGCAAGAAGAGGTCATGGCAGAACTTTGTGAGCAATATAAATCGTTCCACGCCCGCGTCGAAAGTATGGGAGTCCATTCGCCGTATATCTGGAAGGTACTCCCGCCCACCAGTATCTGGGTTACTGGATCACGGACGGATAATTACTGACGAACGAAGCATAGCGCAGCTGATGGCGGAGAACTTCGCCGCCATCACCTCGACCGCTAACTTTGACCCTCGGTTTCAGCGACGTAGAGTCGCTGCCGAGAGGCGCTCGCTGTGCTTCGATTCGTCGAATACAGAGGCCTACAACTGCCCATTTACATCTTGGGAGCTGGAGTCAGCGTTGAACAGCGCAAATGACACTGCTCCAGGGCCTGATCTGATCCAGTACCAGATGCTGAGGCATCTCAATAAGGATGCTAAAAGGTACCTTCTAGATATTTTTAACGACATTTGGACCGGAGGACACTTCCCTGACTCGTGGAAAGAAGCAACACTTATCCCTATTTTAAAGCCTGGCAAGGACAAATTGTTGCCAGGTAGCTATCGTAGTATCGCCCTTACAAGCTGCGTGGGTAAGACACTGGAGAGGATGGTGAATCGCCGCCTCGTCTGGTGTCTTGAATCCCGTAATCTTCTGAGCCGCTTTCAGTGTGGATTCAGGAAGTTCCGTTCCACCTTGGACAACCTGATCCTCCTGGAGGCGGCAATACAGGATGCGTTCATCCGCAGCCAACACCTTGTGGGTGTTTTTTTCGATCTTGAAAAGGCAGTACGATACTACTGGCGACATGTTATTTTAAAACAGTTACATGAATGGGGTTTTAGGGGTAACCTTCCTCAGTTTTTAAAATCTTTTTTATCTAGGTCGTTGCTTCCGGTACCGAGTCGGCAGCGAAGTGTCTGATTCTTTTTATTCAGGAAAACGGTGTTCCTCAGGGGTCAGTTTTAAGCGTGACCCTTTTCGCCATAGCGATTAACAGTATATCTCTCGTCATAAGGAGTCCCTTACGGTTCTCCTTATATGTGGACGACTTTTTAATTTTTATTGCATCGTCCAGCCTGAGAAGCGCAGAGCGGCAGCTGCAACTCGCGCTGAACAGGCTGGATGAATGGTCAGTGCACACCGGTTTTCGATTCTCTGCCGAGAAAACCCGGTGTGTACTTTTTACTCGTAGCAGAAGTCTTTTAGCTAAGCCTCACCTTACCTTGAGGAACACCGTTTTAGGTTTTACTGAAACAATTAGATTCTGGGCCTCATTTTTGACACCAGGCTTAACTGGCTTCCGCATCTCAAAGATGTGAAAGCCAGGGCCTTAAAAGCTCTTAATATTTTAAAATGTCTGTGCGGCAGGTCGTGGGGCGCTGATCGCTCCTGCCTGCTGCAGTTTTATCGAGCCTTTGTACGGTCGCGTCTCGAGTATGGTTGTGTCGTATATGGTTCGGCACGGGACAGTTATCTTCGGATACTGGATAGTGTCCACCATGCAGGAATTCGGCTCGCCACGGGTGCATATCGCACCAGCCCTATTGTCAGCATTTGTGCTGACTCGGGCGAGCCACCACTTACCATCCGCCGACAACTCCTCATGGTGCGACACTATACGCATATTGCCATAACACCTGGCAGTCCCGTGTACGACATAGTTCTACATCCCAGCTACGAGCGGCTCTATACCAACCGGCATAGAGCCACTAACCGTTCAGCTACCGTACGAAGGCTATTTTAGAACATTACGGATTCGAGCTTCCCTCCTTTTATCGCCAGGGTTGGAGTAAATCCCCTCCCTGGCTTTTAAAGAGGCCCAGATTAATTTTAGAACTGTCACGGCATAACAAACTGCTAACCGCCGACAGTGTTTTTATTAATATTTTTACTGACATTTTAAATCAATATCACACTTTCACCCCGGTGTATACGGATGGGTCTAAGCAGGCTAACAGTGTAGGCTGTTCAGCAGTGTTCCCTCGAGCGACTTACAAATACAAGATGGATAGCAGGTGCAGTGTTTACACTGCGGAGTGCTATGCCCTGCTAAAGTCGCTCCAGCATATGAAGGCACGCCGCGACAAGAAGTACCTCATATGCTGTGATTCCCTTAGTTGCATTCAGGCATTAGCAACTATGTACCCAGCAGACCGTCTAGTCCAGGACATCCAGGACGCCCTCCTTTCCCTCCAATCTTGTGGGAAGGAGGTGGTATTCTGCTGGGTACCAGGCCATGTGGGAATCAGGGGGAACGAGGCAGCTGATGAAGCTGCCAAGTTAGCCTGTGACAAGGGTCCGAATCGACTTTGATCCGGTCCCAAAGTCAGACCTTGCCTCGGCGGCGAAGAGATTTGTTTTTGATGTTTGGCAGAGGCAGTGGCTGGAAGTTGAGCATAACAAGCTCCGGCAGGTCAAACCGACCGTTCGGCCGTGGAGCAGCTCCTTCCAGCGGGCGAGGAGGGATGAGGTTCTCCTTACTCGCCTCCGTATAGGGCACTGTCCTCTGACACATGGTTTCCTTCTCCGCCGAGAGGACCCTCCGGAGTGTGATGCTTGTGGCGTACCTTTGACGGTACGCCACTTTTTAACCGAATGTGAATTGTTTTTAGATCCAAGGGCAGACGTTGGCTTGGCCAACGATCTGTCCCTTATTTTAAGCGATGACCGTGACAACGTGGCTAAGGTTTTAAAGTTTTGTTGCTTGGCCGGTCTTGGCCCAAAAATTTTGGGCAGATCGGCCTAGGATTTAGATTGGATTGGTGGCCGTTTACAACCACCAATCCAAGTACTGTTTTTATTTGTGACACTGATCATATGGCTGGCCCTTTTACATCCTGCCTTCTAACTTGTTTTTTTAACCTGGTTGGCCCATCTACAGCCAACCAGTTAATGTATGTTATTTTTATATTTTAGTCACAGTTTTATATTTTATGTCGCCGTCTGTGTGGCCGACCTCTTTACAGTCGGCCACGCAGACGGTATTTTAGTTAGTATGTTAGTTTTTTATTGTGCTGTCACTGTGGCCGACCCCTTTACAGTCGGCCACACAGACGGCAAATTTGCCACGTTGTCACGCCTGGTTAATGTTAGGGCGCTAATGACCCCGTCGTCGACGCGCCCTAAAACTCCAATAACAACAACTTTACTTTGAGTTTCAGAATTTTTTACTATATCTACTATTCTAACACATATTTTCATTTTTCCATAATAATTTAAATGTAGACCATGTCTGGTGTAATGGTATCGGCATAAACTTTTAATTTCAAAGTTTAAGCTTAACCTTTTCTTATCACTACTTGAACTATTAATTTATTTTAGCATCTTATCATTAAAACTCCTAATTAGACTGTTCATATTTGTTTTGTCATATCTATATGGCACTGGATTTAAAATGACATTTGTCTTTTTATTTACATCTATCAGTTTACCTGCTATATTCTTGAAAATGTCATTATTATATCCTAAATCTATATCGTTTGTTCCCCCCATCACTATAACAGTGTCATTTAGTCCATAACTACATGTCCACTCATCAATATTGCTGATAACTTCTGTAATTGTCGCATTTGGCTTCATTACACTTTCTATTTGATAACCATCCCCAAGAAGAGAGATTAAAAAGTTGGCAAAGTACCTCCCTTGACTGTCAGACAGTAGAAGCACTTTTTTCTTCTCATTTCTTTGTGACTGTAGACACTTGAGTACCTGAACACCTGCAATTTTACTTCTGTTTGCTGTTGTCTGCTTTTCTTCTGTTATTCTGTCGTTCCTGTTTTTCAGTTCACTCTCGTTGTTGTTCGTTTTTGTCTCTTCACTTAAAGCACACTTTATTTCATCTTTGCACTTTTCTTTAATTGTTTGAGTGGTTTTCTTAACATTTTCCTTTATTTCTGTTGCACTTGTAACATTTCCAACTTACTGTTTGCCAGATTTATCGTCTTTTTATTTGTAAACAATGTCGAGTTTTCGATACCTAACCTCACAATACTGTCATCAAAACAATACCTTATTTTACCATTTTTTTGTAGCATTTACCATCCGAGATTCATTACTTGAAATGTTTACGCATTGCGAATGAAATTTATTGCCACAACCAAGACCACAATTTACCGTAATTTCATTACTTCTGCATGTTTTATTGCAGCTACTACACCCCACAGGGGCCTGGTACGCAAGTGCCAGGCACGGGTTTGGCGAACCCGCGGTGCCCGAGCTGGAAACTTGTGAGCGCCGCAAGTTTCCCACACCGTAAAACTCCTACCATGCTTCAACGACCACCGTAGGGCGTGGTGGTGGAACGTTGTGTGCCTAGGAGAAGGGGGATCTTGGCTTCATCGCCCGGATCGTGAGGACGGTAAAAACCTCTATAAAAAAACCCTCAACCTCAAGGTCAGCCACGTGCCGAGGAGGTGCATGTCTGAGAGATAGATTCACACGCTAACGTGCAACCTCAGGGGCACCTGCGCACCCCTGTTGTATCAGCATTTCTTTTTATCATGTTTTTGCTCGTGGGACCAAAATTCCTTCTCACAAACAAAAACAAAACCTCCTGCGGCCCGGGTGTGTCGCAGGCAAATAAAAATACACCCAGTTCAAAAAAGCGGGCGAGGGTTGAAAGCCCTCCTCCTGAACAAAGTAATAGTAACGGCAAGGGTTTTCTTATAGATAACGCCTTCGTTATAATGACACGGGTGGAGGGATCTTTTGAGAAGGTCTCTCCATTTTATGTAAACAAAGGTTTAGAGGGTATTGCGGGTACCCTCAGATCGGTAAAAAAGCTGAGGAACGGGACTCTGCTTTTGGAAACATCCACCCAAAAGCAGGCTGTCCAACTCCTTAAGTGCGAGAAGCTCGGGGAGTTCGCAGTAAAGTGCGAACTCCATAAAACTCTAAACTCTAGTAAAGGTGTCATCACCTGCAGAGACCTCATAGATTTAGAGACCGAGGAACTCCTTAAGGAGTGGTCTACAGAACATGTGGTCGAGGTTCGTCAGATTAAACGAAGGGTTAACGGCAGTCTTGAGAAGACAGCCACCTTCGTCCTGACGTTCGACACTCCGACGTTGCCCAAAAACATCAAGGCAGGATATTTGAATTTGAATATTCCGCCCGTATGTGCCAGGACCCAATGCGCTGCTTTAAGTGCCAGCGGTTCGGCCATACGACGGCGACCTGCAAGGGTAACCCCACCTGTGGGAAGTGCGGAAAGGCGGCTCATGAGCCAGGACACGATCTGCACGCTCCAACAGGTGTGTGTAACTGCTCCGGGGCACATCCAGCCTGGAGCAGGGAGTGTCGATTGTATCTGGAGGAAAAAAAGATACAGGAGTTGAAAACGAAAGAGCGGATATCGTATGGTGAAGCCAAGAAGCAGTATAAGGCTCTGGCTCCACCAGTCTTCACTACCAGCTTCGCGAAGACGTTATCAACTCCCGTCAGGAAAGAAAGTGTCGCTACCCAGACGTCCGTTGCGGACATGGGCACAAGTCCAATGTGCTCATGTCAGTGCAGATGTGGTGCCACACCCATCAAGGTCATTACACCTAGGACCTCGGACGTCGGTAGCAACACTCTGACGAACTCGACCATATCGACAGTAAGTTCAGCAAGTCCACCAGCTAAGGCACAGCCATCCGTTACAGTAGCTACAGACGTGGGTGCCTCTGCAACAGCAGAAAGAGCACCCATTGCAGAAGCATTACCTGCAGCAGCTATAGCAACAGGCAACGCCATCTGCCAGTAGCGGATGGCAAACTGTGCAGAAAGTCGGGGTCCGAAGTTTAAACACACGGACCCCACTGTGTTCTTGAAGTCCCCTTCTACCTCTCCTCCCAGTTCCCCAACTGGCAGGGAGAAGAAGGGGAACAGGCCTCGGGGGAAGAAAAATCCGCACGACTCCGAGGCCTTAGAACAAGTGTCGTCTTCGGACCCTGAAGACGACAAAATGCTGGTGGACGAACATAGGTCCGTTCCTCAGCAATCGCATGCGCAGGACCCACCCGACCCGGGGCGGGTGGTTTTAAATAGGTAGAATGGCTCCCATACTTCAGTGGAACGTAAACGGTTTTCAGGCTCACAAAGAGGAAGTCCAACTCTTAGCACGGTCTGATCCTTTGTGTCTCTGTCTGCAAGAGACACATTTCAGACCGTTACACCAGCCAGTGCTAAGAGGATATGGCATATTCCGAAAGGACGATACCGAGGGTGATCGAGCTAAGGGAGGAGTGGCAGTGTTGGTCCGAACACTGTCCACTCCGAACCCGTTGCTCTCACCTCCACATTACAAGCAGTAGCGGTGAAAATACACGGTCCCATCCATCTGACCGTATGCTCTGTCTATCTGCCACCCAGTGTGTCAGTCGGCTACGACGACCTGGTTGGCATTATACGACAACTCACTCGGCCCTTTCTCCTTTTGGGAGATTTCAACGCACACAGTGCGTTGTGGGGTTCAACCACAGATTGCCCCAGGGGCCGAGTGGTTGGTAGATTGATAGAGCAGGAGGAAATTTGTATCCTGAATACAGGGCAAATGACTCATTTCACCACTGCTACCGGTACGTCTTCTGCCATTGACCTTTCCTTGTGTTCCCCCTCAATTGCGGACTCCGTGCAGTGGGACGTGGATCGCGACCTTCATGGTAGCGACCACTTCCCAATTTGGATGCACGTTGAGTGTGAACGTGGAGGAGGAAATAACCGACGTAAATAGGAACGTCAGTTGTGCAGATTGGCAGCTCTACTGCCGTGCTGTACAACTGCAACCCTGTGGCAGTATACAGGATAAGGTGGAATCACTTGACAGAAGTGATTCACCGTGCAGCTGCGTTTCCATGCCGAAGAGCTCCGGAACGCTGCGAATGACGCCCGTCCCCTGGTGGAACGATGAATGTCGTTCCGCCATTCAGGGTCGCCGACGGGCGTTGCGTCGTTTTAGGTTGTGCCCAACATCTGACAACCTAGCAGCATTCCGTATTGCCAGAGCTAACGCGCGTCGAGTTATTTAGGAGAGCAAGAAGAGGTCGTGGCAGAACTTTGTGAGCACTATAAATCGTTCCACGCCTTCATCGAAAGTATGGGAGTCCATTCGCCGTATATCTGGAAGGTACTCCCGCCCACCAGTATCTGGGTTACTGGATCACGGATGTATAATTACCGACGAACGAAGCATAGAGCAGGTGATGGCGGAGAATTTCGCCGCCATCACAACGTCCGCTCAATTTGATCCTCGGTTTCAGCGACGAAGAGTCGCTGCCGAGAGGCGCCCGCTGTGCTTCGACTCGTTGAATACAAAGCCTACAACTGCCCATTTACATCTTGGGAGCTGGAGTCAGCGTTAAACAGCGCAAACGACACTGCTCCAGGGCCTGATCTGATCCAGTACCAGATGCTGAGGCATCTCAGTAAGGATGCTAAAAAGTACCTTCTAGATATTTTTAACGACATTTGGACCGGAGGACACTTCCCCGACTCGTGGAAAGAAGTAACATTAATTCCCATTTTAAAACCTGGCAAGGACAAATTGTTGCCAGGTAGTTATCGTAGTATTGCCTTGACTAGCTGCGTGGGGAAGACACTGGAGAGGATGGTGAATCGCCGCCTCGTCTGGTGTCTTGAATCCCGAAATCTTCTGAGCCGCTT
Organism: Vandiemenella viatica; assembly: GCA_031002005.1. Taxonomy (NCBI): domain Eukaryota; kingdom Metazoa; phylum Arthropoda; class Insecta; order Orthoptera; family Morabidae; genus Vandiemenella; species Vandiemenella viatica. The sequence continues at coordinate 19,476,846 of JARYHS010008074.1, read as the reverse complement.
TCAGTGTGGATTCAGGAAGATCCGTTCCACCTTGGACAACCTGATCCTCCTGGAGGCGGCAATACAGGATGCGTTCATCCGCAGCCAACACCTTGTGGGTGTTTTTTTCGACCTTGAAAAGGCCTACGATACTACCTTGGCGGCATGTGATTTTAAAACAGTTACATGAATGGGGTTTTAGGGGAAACCTACCCCGTTTTTTAAAATCATTTTTATCTGGTCGTTGCTTCCGGTGCCGAGTCGGTGGTGAAGTGTCTGATCTTTTTATTCAGGAAAACGGTGTCCCTCAGGGGTCAGTTTTAAGCTTTACGCTTTTTGCCATTGCTATTAATAGCATAGCAGCCATTATAAGGAGTCCCCTACAGTACTCCTTCTATGTGGACGACTTTTTAATTTTTATTGTATCGTCCAGCCTGAGAAGCGCTGAGCGGCAGTTGCAACTCACGCTGAACAGGCTGGATGAATGGTCAGTGCACACCGGTTTTCGTTTCTCCGCTGAGAAAACCCGGTGTGTACTTTTTACTCGCAACAGAAGCCTTTTACCAGAGCCTCACCTTACCCTGAGGAACACCGTTTTAAGTTTTAGCGATACTGTTAGATTTCTGGGCCTCATTTTTGACACAAGGCTTAACTGGCTTGCGCATCTAAAAGATGTGAGAGCCAGGGCCTTAAAAGCTCTTAACCTTTTAAAATGTCTGTGTGGCAGGTCATGGGGCGCTGACCGCTCCTGCCTGCTACAATTTTACAGAGCCTTTGTACGGTCACGGTTGGAATACGGCTGTATTGTCTATGGTTCGGCACGGGACAGCTATCTGCGTATATTGGATAGTGTCCACCATGCTGGAATTCGGCTCGCCACAGGTGCATATTGCACCAGCCCTATTGTCAGCATTTGTGCTGACTCGGGCGAGCCGCCGCTTACCATCCGCCGTCAACTCCTCATGGTGCGACACTACCTGCAGGTTGCCATAACACCTGGCAGTCCCGTGCACGACATATTGCTCCATCCCAACTACGAGCGGCTCTATACCAACCGGCATAGAGCCACTAAACCGTTCAGCTACCGTACAAAGGCTATTTTAGAACAATACGGATTCGAGCTTCCTTCTTTTTATCACCAGGTTTGGAGTAAATCTCCTCCCTGGCTTTTAAAGAGGCCCAGAACAATTTTAGAATTATCGCGGCACAACAAGCTGTGTACCGCCGATAGTGTTTTTATCAGAATTTTTAGAGATGTTTTAAACCAGTATCACACGTTTACCCCGGTGTATACGGATGGGTCTAAGCAGGCTAACGGAGTTGGTTGCTCCGTAGTGTTCCCTCGAGCGACTTACACATTCAAATTGGACGGCAGGTGCAGCGTTTATACTGCCGAATGCTATGCCGTGTTCAAGTCGCTCCAGCATATGAAAGTAATGCGCGATAAGTTGTTCATCATATGCTGTGATTCCCTCAGTTGTATTCAGGCGATAGGAAATATGTATCCAGCAGATCGTCTAGTCCAGGACATCCAGGACGCCCTCCTTTCCCTTCAATCTCGTGGAAAGGAGGTGTTATTCTGCTGGGTACCGGGGCATGTGGGAATCAGAGGGAACGAGGCAGCTGATCAAGCTGCCAAGTTAGCCTGCGACAAGGTCAGAACCGACTTTGAACCGGTCCCAAAGTCAGACCTTGCCTCGGCGGCGAAGAGATTTATTTTTGATGTTTGGCAGACGCAGTGGCTGGAAGTTGAGCATAATAAGCTCCGGCTGGTCAAACCGACCGTTCAGCCGTGGAGCAGCTCCTTCCAGCGGGCGAGGAGGGATGAGGTTCTCCTTACTCGCCTCCGAATAGGGCACTGTCCTCTGACGCACAGCTTTCTTCTCCGCCGAGAGGACCCTCCGGAATGTGATGCTTGTGGCGTACCTTTGATGGTACGCCACATTTTAACTGAATGTGTATTGTTTTTAGATCTAAGGGCAGACGTTGGCTTAGCCAACGATCTGTCCCTTATTTTAAACGATGATCGTGACAACGTGGCTAAGGTTTTAAAGTTTTGTTGCTTGGCCGGTCTTGTCCCAAAAATTTTGGGCAGATCGGCCTAGGTTTTAAATTGGATTGGTGGCCGTTTACAACCACTTATCCAAGTACTGATTTTACTTGTGACACTGCTTGTACAGCCAGCCAGCTAATCGTTTTTTAACTGGTTGGCCTTTCTATCTTTATTTTCTATTCTAGTCTTAGTTTTATATTTTATGTTGCCGTCTGTGTGGCCGATCTCTTTACAGTCGGCCACGCAGACGGTTTTTTAGTTAATATGTTAGTGTTTTATTGTGCTGTATGTGTGGCCGACCCCTTTACAGTCGGCCACACAGACGGCAATTTTGCCACGTTGTCACGCCTGGTTTTTGTTAGGGCGCTAATGACCCCGTCGTCGACGTGCCCTAAAACTTAAAAAAAAAGAAAGAAAAAAGCTACTACAAGTCTCCCACCATGTCCCATTTTCCTGTCCTGTACAGCATAAATACAAATGCTGAACTTGCAGCATGTTCTGAATTATATGACATGCCCAAAACACTGCCACCTCTGTATTCCAAATAGGAGTTTATATGAATTTCATCTAGATTCAAAACCACATGAACATCATTGGTGTTCAAATACTGAAATTTCTGTTTTGCATAAGATAGGAAATTACTTCCCCCAAGCTTTTCATGTGGTGGATTTACATTAAATCTGCTGCAGATTCTACGTAAAGTACTGGGATGTAGTATTTTCATTAAAGAACTGCTACGTACAAACTTATAAGCATGAGAGGAAATGGTATAAAATAAACAACAAAATATCATGAATGTGGAACTAAACCTAAGATTAAATCTCTTGACATTTATGAGCCCAACTTGCTCAGATATAAATTATACTACCTCCTTTTCACAATCCTCTACTTCACCTTGCAACACTCCTAAACTTTCTTTTACCATCTGTACAATATTATTTACACAGAATTCTGAGCACCAAGAATATAAATCTGAAAACTCTTGCAATATACTCACAATGTTATGTACAATATATTATTTATCTTTTGAGGAAAAGATAACCTTCCTAATACCTTTAATTCCAAATTTCCCCTAAACAGTGAAACATTTAAATTTTTATCTACAACAGCAGAATGTGTGATTAATGGTGCTGTGTTTCTTGTGATCTTCAAAAAATACACAAATTCACTGTTCACTTTCATATAAAGGTGGTGATGGATGTGATCGGTATTGGAGGAACCTAATGGGGAGATGAAAGTGGGGGTATGGATAGGATGGTGAGAGATGTGAAAAGAGTGAAGGCAGTCAACTAGAGTGCGGCCGTTGGTGTTAGTGAGATGGTCGCCAAGGAATGTGTGCTGCGCGTTGAAGTCTCGTAATATAATATAGTGTTGGAAGGTGGTGAAGTATTCTAGTAAGGGAACAGGGATAGGGTCAGAAGGTCGGACATAGAGTGAGGTAATTATCAGAGGGGGTGAGTTTTTCTTAATGATTTTGACGGCAACACATTATAGGTCGGAAAAGCAGGAAAGGAGGGGGACTTCTGAGAGGGATTTTAGAGTTAATGTGGCAACACCTCCGCGGGCCTCAACTGGCCTGTCACGGCAAAAGGCGTTGAAACCAGGAATTTGAAGGTTTGATTTCGGGGATGCGTAGGTTTCCGCCAGGGTTGCAATATGGACGTTGTTGGCAACATGTGAATGGCCTTTTTGTGTCGAAAACCGCCAATGTTTATGAAATATGGCCGCAAGTAACTACTCATTGTTGTCTGGTCCATTATGTCTCATGGGAAAGGGTGGAGGGGTCTGGTGATGGTGAGGTGAATCTGGTTGTTGTCCTGTGTGATTTTGACAGTCCTATTGAGGAATTGTCTACATTGTTGTGTCAAGTGTTTCATGATGCCAGGTTTTCTGTCTTGGAATAGGTTAGCAAGGATAGCGTAGAGTAGTCTGATAACGTCATCTTTTAGTGCTATTTCCTCAATGGAGTCGGAGTCGATAGAGTCTAGAGGGGGGGAGGGTTCACCTGTGCACTTGATTTTTGAGGCCATGTCAGAGGCTATGGCTTCTTTAGGTTTGCTGTGTCATTTCCTGGCTGTGGCGTTGTGAGGACCTTTGCAATTAATACATTGAGGTTTATCCTCTTTTTTGGGCATTTGGTTATTGGGTGGTCCCCTCCGCAGTGAGTGCATGTGGGGGTGCACTTAGAGCAGGAGGAGGAGGGGTGTTGATACGAGAGGCAGTGCGAGCACTGGGCAGGGAGGGGAGGGGACGGCTCTGTTCTGTACCTGAACATTTGAAAGTAGAACCCCTCTTCTAGAAGATAGTCTACAGTGTATTTTGAGTAAGTGATTATCCTCATCATCATGGTGGGGGAGTTAGTAGCTCTTGAATGGATGGTGAAAACCTAATGAAATTCTAGGCCTTGTTGATTTAGTGCCTGACCAATTTCTTCCTCCGTGATATCGTAGTCCACACCTTTTACCACAACGGAGAAAGATGGTGAGCGAGCAGGTTGGCTGGTTGGGAAGCGAGGTGGAGAGTAAGTGATGGAAATTGGTGTTCTGAAAGCAGTGGAGAGTTGCTTTTGAAGGTAGGATCTAAGGTCAGGGGCTGTGGTTTTGACAATTAGACTATTTCTGGTGGCTTTTAGATATTCTATAGGCTTTTTAATTGTTTGCTGAAAGATTTGTGCAATTACTTTTTGGTTGTAGTTCTGGGGGATATTGTACACAAAGTAAGTATGCAGAGGTCGGGGAGGGTGGGGAGAATAGGGAGGGTAGAGCAGGGATGGGAGGTCAGAGGAACTGTGAGTAGGAGAACCAGTGGTGACATCTGTGAGAGAGGGTGCGGTCGGGAGGAGAGGGGGGCACAGAGTCGGAGGGTTTCGGTTTTTTAGCTTGGTGGGTGACGGGGTTTGTCAGGGTGACAGGGATTGCCACTTTACTGCAGGCTGTAGGGGCGCTAGAGCGTCTGGGTGCGCTAGGGTTGATTTGCTTTGCAGTCCATGGGAGTAGTTGGAGGGTTTGGGGGGGGGGGGGCCATCGTGATGGTGTTGTTTGTGCCGCGGGGAGGGGGAGCCATCGTGATAGTGTTGTTTGAGCCATGAATAACCAGGGTTGAAGTTGTCACCGTAAGGTTGCAACAACCCTGGTGACTTCCTGCTTAGAACAGAACGCGGGAGTACCGCCAAAGACGGGTCCCTGGAGAGCAAATGTCCCTAACAGCCTTCGGTTGATGATGATCAGGGTAACTGGTGATGTCAGAGATAATTGGTGTTTGAAGAAGAAGTCTCGCCGATGTTGGCACTGCCAGAGTGATGGGCTGGCGCAGGCTCGAAGGATGCAGCAGGCAGGGCCGCAGTAGAGAAGCAGGAGGTAGTTCTGGATGGTCTGGGAGAAGTCTCGAGGAAGTAGAGGTCTCGTAGCAGCAAGCAGAAACTCGAATACTCGGCGGGCATCAACAGTTATAAAACAATTGATGCCGGAAAGAAGGCTCTAGCTTTCTTTGTGCTCGGCGGTTTCAGTTGCAGGAACTGATTTCGCTAGTGGTGAGTGGAAATGCTTTTTCAGATTTCAGTATAGGCACTGAATAAGCAGTCTTAGGACCGCATGACGATATTTAGTCGGATGACCTTTGCTTTTTCAGTACAGCCATTCTCTGCCAGTATTCATGGCAGTCTACTGTGGAGCCTTTGTCCTTAAACATTTAATCCATCTTCAGTGGATGTTGTAACACCTCTCGATAGGTATATCTTCTTTGTTGGCTCTTGTTGATTTATCTTATTGTTGTTTTGGTGTGTCATCAGTTGCAAGCGAAAGCCGTGTGGAAGCTGCCGGGCTCGCTGATCTTCATGAATCTCTCTGGATGAGTTGCGTAAGCAACTCGATGATGGTTACAAGTTTTGATCCCAATTCTGCTTTTGCTGTGTCGTGGTTGCGGCATCTAGGAGGCTGTGGTCGACTTGGTGATCGATCGAGTTGAGTTCTGTATGGAGCTCTCGAACCATGGCGAGGCTGATCGGGGTTGCATGCCCCGATTTCGCAGTGGGGCGTTGCAGCTTTCTTGGCAGTCTGATGGCGAACGTTGCTGGCCGGTGTGATCCTCTCCGCTTAGGGGGCAGATTCGGCAGGATGACTCGTCGATTTTCCCCGCTGCAGGTGCTTCCGGGCAGGACATCCTTGACGGCAAGCTGCATGAAGTCCCCTGCAGTTGTAGCAGGTGGGGTTCTCCTTTGGCTTGAGGCAGGCCGCCGGCTGATTCTGTTGTTGTTGTTGTTGTTGTTGTTGTGGTTTAAGGGCGCGTCGACGGCGAGGTCATTAGCGCCCTAACAACGACCGGCTTAGCAATGGCTGATTCTCCTTCCCTCAACGCACGCATCTGAGCTTGAGAGTGCAGTGCTTTGCATAGTGCTCAAATTCTTGGCGTTTAAAGCACTGAATGATGTCTGTCTTGCGCGCAGGTCTGCTGCATTGCGTACTAACTGAGATCTTCTTGGTTGTGGGTGCTGTCTTCATAGAAGTTGCAGTTATCTTGATCTGTTCTTCTGCCAAAAGGTTCTTCACGTCATGAATCTCCTGCATCCACACATATATTTCGACTCGTAAAATCAACTATTTCTGAATTCATCACAGAAGTCTGTGAAGCAATCTATGAAGCATTAAAGGAATTCATCAAGGTAAGATTAAATAAACCAGATATTAAGAAGAACTTATTTATTAATAATTTTTTAACATTGTTAGGCATAATTTTAATTATAAATGTTGCATCTGCTCCAATTTCTCTTTATTGTTAACATTAGGGTTTTATTTGAAGGTGCTGTCGTCGAATTCTGTTCAAGTAAAGTTGAATGTGTTCTTGTGCTTCTAATGCCAACATTAAGGGCAAAGATTTCAATTGAAGACCAATATGTTTACCGAACACCTCAAACTCATTTTCTTCAGCTACAGAATTAGTAGTCTCCGCTATCTCTTTTAAGTGATGGACCATGCTGGAGAGCTGGGAAAGTTTCCTCCTTTTTGTTGAAGGGGTGCATTTAGGTTCACGAAAAGTGTCCCCTGCAGTTCTATTTTGCTCAGTATCTGTATCATCAGTGTGTGAACTATTGGAAGCCTGAAAATAATAATAATAATAGTAAAAATGTTAGTATCAAAATATTCATGGACATAAATCTTTTTTTATTTCTTTCAGGTTCCTACCACTGTAGACTGGAAAACAATTGGGAATAGTTTTAGAAAAGAATGGAACTTTCCTGGATGCAGTGGAGCAATCGAAGGCAAACATGTCATCATTAATGAACCTTCTGAATCAGAAAGCTTATACTATAATTACAAAGAGACAAACAGCATTGTCTTAATGGCTGTTGTAGATTATAAATATCACTTGAGTTATGTAGACGTAGGATGTAATGGAAGGGTTTCTGATGGAGGCGTATTTCGTAATTGTAATTTGTACCAAGCATTAGAAAGCGATATACTACGAGAAAGTAATGTCTTAGTTGGCGACAATGCGTTTCCCTTGAAAGAGTATCTGTTAAAACCTTTTCCAGGAAATCGATTACGTTAAAGGGGAAAAAAAATTAACTATCGTTTATCTCAGGCAGAAGAATAGTCGAAAACGCTTTCAGTTTACTTGCTGCCAGATTCAGAGTGTTTGAGAAACTGATACCCTACAGTCCTGAGAAAGTTGTTAAGATATTAAAGGCGTGTTGCGCTCTACACAATTGGCTCCGTAAAACAAAATTACAGAACAAGCGGTATGAATACACAGTGGACAAAGATGTTTGTGATGAAGGAATTACTATTCCCGGTAACTGGAGGAATGAGCCGCAGTCTCGAAGATTGCAATAGCTACTAAATTCTTTGAGTAACCGTTCATCCCAAAGGTTTAAAGATCTTCGAGAGAGATATGTAAATTATTTTGTCGAAGATGGATCTGTCCCTAGGCAAAGTGACGTTGCCAAAGTGGAGTTGGAAGCAAAGTGAAGTCATGATATAGACCAAGGGGGAAGACAGGGATCTGACAAACTCAAAATCGTATCGGCCGATCTGCCTGCTAAACGTCCTTGGAAAGGTTCAGGAAAAAGTATTGATTAACAAACTGCAGTATCGCAGAAGCCAAATAGGCATTAACATGAACAAATATGGCTTTCAAGCAGGCAGGTCGACCGAAGATGCGGTAAATTTAGTTAAAAGTAGTTCTATGAAGTATGTAATAGGAATTTTCATAGATATTTCCGGGGCTTTTGACAATTTATGGTGGCCAATGTTGTTCCGCCGCCTAAGGGAAATCAACTGTCCAAGTAACCTGTATAATACACTGCGGGATTACTGTAAGTATAGATTCGCCACATTGAGATGTCCACGAGGGAAGGTAGATAAACGTCTAAAGCGGCCCATACACGGACAGCCGTTGCTTGCGATTTCTTCAGAATGTCCAGCAACGGCTTGGCAGCGACTGCTGGAAGTCGCCACTAACGAAGAAAGAGAAACCCAGCAACGGCTTGCGATTTCACTCAGTTTCTCACCGACCGTCAAGATGAGCAGTAGTAAAATAGCTGCTGCTGTGCTAGTGTTGGATGAGTGTGGAGTGTTCGCGATGAAACGAAAACGGAAGAGATCAGAGTGGTCGAAACAGTGGTTACGGGAAAGAAGAAAGTGGTCTCATATAAATCTATTGCACCACTTAAAAGACAACAGTGCGCAGGACTACAAAAACTACTTGAGGATGACAGAGAGTGATTTTAATTACTTGTAAGAACACATAACACCCGGCATTTCTGAACAAAATACGACGATGAGAGAGTCCATATCTGCTGAACACCGCCTTGTAGCTACACTTCGATTTTTAGCTACTCGTAGAAGTTTAGAAGATTTAAAATTTTCTTGTGCAATATCGGCACAATCACTGGGGAAAATAATTCCTGAAACTTGCAAGGAGATCTACAAGTGCCTGAAAACTGAGTTTATGAAAGTAAGTAATGATACAATAGTATTTCTGAAATATCAGTTGCAGTAGTTTACTGTACTCAAATTATAAAATAGAATCCTTTCCCATCATTTATTAGTGTGTGTTCTAACTTGATTTGTAACCCCATTAAACTCACTAAACTGTTTTTTATTATTATTTAAATTATTAATGTATAAATTTTTTTTATTATCACTGGCCCTTTTTTTTACAACAAATCTATTTTAGGTTTTCAAACCGTAGTTTTAAACTTACGTGATTAATTTTATTTTATAATATTAATTGCGTATAATAAATTACTAATTGTATATATTAGGCTAAAATATCATATTTTTCCCCTTGAAAAAGCAATCAATTTTGTTAGTTACCTAATAAAATAGTAGTTCTCACAATAGGAGGTAAAAAAAACAGTATTGTAGTTAGTCAAAATAACTCCTTTTTATTTGAAAAATACAAGCAGGTGGTTCACAGTTCAATTAAATTTAGGTCCACTGAAGGCATCGGTTGACAAAGAGTGAAATCTATATTCATTTACATCCCTTGGATGACTCAGATCCTCAAGCTGTAGTCCGCTAGTACTTGCAGCAGCGCTGCTTTCCAACGGTGGGCTGGTAGCGGCAGTACCAGATCCAAAGTAGGTTGAGGAAGACGTACTGTGGAGATCAACAGGGCTGTACTGATACTGTGGATGGTTATGTAAATAGGTGTGGTCTGCTAATTTATCTTGTAGTCCTGCGTGCAAGACCTCGGTGATCAATTTTCCGAGTAAAGACTCTGACCTTGGCTCATTTTTCTTAGTTTTGAAGCAACTAATTTCCCAAAAATATCATAGTCATCATCTTCCTTCTCTAGTGTGAACATGGCTTTTGACATTAATTTTTGACGTTGTGTTTCGGGTGTGTCAACTCTTTTTCTTTTCATCCCGGGTCTCACAAAGCTT
>JARYHS010008074.1:19426015-19465929 GCA_031002005.1 Vandiemenella viatica | reverse complement strand
TGTATTATTTCTTATTGTGTGTTTTAATCATTGGTTTCATATATTCTAATGTATTTCGACTGATTATCAGAATTTTCTAATTAGAAATGTTGTTGTTGTTGTTGTTGTTAAGGTTTAAGGCGCGTCGACGGCGGGGTCATTAGCGCCATAACAATAAGCGGATTAGCAATGTGGCTTAAAATCTAAATATTACCGTGTATATGGCCGACTATAGAAGATGTTGTTGTTGTTGTTGTTGTTGTTGTTGTTTTAGGGCGCGTCGACAGCGGGTCATTAGCGCCCTAACAAAAACCAGGCGTGACAACGTGGCGAAATTGCCGTCTGTGTGGCCGACTGTAAAGGGGTCGGCCACAGAGACAGCACAATAAAATACTAACATACTAACTAAAATACCGTCTGCCTGGCCGACTGTATAGAGGTCGGCCACACAGACGGCAACATAAAATATAAAACTGTGACTAAAATATAATACATTAACTGGTTGGCTGTAGATGGGCCAACCAGGTTAAAAAAACAAATTAGCTGGCTGGCTGTAAAAGGGCCAGCCATATAATCAGTGTCACAAATAAAAACAGTACTTGGATTGGTGGTTGTACACGGCCACCAATCCAAACTAGAACCTAGGCCGATCTGCCCAAAATTTTTGGGACAAGACCGGCCAAGCAACAAAACTTTAAAACCTTAGCCACGTTGTCACGTCATCGCTTAAAGTAAGGGACAGATCGTTGGCTAAGCCAACGTCTGCCCTTAGATCTAAAAACAATACACATTCAGTTAAAATGTGGCGTACCGTCAAAGGTACGCCACAAGCATCACATTCCGGAGGGTCCTCTCGGCGGAGAAGAAAGCTGTGTGTCAGAGGACAGTGCCCTATACGGAGGCGAGTAAGGAGAACCTCATCCCTCCTCGCCCGCTGGAAGGAGCTGCTCCACGGCTGAACGGTCGGTTTGACCAGCCGGAGCTTATTATGCTCAACTTCCAGCCACTGCCTCTGCCAAACATCAAAAATAAATCTCTTCGCCGCCGAGGCAAGGTCTGACTTTGGGACCGGGTTCAAAGTCGGTTCTGACCTTGTCGCAGGCTAACTTGGCAGCTTGATCAGCTGCCTCGTTCCCCTCTGATTCCCACATGGCCTGGTACCCAGCAGAATGCCACCTCCTTCCCACAAGATTGGAGGGAAAGGAGGCGTCCTGGATGTCCTGGAATAGACGGTCTGCTGGGTACATAGTTGCTAATGCCTGAATGCAACTAAGGGAATCACAGCATATGAGGTACTTCTTGTCGCGGCGTGCCTTCATATGCTGGAGCGACTTTAGCAGGGCATAGCACTCCGCAGTGTAAACACTGCACCTGCTATCCATCTTGTATTTGTAAGTCGCTCGAGGGAACACTATTGAACAGCCTACACTGTTAGCCTGCTTAGACCCATCCGTATACACCGGGGTGAAAGTGTGATATTGATTTAAAATATCAGTAAAAATATGAATAAAAACACTGTCAGCGGTTAGCAGTTTGTTATGCCGTGACAGTTCTAAAATTAATCTGGGCCTCTTTAAAAGCCAGGGAGGGGATTTACTCCAACCCTGGCGATAAAAAGAGGGAAGCTCAAATCCGTAATGTTCTAAAATAGCCTTCGTACGGTAGCTGAACGGTTTTAGTGGCTCTATGCCGGTTTGGCATAGAGCCGCTCGTAGCTGGGATGTAAAACTATGTCGTACACGGGACTGCCAAGTGTTATGGCAATATGCGTATAGTGTCGCACCATGAGGAGTTGCCGGCGGATGGTAAGTGGTGGCTCGCCCGAGTCAGCACAAATGCTGACAATAGGGCTGGTGCGATATGCACCAGTGGCGAGCCGAATTCCTGCATGGTGGACACTATCCAGTATCCGAAGATAACTGTCCCGTGCCGAACCATATACGATACAACCATACTCGAGACGCGACCGTACAAAGGCTCGATAAAACTGTAGCAGGCAGGAGCGATCAGCGCCCCACGACCTGCCGCACAGACATTTTAAAAATATTAAGAGCTTTTAAGGCCCTGGCTTTCACATCTTTAAGATGTGGAAGCCAGTTAAGCCTGGTGTCAAAATGAGGCCCAGAAATCTAACTGTTTAGTAAAATTTAAAACGGTGTTCCTCAAGGTAAGGTGAGGCTCAGCTAAAAGACTTCTGCTACGAGTAAAAAGTACACACCGGGTTTTTCTCGTCAGAGAATCGAAAACCGGTGTGCACTGACCAATTCATCCAGCCTGTTCAGCGCGAGTTGCAGCTGCCGCTCTGCGCTTCTCAGGCTGGACGATGCAATAAAAATTAAAAAATCGTCCATATATAAGGAGAACCGAATGGGACTACTTATAACCAAAGATATACTGTTAATTGCGATAGCAAATAGGGTCACGCTTAAAACTGACCCCTGAGGGACACCGTTTTCCTGAATAAAAAGATCAGACACTTCACCACCGACTCGGTACCGGAAGCAACGACCAGATAAAAATGATTTTAAAAAACGGGGTAGGTTACCCTAAAACCCCATTCATGTAACTGTTTTAAAATAACATGCCGCCAGGTAGTATCGTAAGCCTTTTCAAGATCGAAAAAAACACCCACGAGGTGTTGGCTACGTATGAACGCATCCTGTATTGCCGCCTCCAGGAGGATCAGGTTGTCCAAGTGGAACGGAACTTCCTGAATCCACACTGAAAGCGGCTCAGGAGATTACGGGATTCAAGACACCAGACGAGGCGGCGATTCACCATCCTCTCCAGTGTCTTCCCACGCAGCTAGTTAAGGCAATACTACGATAACTACCTGGCAACAATTTGTCCTTGCCAGGTTTTAAAATGGGAATTAATGTTGCTTCTTTCCACGAGTCGGGGAAGTGTCCTCCGGTCCAAATGTCGTTAAAAATATCTAGAAGGTACTTTTTAGCATCCTTGCTGAGATGCCTCAGCATCTGGTACTGGATCAAATCAGGCCCTGGAGCAGTGTCATTTGCGCTGTTCAACGCACTCTCCAGCTCCCAAGATGTGAATGGGCAGTTGTAGGCCTCTGAATTCGACGAATCGAAGCACAGCGGGCGCCTCTCGGCAGCGACTCTACGTCGCTGAAACGAGGGTCAAAGTTATCGGACGAAGTGATGGCGGCGAAGTTCTCCGCCATCAGCTGCGCTATGCTTCGTTCGTCAGTAATAATACGTCCATGATCCAGTAACCCAGATACTGTGTGCGCGGGAGTACCTTCCAGATATACGGCGAATGGACTCCCATACTTTCGACGAAGGTGTGGAACGATTGATAGTGCTCACAAAGTTCTGCCATGACCTCTTCTTACTCTCCTTAATAACACGGCGCGCCTTAGCTCTTGCTATACGGAACGCTGCCAGGTTGTCGGATGTAGGATACAACCTAAAACGCCGCAACGCCCGTCTGCGACCCTGGATGGCGGAACGACATTCGTCGTTCCACCAGGGGACGGGCATCCTTCGCAGCGTTCCGGAGCTTTTCGGCATGGAAACGTCAGCTGCACAGTGAATCACTTCCGTGAAGTGATTCACCTTCTCTTGTATACTGCCTACAAGTTGCAGTTGTACAGAGCGGCAATAGATTTGCCAATCTGCACAACTGACGTTCCATTTGCGCCGGTTATTTCCCCCCCCCACGATCGCACTCGACGTGCAACCAAATAGGGAAGTGGTCGCTTCCATGTAGGGTCGCGATCCACCTCCCATAGCACGGAGTCTGCGATTGAGGGAGAACACAAGGAAAGGTCAATGGCAGAAGACGTACCGGTAGCAGTGGTGAAATGAGTCATTTGCCCTGTATTCAGGATACAAATTTCCTCCTGCTCCATCAATCTACCAATCACTCGGCCCCGGGGGCAATCGGTGGTGGAACCCCACAACGCACTGTGGGCGTTGAAATCTCCCAAAAGGAGAAAGGGCCCGAGTGAGTTGTCGTGTAATGCCAACCAGGTCGTCGTAGTCGACGGACAAACTGGGTGGCAGATAGACAGAGCATACGGTCAGTTGTATTGGACCGTTGTATTTTTCACCGCTACTGCTTGTAGATGAGAGGTGAGAGCGACGGGTTCGGAGTGGACAGTGTTCCGAACAAACACGGCCACTCCGCCCCTCGCTCGATCACCCTCGGTATCGTCCTTTCGGAATATGTCATAACCTCTTAGCACAGGCTGATGTTGTGGTCTAAAGTGTGTCTCCTGGAGACAGAGACACAATGGATTAGACCGTGCTAAGAGCTGGACTTCCTCTTTGTGAGCCTGGAAACCGTTTACGTTCCACTGAAGTATGGGAGCCATTCTACCTATTTAAAACCACCACCCCCCCCGGATCGGGTGGGTCTTCCTTCTCTGATAGCTGAGGAACGGAACAAGGTACGTCCACCAGCATGATATCGTCTTCGGTGTCCGAAGACGATTTTCGTTGTGAGGCCTCGGGGTCTTGCGGATTTTTCATCCGCCGAGGCCTGTCCCTCCTCTTCTCCTTTCCAGAAGGGGATCTGGGAGGAGAAGTCGGAGGGGATTTCACAAACATAGCGGGGTCCGTCAGCTTAAATTTCGGACCCCTTACCTTTTGCACTGTTTTGCCATCCGCTGCCGGCAGATGGCGTTGCCGTTTTCACTTCTTTTGTAGAAGCTGTTTCTGCTTTAGGGGCCGCTTCTGCTGTTGCAGAGGGGCCCACAGCAGTAGCGGATGGCAGTGTCTTTGCTGGTGGACTTACGGAACCTGCTGTCGATGTGGTCGATGTTGTCAGAGTATTGCTACCGACGTCCGAGGTCCTAGGTGTAATGACCTTGATGGGTGTGGCACCACATCTGCACTGACATGAGCACATTGGACTTGTGCCCATGTCCGCAACGGACGTCTGGGTAGCAATACTTTCTTTCCTGACGGGAGTTGATAACGTCTTCGCGAAGCTGGTAGCGAAGACTGGTGGAGCCAGAGCCTTATATTTCTTTTTGGCTTCGCCATAAGAAATCCGCTCTTTCGTTTTTCAACTCCTGTATCTTTTTTTCCTCCAGATACAATCGACACTCTCTGCTCCAGGCTGGATGTGCCCCGGAGCAGTTCACACACACCTGTGGGAGCGTGCAGCTAGTGCCTGGCTCATGAGCCGCCTTTCCGCACTTGCCACAGGTGGGGTTGCCCTTGCAGGTCGCCGTCGTATGACCGAACCGCTGGCACTTAAAGCAGCGCATTGGGTCCGGTACATACGGGCGAATATTCAAGTTCAAATATCCTGCTTTGATGTTTTTGGGCAACGTTGGAGTGTCGAACGTGAGGACGAAGGTGGCTGTCTTCTCAAGACTGCCGTTAACCCTTCGCTTAATCTGACGAACCTCGACCACATGTTCTGTTGACCACTCCTTAAGGAGTTCCTCGGTCTCTAAATCCATAAGGTCCCTGCTGGTGATGACACCTTTACTTGAATTTAGAGTTTTATGGAGTTCGCACTTCACTGCGAACTCCCCGAGCTTCTCGCACTTAAGGAGTTGGACAGCCTGCCTCTGGGTGGATGTCTCCAAAAGCAGTGTTCCATTCCTCAGCTTTTTTACGGATTTGAGGGTACCCGCAATACCCTCTAATCCTTTCTGAACATAGAATGGAGAGACCTTCTCAAAAGATCCCTCCACCCTTGTCATAATAACGAAGGCATTGTCGATAATACAACCCTTGCCGTTACTGTTGTTTACATCCGGGGAGGGCTTTCAACCCTAGCCCGTTTGTATGAACTGGGTGTGTTTTTATTAACCTGCGACACACCCGGGCCGCAGGGGTTTTTGGGTTTTTTTGTGGAAGGAATTTTTGTTCCCACGAGTAAAAACCACTTAAAAAAGAAATGCTTGTACAACAGGGGTGCGCAGGTGCCCCTGAGGTCGCACGTTAGCGGGTGGTTCGCCTCACCACTCATCCGCCTCCTCGGCACGTGTCCGACCTTGAGGTTGAGGGGTTTTTTATAGAGGTTTGTACCGTCCTCGCGATCCGGGCGATGAAGCCAAGATCCCCGTTCTCCTAGGCACACAACGTTCCACCGCCACGCCCTACGGTGGTCGTTGAAGCATGGTAGGAGTTTACGGTGTGGGAAACTTGCGGCGCTCACAAGTTTCCAGCTCGGGCACCGCGGGTTCGCCAAACCCGTACCTGGCACTTGCGTACCAGGCCCCTGCGGGGGACTATAGAAGAGTCGGCCACACAGACGGCAAATCCAAATAAAATGCTAAAATATTTACTGTAAAGGGACAATTAAAAAACATTCTTCATAGCCCATATCTGGTTGGCTGTAAAGAGGCCAGCCAGACATAAAAACTTAAAACTAATAGCAAAACGATAAAAACGAGACAAAACAAAACAAAGTACATGGATGAGTGGCTGTAAAATAGCTACTCATTCATCTTAAAGGACTAGGCAGGTCTTCCCTAAAATTTTGGGATACGACCACCCAGTGCACAGAATTTTAAAACTTTAGCCACATAGCTAGCTTCATTACCAAAAATAAGAGACAGATCATTGGCTAAGCCAACGTCTGCCCTTAAATTTAAAAACACTACACAATCAGTTAAAAAGTGGCGCACCGTCAGAGGCACGACACAAGAATCACATATGGGTGGGTCCTCCCGGCGGAGAAGGAAACTATGAGTTAGAGGACAGTGCCCTATACGGAGGCGAGTAAGGAGAACCTCATCCCTCCTCGCCCGCTGGAAGGAGCTGCTCCACAGCTGAACGGTCGGTTTAACCAGCCGGAGCTTGTTATGCTCAACTTCCAGCCACTGCCTCTGCCAAACATCAAAAACAAATCTCTTCACCTCTCTTCACCGCCGAGGCAAGGTCTGACTTTGGGACCGGATCAGAGTCAATTCTGACCTTGTCGCAGGCTAACATAGCAGCTATATCAGCTTCCTCGTTCCCCCTGATCCAGCAGTCCAGATACTGGTGGGCGGGAGTACCTTCCAGAAATACGGCAGATGAACTCCCATACTTTTGACGAAGGAGTGGAACGATTTATAGTGCTCACAAAGTTCTGCCATGACCTTTTCTTGCTCTCCTTAATAACACGACGCACCTAAGCTCTGGCAATACGGAACGCTGCAAGGTTGTCTGTTGTTGGGTACATCCTAAAGCGACGCAACGTCCGTCTACGACCCTGAATGGCGGAACGACTTTCATCGGTCCACCAGGAAACGGGCGTCCTTCGCAGCGTTGTGGAGCTCTTCGGCATGGAAACGTCAGCTGCACGGTGAATCACTTCTGTAAAGTGATACACCTGCTCCTGTATACACTCACAGGGCTCTAGTAATACGGAGCGGAAGAAGAGTAGCCAATCGGCTTTACTGACGTTCCATTTTCGTCGGTTATTGCCTCCCCGTCCCTCCCACTAGACGTACGTCCAAATAGGGAAGTGGTCGCTTCCATGGAGGTCGCGATCCACTTCCCACTGCACGGAGTCCGCGATCGAAGGAGAGCACAACGAAAGGTCAATGCCAGAGGACGATCCGGTAGTAGTGGTGAAGTGGGTCGTTTGTCCTGTATTCAGGATACAGACGTTGTTCTGCTCCATTAACCCTTTCGTGACCAAATTATTTACAGAAGTTGTGGAATTCTTATGAGCACTTTATTGCGCTAAGGAACCCCACTTAAAATTATAGTTTCAATCTTGAATGTGAATAATTAGTCTATAATTACAAAAAAATTAGTGGGAACTATTGTTCCCACTGAACTCTGGACTAACTCAACTCGGGAATTTGAAAAAAAAAAAATATTTATTTTTAAGTGCAAAAAACATCAGAAATATTACATTTAAACATGTATTAATTTGTGTTGTCATTTGAGTTTACTATGGTAATGTACTATGGAATATAGAAAAACATGGTGCTATACACAAAGGTACACCACAGCTGCTACACATTACTTTTGTTCTCTTTTATTTGTCCTTTGTGCTACATAAACGGCATCTTCTGTTTGACATGTTTCCAGTTTCACTAGCTTCTATTGTCAAATCAAAACCATTATCATCACATTGCACAATAATGTTACCACTAACATCGTTCGAAATTTGTGAAGTATTCGCTGAATCATCATCAGAATCTGAGTCAGCATTGAAATCTGAATCTTCTGCATCTTCTGGTAGGGAGTGCAAAATTCTCAGAATTTCTTCTGGCCTGAGCCCAGGCATTCTAAACAATGGGAAACACACAATAAACAAAATGCCGATTTTACAGCTACACAGTTTGCACATCCCAAACAGTTCAGTGGGATAAATAGTTCCCACTAACTTTCCTTGCTACACAGTTTGCACATCCCAAACAGTTCAGTGGGATAAATAGTTCCCACTAACTTTCCTTGCAATTTTTCTGTGGTTTTCGGTGAAATTTGCTAAATACAGTCATATACTGTCTCCTTAGTAAATATGAAAGTGGAAAAATATAAAACAAGTCACTTCACACACAACAGAAAAGCGCAGAATACAAATATAGCTGTTGTGGTCAAATTATTGGGTCCCTTACACTCAGAAACCGCGCCACTGCATTTATTGACTAAGAATGTAGACATACAACAGCTTCTGCGAGCCAGTTGATAAACTACACATAGTTACCACACTATAACAGAGATGGGAGAACAAGTTAGATGTGGGAACAATGATTACCAGTGAACTTAAGCCGAAAACAAAGAAGTGGGAACTATAGTTCCCACTGGTCACGAAAGGGTTAATCTACCAACCATTCGGCCTCGGGGGCAATCGGTGTTCGAGCCCCTCAACGCACTATGTGCGTTGAAGTCTCCTAGGAGGAGGAATGGCCGAGTAAGCTGCCGCAGTATGTCGGTAAGTTCGTCATACTACGGGGTCATTCGGTGGTAGATAGATGGAGCATACGGTCAACATAATAGGACCGTGTATCCTCACTGTCACTGCTTGTAGATTAGAGGTGAGAGCAATAGGTTCGGAGTGGACAGTGTTTCGGACAAACACAGCCACTACCCCCTTAGCTCGATTACCCTCGGTATCGTCCTTTCGGTATATATCCTCTTAGCACTAGTTGGTGCGATGGTCTAAAATGTGTCTCCTGTAAGCAGAGACACAATGGATTAGACTGTGCTAAGAGTTGGACTTTCTCTTTGTGAGCCGGAAAGTATGGGAGCCATCCTATCTTTTTAAAACCACCCGCCCCGGTTCGGGTGGGTCCTCCGACGGTGATTTCTGAGGAACGGGAACAGGTTCGTCCAACAGAATTATGTCGTCATCAGAGTCCGAAGACGATTTTTGTTCTGAGGCCTCAGGGTCGTGCGGATTTTTCTTCCGCCGAGGCCTTCTCCCCTTCTTCTCTCTGCCAGTTGGGTATCTGGGAGGAGAAGCGGAAGGGGACTTCACGAACATCCTTGTGTTTAAACTGCGGACCCCGAATCTTCTGCACTGTTTGCCATCCGCTACTAGCTGATGTCGTTATTACAGCTTCTTCTGTATTTATTGTTAGTACTGTAACCGTGGGTACCACGGCTGTGGCTACTGTAGCGGATGACTGTGCCTCTGCTGGTGGGACTGCTGGACCTGCTGTCTTGCTTGTCGAGTTTGCCGACGCGTTGCTACCGACCTCAGCGGTACTAGGTGTTATGACCTTTGTTGCTTTGACCCACACTTGCATTGACATGAGCACTTTGTAATTGTGCCCATGTCTGCAACTGACGTCTGGGTAGCAACACTTTCTTTCCTGACGGGAGTTGAAAGAGTCTTGGCGAAGCTGGTAGCAAAGATGGGAGATGCTAGCGTCTTGTACCACTTCTTCACTTCGCCGTAAGGAATTCGCTCTTTCATCTTTAACTCCTGTATCTTTTTTTCTTCAAGATACAATCGACACTCTCAGCTCCAGGCTGGATGTGCCCCGGAGCAGTTGACACACACCTGTGGGAGCGTGCAGCTAGTGCCTGGCTCATGAGCCGCCTTTCCGCACTTCCCACAGGTGGGGTTGCCCTTGCAGGTCGCCGTCGGATGACCGAACCGCTGGCACTTAAAGCAGCGCATCGGGTCCGGCACATACGGGCGAATATTTAAGTTCAAATATCCTGCCTTGATGTTTTTGGGCAACGTCGGAGTGTCGAACGTCAGGACGAAGGTGGCTGTTGAAACGCGCTTCGCTGTTAACTTCTTCTTTAATAGTTCCTTTTAGTACCAGAAATAATTTATATATATATATTTTTCAACGAAAGAAGGCTCAGTTTTTCATAAATTCATTTTAATAAGAACGATAACTATTCTAAACCAACATCCCGTCATACAGTCTACATGAGCCCTAGCTTAAACTTCATTTCCAAAAATTGCAGGTTAGTGAATTAGTAATCTCATTTTCCGAAGCGACGTTTTCTTTTAGAAGATTCGAGTTCATCTGTCTGTCTGTTGATAATAACCAGCGAGTTGTTACATAAAATCCAAAGCACATATATTTGACGTTATTCATGGAATTTTAATCTTTCAATTAATTTTCTTAAATGGTAATTAATTTTGTAACGTTATTGCCTTTGGTACTAATCAGCCCCGTTACATCCCCCCGCTAATTTCTATGAAATTCGAAAGGAATTGAAATAGGAATTAATTTATCACAGGTCCCTCAGGTGTTGGTTTTACAATGTGAGTTTTACATAAATACAAATAATAATAATAATGATAATAATAATAACAAATATTGAAAGTTGAAATTAGTTTTCTCTGGCTGCTCTGCTGTTTTCCACCTGTAGCAAGCATAAATGTCCTCTTTTTTCTTACAGGGTACTAACTCTGTTGCCATCAAGTTTTTTTTTTCTTCTTCTTCTTCGTCGTCTTCTCTGCACGGTACTCCTGGAACAAGATACATAGTCTGCCAGCATTTAATCTTGTAGAAGAACAAAAATATAAACCTTTTTTTTCCATTTTCAAAACATCAAACATATAGCAGTAACAACAAATCAGTTTCTGATTAAGGTATTTGTCCATATGAAATGAGGTACCTGGACCAGAAAATTATAAAATATAAAACCAATTGACACAGGTCATTTTCTTGCTCAGCACTACTTCCTTTGGAATTCTTGTTTTTCACATTGAAAGAATTATCAGTTTGCCTCTTTGAGCTCACAAAGTTATTTCATTTTATTGCACATTAATTCATCTTTTTCTTCAAAACATTCACTTTCATTGCCTAGTAAAAGTTAATTTTCTTCGTTTCCTTATTCACTATATATTTCCTAAAAGAATAGTACCAATAGACAAGACAATAAACTTTTATGTAATGGTATGCTGTGGTAACAGCTGAAGACTGTACATCTGACCAAGATCGTCAATATTGGTAAATGTCAGCTTCCACTTAGTGATTATAAACTTTTACTATCATTGCAGTTGAAGAATTGTGTGCAGCCACAAGAATCAGTACTAGTTACAAGTGTTTTGTGGCACTGAATAACAATAATATGCCAACTATAACTTAACAATAATAATAAATTCCAATATGACAGAGTTTATCTTTACACACCTGTGCCTTGCACTAGTGTTAAATCTTTTCATTCATCTTAAACTAAGTCATCATTTTCTGAGTTGTAGATTCAATACCCTGATTGAATTTGTACACAGGATGAGGCAGTAAGCATAGCTTACCCCTCTACAAAAAAAAACCCTTTTTTCTATATTTCCAGTTCACTTTTTCCCAGTTATTCATACAAAACAACTTCCTGTTTACAGTGAATCTTACTTTGCCAGAACAGTAACATGGCAAACCAAGTTCAAAAATAAGTAAAGAACTCTGAAAATGTTCAACACGATTATTCTGTAACTGCTTTGATTCATAATCAAACATAATTCTCCCCAACACTGGAAAAAATGTCACAGTTTACATCCTTCAAAATCATCAAACTACCTAATCCATCTACCTTCATTAAAGTCTCTTCCATCTGGTTACTTTCATGCTTAAACTCATCTTTCAAGTGAAACCCTTCTTTAACAATTTGTCTATCCTTTACATGATTTACCTCATCATTAATTGTAACATCACTCATCTCATATTTTTCCCTTACAGTATTAGGCCTACTATCATTACTTTCAATTGTATTACCTACTGATTCACAATGAATTGCATTCGTACTTTGTTCATGTAACAAACCTATATCTATTTGTGACTTGTTGGAGGTATCATGTAATAATTCTATGCACTCTTTAACCTTAAGCTGTTCTAGTTCGTTTACTCTGTTTCCTTGTTGAATAAATTCATTCTTAAAGGTATCCCCAAGTTGATTTATATCATAACTAATAGTCTGAATCTTATGTTGAACATTTTCTCGGTTT
This sequence comes from Vandiemenella viatica, assembly GCA_031002005.1. Classification (NCBI taxonomy): domain Eukaryota; kingdom Metazoa; phylum Arthropoda; class Insecta; order Orthoptera; family Morabidae; genus Vandiemenella; species Vandiemenella viatica. The sequence goes on along the minus strand of JARYHS010008074.1, from coordinate 19,453,614 downwards.
TCATGGTATTCAGTAATATGTTTTTCCACGGTTGTTTCTACTGTAGTAACACGTTCACCAAAATGTGTGTAATAATTTTCTATCTTACCCTGAATTTCATTTATTTTGGAATCTATCAGTCGTAAATGGTCCATAAAATCCCTTTTTAGGTCATTTACATTGGTACTTATCTTTTTGGTTTCACTGAACTGAATATCTAATTGAGATTGCATTGATAAAATTAGTTCAGTAAGTGTTTGTAGGGAACTGGTATGTTCTGGCTGGGTAAATTGAGAAGGAGTTGATGGAGTTTGTTTATATTCTGGTTCCTGATGGGTACCTACAGCAGAATAATCATCCTCAAATTGTAAAAAATGGACCCTATTTTCATCCTCTGGTTGAGATACAGGTGTTTTTTCCAAAATTACAGATGGATAAGAGTCAAGAATGTTATATACAGACGGTGGGGCCATATTCGGTAAATTAGAATTTTCTGCAACATCATGTTGACAGATTACATGAAAAGTATTTTCATTGTATTTATCCATGGTAAGATCAATTTAAATATTTTTAACCAGCACAAAATCAAAAATCGTAGATCAAACACAGTTAATTGAAGTCCATAAAATTCACAATAGGCAAAGAACGGAAATTATTTAAATCCGTGAAGATTTAACTATCAAAATGAAAATCCTTCACTGTATTTAAACAAATAAAAAGAATTTAAAATGTATCTTCCCTTTTTTTTTTTTTTCGTGATATGTTTAACAGCAAAGCAAAACACGACTTTGCCGGCCACCAATGTTGTTAAACCAAAACAGCTGTCCAGTTGATATGCACTCGAAGTCTGTTGCGGTGCGTATCGATATACAAGTCGACTGTCGACTGTAAATCGTCGTGTGTTGCGTTTTATTTATCTTGCTTTCTGGAAGTTCCTAATAGTTAACAAAATTAGGGGAAAAGGTGGTATTATGAAACGGGGTTGTAATATGAAACGCCATAGTATTTGCAAACTATTAGTGACATCTGGCGGCAGCTTCAGTTATCACAACCGTAATGTTGTATTTCCTCCATCATAGCCAGCAGAGATCAGTAGCACATTGTTTATGGTCGTGAGTGCACGTTCTTTGTTTTCCAGGTTCCCAAAGTTTTTGCAAGGTTAGATTCAAATATATATTGTGCTATCTTTATGTAAAATTTAACATACTTTTTCTGCTTTACGATTTAGTAATAGGATTGAACCTTGAAATGATAATTTTAGTTACTTGTAATTGTTTATCAAAAGTCTATTTTTATTCGTTAGTTTCGAAAATGGCGTTTGGTGGAAATATGAAACACACTGTTTCATATTACAACCCTTCTTTTGTTTTGTAGGTGTCACCATGCCAAGAAACAGGTTATGGCCTGAAAAAAAGGGAATGCGACAAAAATGGCGCCCTGAAGATATGATTCAAGCAGTAATGGCTGTCAGGAATAAAACTAAAACTTTAAGTGAAGCATCAAGATGTTTCAATATACCAAAAGCTACACTCTTCAGAAAGGTTGCTACAAAGGATATAGGTGTAAATACTTTAACACATGAAAAATTAGGTAGGAAACCTATTCTTTCTCCGGAAATTGAAAAGGACCTTGTTGACTATTGCCTGTTGATGGAAAAGAAGTTTTATGGACTCACTCGTAATGATGTAAGGCGAATGGCTTATCAGCTGGCAGTAAGAAATGGAATTCGCAATCCATTCAGTGACAATATGGCTGGAAGGGCATGGTTTGATCACTTCATGAATAGACACAAGAACAAGCTTTCAGTACGAAAGCCTGAAGGAACATCACTTGCTCGAGCCATTGGGTTTAACCGAGACAGTGTCATGAACTTTTTTGATCTTTTGGAGGCGGAATACACCAAACATTGTTATCCTCCTGACCGGATCTTCAATGTTGACGAGTCTGGTCTTAGTGTCGTGCAAACAAAAATTCCATATGTAATTGGCATGAAGGGAAGAAAACAGATAGGATCCCTTACTGCTGCAGAGAGGGGAAGTCTAATGACAATCATCGCGTGCATGAGTGCAGGTGGCAACTTCGTGCCACCGATGATGATTTTCCCACGCACTAATTGGACAGACAGATTGATGAAAGGTGCACCTCCAGGAGCTATTGGAAAATGCCATCCTTCAGGCTGGGTACAGTCCCATCTGTTCACTCAGTGGTTTACCCACTTCATTGAACATACAAAACCTACAGCTGAATCCCCAGTCTTGCTCATATTGGATGGACATTATTCTCATACCAGGAACATAGATGTCATAATAAAAGCAAAAGATAATCATGTGACCATCCTCTGCTTGCCACCTCATACTACGCATAGACTACAGCCCCTTGACAGGACTTTCATGGGCCCCCTGAAGACATATTACAGTGAAGAGATCAGACAGGCACTAAGAACAGGCGGTATGGACACCTATGATATTGCAGAGAAGTTCGGAAAGGCATACCTCAGAGTCCAAAGTGGTGCTATAGCGGTCAATGGATTCAAATGTACCGGTATTTACCCACTAAACAGGGGTGTTTTCACAGAAGCTGATTTCATAGCAGCTGCAAATGAAGCAGAACAGGTTGCTGACAGTAGGCCTAGTGAAACACTTTGTGACGATGAAGGTGAGGATCTACAAACTTCTGGAATTAAAATCGGTGGGAATTTGAAGAATGGTGACGGGAGGCGAGAAGAAGAGCCGACAGCAGGTCCATCAACATCTGTAGGCTATTTCAAGCCACAACAAATCTCTCCAGTCCCAAGTGCAAAAAAGAAAACATCAAACAGAGGTCGGAAAGCACTTTCGGCTACTGTCCTAACCAGTTCGCCCTATAAAAATGCATTACAATATTCCACAGACAAGAAACAAAGTAAACAGAATCCACAGAAGAAAAAGGCAACAACTCTGTCAGTTTCCTCTGACAGGTATAACAACAAACATCAAGATCAACCAGGAACCAACAAAACATCAAATAAATCTACAAAAGAGAAAACTGGGATACAAAGACTTTTATCTGCAAGAAAAGGAAATGAAGATAACAGTTCTAGTGAGGAAGAGGAAATAGAAAGAATATCTTCCGGTAGTTCGGACATGGTGGAACTTGTTGGAAAAGACGTTCCTGAAAACGATGATCCAGACTGTCTATTTTGTGGCGAGGCATTTAAAAAGTCAAAAGATGGAGAGCTTTGGATTCAATGTGCCATGTGTCAGGAATGGGCTCATATGTTGTGCAGTGGGTGTGACACTGAAGTTTTCATTTGTGACTTTTGTTCATGAAGAACTTGTGAAATGTAATTGTGCTTAAAGACTAAAAACAAAAAAACTATAACTTTAATATAAATTTACACTGTCATTTGTGATATTGTTCCATGTGGGGTTAAAATATAACTTAATAATTTCATAAATAAAAATTTAAAAAGCCAATGTTTGTTTTACAATTTATTTTAAATCTGTTTCATATTACCACCCCGCTTTAAAATGCTCACAATTTGCAGCAAGTTAAAAAAATCTCTTTTAAGTATTGAAGATGTTTATTTTTCGTCACAATTATTACTGATCTTTTATAATAGATATATACACTACTGTTAGTGACATTTTCTATGGAACAGCCACATTTTAAATACAGTATTTTCCTTCAAATGAAAAAGCGTTCCATAATACCACCACTTCCCCTACCAATTCAGGTGTCAAGGTCGCCATGAAACGCGCTTCGCTGTTAACTTCTTCTTTAATAGTTCCTTTTAGTACCAGAAATAATTTATATATATATATTTTTCAACGAAAGAAGGCTCAGTTTTTTCATAAATTCATTTTAATAAGAACGATAACTATTCTAAACCAACATCCCGTCATACAGTCTACATGAGCCCTAGCTTAAACTTCATTTCCAAAAATTACAGGTTAGTGAATTAGTAATCCCATTTTCCGAAGCGACGTTTTCTTTTAGAAGGTTCGAGTTCATCTGTCTGTCTGTTGATAATAACCAGCGAGTTGTTACATAAAATCCAAAGCACATATATTTGACGTTATTCATGGAATTTTAATCTTTCAATTAATTTTCTTAAATGGTAATTAATTTTGTAACGTTATTGCCTTTGGTACTAATCAGCCCCGTTACACTGTGTTCTCAAGACTGTCGTTAACCCTTCGTTTAATCTGACGAACCTCGACCACATGTTCTGTTGACCACTCCTTAAGGAGTTCCTCGGACTCTAAATCTATGAGGTGATGACAGCTTTACTAGAGTTTAGAGTTTTATGGAGTTCGCACTTTACTGAGAACTCCACGAGCTTCTCACACGTAAGGAGTTGGACAGCATGCTTGTTGGGTGGATGTTTCCAAAAGCAGAGTCCCATTCCTCCGCTTTTTTTTACCGATTTGAGGGTACCCACAATACCCTCTAAACCCATGTGTACATAGAATGGAGAGACCTTCACAAAAGATCCATCCACCCTTGTCATAATAACGAAGGCATTGTCAATGAAACAACCCTTGCCGTTACTGTGGTTTAGTTCCGGAGGAGGGCTTTCAACCCTCGCCCGTTTGTAAGAACTGGGTGTATTTTTATCAATCTGCGACACACCCAGGCCGCATGAGTTGTTAGGTTTTTTGTGGGTAGTAATTTTGATCCCACGAGAAAAAACCAGGTTAAAAAGAAGCGCTAACACAACAGGGGTGCGCAGGTGCCCCTGAGGTGTCACGTTAGCGAGTGATTTCCCTCATCACCCATTCACCTCCTCGGCACGTGGCTGACCTTGAGGTTGAGAGTTTTTTTTATTGATGATTGTTCCGTCCTCGCGATGCAGCCAAGATCCCCGTTCCACCGCCACGCCCTACGGTGGTCGTTGAAGCATGGTAAGAGTTTACTGGGTGGGAAACTTGCGGCGCTCACAAGTTTCCAGCTCGGGCACCGCGGGTTCGCCAAACCCGTACCTGGCACTTACGTACCAGGCCTCTGCGGGGCCCAAAATATCAATCTTTTGAAGACATGTGTTTGATGTCTCTCATAAGAGAAAGTTTATTATTGATGAACCATAGTATAGGTTTTTGTTCCCTAATTTGTCCCTAGCATACTTTTTTATTTACTGATAATTCATGATTTTTCCCCCAACATAAATTGCGTGGGGCGAGGAAGCGACTCTCAGTCGCTCCTCCATGCCACAAGCTTTTTTTTGTTTTGTTTTGTATTTCCATTTTTTGAATGACATATCATTGGACAGGTAAAATAACTTGTACAGTTCAAAACTCTGTATAAAACAGACTGCATGTTTAGCACCTTGACCGAAAAAGTTTTCTATTTCAATACTCTCCCGTTTACCCATAGGTGTGTGTGGAACACCAACTGACTGCACCTTTTGGTGTATGTCTCCCAGCTGTTGAGATATTGTGTTGCAACTGTCTCTCAAGTGAACTAAGTCGGCATTAAGTCCATTTCATGTATCCTGAATTTCTCCCAAGTTCTTGTTCATGTCGCTGTTGGATGATTCAATTATTGATATTCTTTTCTCTACTGTATTATGTTTTTTCATTATCATACCCTGAAATGTATTTCTTTGTCCCTCCATCACCTGAAATTGTTCTGTAATTTGTTTCTGAATTTCAACATTCGAAGTTCTGAGTTTACTATGGAGAGATGATGAAGTTTCTTTTATTTTGTCAGAGATTGTGCTCTGTAAAATTTTACTTGTAGCTGAACATGTTGACTCGTGTTCTTCAACTTTGTTGTCATGTGAATGTGTTTTACTAACGAACGGAAAACTACCGACCGTTTTTCCATCGCGACAGAGTATTGTTCTAATTTACTTGCTTGCTTTTCTATCTGAGATTTAAGTGATTTGACGTCACATGACTGTCAAATAGTGATTTCATTTCAGTACCTTGTAATTCAAGTTTTGATTCAAGGTCACTGAATTGTGATTTCACTTCAGTAGCTTGTGATTCAAGTTTTGAGTACAATCCTAATATAAGGGATTTCAGCTCAAGTTCACTGCTTAGTGGCTCACCTAGAGACTGTAAATTATTTTGATTTAGAGGTGGGAATCTTAAAAATGGAGGTGAGTATTGCTGCATGTGTGGTGGAGTGCTACTTGCATCTAAAACATTTCCAGTCGCTTCTGGTGACATTACATTCGTTTCTGCCGCTAGAACTAAGTTGTTTATGTAAAGGATTGTAAATATTAATATATTTCCACATAAGTCACTGTACCAACTTGATACATTTTTGTATCCATAATTAAATATATTTGAAATAGTGGCGAACATGAATTTCGTACTATGTGGAAATATATATACATAAACAAAAAATTCTAAATTTAAATGAAAACCAAACAACGTATACTTTGGTTCACCTTTGTTACAATTTTTTTTAAGACAAAACTTAAATTAATTGTCGGCTAATTTCTCCAAAGTATGCGTCTTGAAAAGGTTGACTTAGCGTGTTCTCTCGTCAACGTTGGCAGCCGTGGAATTCTGCTATGTTATTTCGCTGGCCGAGTCTGGTAACCTCCAAAGTTCAGTCGACGTCAATCCGTATTTTCAGGTTCTTTTTCGTCACCATTTTGCTTCTTTACTTCCATTCATTTGCAGGTTGTAGAGCAAAACTGTCTCGAGTCGCCATGTGGTGATTTATTCTTGCTTAATTGTAGTTTCAACTTTTCACCTTTATCTTTTTTTTTTATAGCTAGGATCTACCTATGAACCGATGCATAAGTTATTAATTGTTCTGGTAAAACTTTCATTTATTCAGTTAATGGTTTAAAAACTTCACACATACACCAGTTGAAAATACGACCGTTACTCTTTAAATCGAACTTCTCATATTAATATTTCTCTTCCAACTTGCGAACTTAACCATATAGGCCTTTAAACCTGTCGCTCCTGGCAACCAACAACATCTCAAAACAAAAGCAATATAGATAATCTCAAGGAGTATGGGAGACCGGGTCTAGTTGATACAGGACAAATAACTTGCTAATGCGCAGACGCAGACAAGTGTGACTAGCTTGCCTGGACAACAGAATGATACTCAGTAACCACACCTGTGCTCGAAGAGAAAGTTGGTTTACGTTGTGAGTTTTTTATCACCTAAAGTAAATTTTCACTAAATATTTTTAAGTTGTATTGCAAGTTTATTTCTTAGTGAACTCTGCTATTGATATCATCACACTGTTATTTGCTATTACCGTAAGAATTTCACCTATTGAAAATAGTTTAAATGTTACTGGTTTACGTGATTTAGAGTTTAGTGTAATTGCGACGTTTGGGTCAAGTTGAAACATTTCTTAGGGGTGTATCAATTTGACCCACACGGTATCAACTTGACCCAGTGGTATAATGATTTGTTGTATTTATTTTCAGATGCCTAGAAACTACAAGAAAAAAACTACACGGGGCGAAATAACCAATGACATTTTGAAAGAGCATATGAAGAAATTAAGAATGGCAGGATGTCTTAGAGAAGCGGCCAAAACCTTTAATATAGACAAAATGACCCTTCATCCGTACAAGGTGAAAAAAGAACAAATTCTTGAAACACCAGAAGCTCTTGAGAAAGGTGTACGAATGGGATATGCTAAACATCGACAAATATTAAATGATGAATTAAAGTAGGAGCTAAGTAAATACATTTTAACTAGCTCAAAAATTAACTATGGTCTAACTCCTAAAAATGTTCGCGAGCTGGCATATGAATTGGCACTAGCAAATGAAGTTGTTGTTTGTTGTTGTTGTTGTTGTTGTTGTTGTTGGGGTTTAAGGGCGTGTCGACGACGGGGTCACTAGCGCCCAAACAATATCGGACAAAGCAATGTGGCTTAAAGTTTACAGTATTACCGTCTGTATGGCCGACTGTATGGGGGTCGGCCACACAGACGGAAAATACAAATAAAATACTAAAATGTTGGCTGTAAAGGGGCCATTTAAAATAAGAACTTCACAAACCATGTCTCGTTGGCTGTAAAAAGGCCAACCAGATATAAAAGCTTGAAACTAATAGTACAACAAAAAAGGAAACTATGTACATGGTTGAGTGGCTGTAAAATGGCCACACATCCCCCTCAAAGTTGTTGTATTTGTGGCTTTGGGGCGCGTCGGCAGCAAAGTCATTAGCGCCCTACCAATGACAAGCTAATAATTTGGCTAAAAAATATACTAAAATACCATCTGCATGGTCGACTATAAAGGGGTCGGCCATACAGACAGCAAATAAAATAATTCACAAGAATAAGGCGTGGCTTAAAAAGGGGCCAGCAGACCGAAGGCCGTACAGCACCAGGATGGGTGTAAAGGGTTCAAACAGGATCGCAAAAGCATTAAAAACACTACATGTCTAGCTGGCAGTATAGTGGCCAGCGAGACCGGAATTTTAACAATATAAAAAATTAAAACAATGAACATGGAAAGGTGGCTGTAAAGAGGCCATCCTATCTGTTAGTTTCACCCGCCCCGGTTCGGGTGGGTCTTCGATCACTGCCTGCTGAGGAACGGGACCAGGCTCGTCCTCCAGCATTTCTATTTCTTCTGTCTCCGAAGAGACTGACGACTCCATTGACTCCTCTGTCACCTGCCTGTTCTTCTTCTTCGCCGCTCTTCCCGTCTTCTCATTAGTACTTGGTACTCTGGGAGGGGACGAAGAGGGGGATTTCACAATGTGAGTCGGGTCCGTCCGTCTAAACTTCGGGCCACGGATCTTCTGATTGCCTCCATTCACAATTGTAGCAGTTGGCAATGCTACCACCGTCACAGCTCGTGGTGGTACTGGAGGTGGCGTTAGTTTCACTATCACAGCTGGTGGATCCTGTTTCGCTGCTGCTGGTGTTGTCGAGGACGCAGACGTGTTGCCATCAACGTCCGCGGTCTTAGATGTTGCGACCTTTGCGGATTTTGTACCGCACTTGCACTGACACGAGCACGTTGTGCTTGTGCTCATGTCTGCAACAGTCGTCTGGGTAGCAACACACTGCTTCCTGACGGAAGCTGAAGCCATCTTAGCAAAGTTAGTTCCGAAAATAGGAGTGGTGAGCGTCTTGGCCTTCTTCTTCGCTTCTGCGTAAGGTATCCGCCCTTTGGTCTTCAACTCCTGTATCTTGCGCTCTTCAAGGTACACTTGACACTCCCTGCTCCAGGCAGGGTGCGACCCGGAACAGTTGACGCAAGCCTGTGGGAGCGTGCAACTATCACCTGGCTCATGTGCGCCCTTCCCGCAAATATCACAGGTTGGATTTCCTTTACATGACGCCGTCTTTTCAAGACTGCCATTTACCCTCCGTACAATCTGACGCACCTCGACCACTTTTTGATCTTCCCACTCCTTAACGAGTTCCTCGGCAGCTATGTCAATAATGTCCCTACAGGTGACAACGCCATTGCTGCTATTCAGGGATTTGTGGAGTTCGCAGGTAACGGCGAACTCCCCGAGCTTCTCACAGTTCAGGAGTTGGGTAGCTTGCCTACTGGAAGTTGTTTCCAGCAGCAGCGTCCCGTTCCTCAGCTTTTTTACGGTATTTAGGGTCCCTACCAGACCCTCTAAACCCTTAGAAATATAAAATGGTGAAACTTTTTCAAAAGTTCCTTCCACTCTTTGCATAACAATAAAAGCATTCGCAAGCGAACAAACTTTCCTGTTACAATTACTTTCAGAAACGGGGGGGATTGGGGGGGGGGCTATCAACCCTCACCCGCTTCGTGGAACTGTGTGTATTTAGATTAGTCTGCGGCACACCCGTACCGTAGGGTTTTTTGGTTTTATTATGAGGCTTAATTTTGGTCCCTCGAGTATAACAAATATAGAAGGAAATGCTAATAAAACAGGGGTGCGCAGGTGACCCTCAGGTTGCACTTTAGCGAGTGATTTCCCTCATCACCCATTCGCCTCCTCGGCACGCGTATGACCTTGAGGTTGAGGTTTTTTTTTATATAGAGGTTTGTTACGTCCTCGCATTCCGGGCGATAAGGCCAAGATCGCTGTTCTCCTAGGCACACAACATTCCACCGCCACGCCCTACGGTGGTCGTCGAAGCATGGTAGGAGCTTACGATGTGGGAAACTTGCGGCGCTCACAAGTTTCCAGCTCGGGCACAGCGGGTTCGCCAAACCCGTACTATGGCACTTGCGTACCAGGACACTGCGGGGAACAACATAAGGAACTTTGACAAAATATTTAATAGTATTTTAAAGAATCACATGCCAACAAGTTTACAACTCGAAGATCCAAAAACACAGATGACTTCTTATAATAATACTGAGAACTGTAGAATTCTTGCTGAGTACTTCAAAGAACTACACAACTGTGATTCACCGAAAGAAAAATTTAATTTTGATAAAATGATCCTAAGACAACCAGACTCAAAGCCACCAACAACAGAAGAATTTAAAGAAATCATAAAGGATCTTAACAATTACAAAGTAGATTGAGAAGATAATATAGCTGCTGAGTTATGGAAACAGTCTAGTGACATCATGATCATATATTTAACAGAAATCATCAATGAAATTTGGAAAACAAACAGCTTACCACCAAAATTGACATTGGCTTTAATACATCCCCTCCATAAAAAAAGGATATGAAACAGTATTTAACTATTATAGGGGTATCTCCCTCGTGGAAGGGCCCTACAAGATACTGTCCAAGGCACTTTTAAAGACAGCTGAATGTATACTCGACCCAAAAATAGGAGAATATCAGGCAAGGTTTAGGATGGGGAGATCTTGCACAAAACAAATTTTTAATTTAAAGAACGTAATAGAAATGAGAAAAAACAGGAACTTGAAATATGTAATCAATTTGTTGACTTCAAAAAGGCCTATGACTCAATTGACAGAAATGTACTGATAAGATATTCTGAAGGAATTAGGACTCAATAATAAAACAACTGAATTACTTAAAGGAATCCTAACAAATACGACATCCAATGGAAAATTTATGGGGGAAATTTCCAAGCTGTTTCCAATAAAATCAGGTGTGAGACAGGGATTCTCTTCCATCAATACTAAGACCATGGGAATTTTCGCCCTACATTTTCTGTGACAACGACAAACTATTTTAAGTGTGAAGCCCTTTTATCATTTTTATTACATTGCGTGTGACAATTTACACTCTCATGCTTTTACTTTTGCTTTTATGCATTTAAAGGTTATGCCGCATTTTCGACCAATGTTTACAAGTAGCCGCCATTAAGATTCCTGGTAGTACTATTAACACAACTGCTATTTGCCTAAAGCTTCTTGTGTAATCTCTTACTCTTTTTATTTTATTAACCGCTGTGACGACATCATTTTTGTGTTTAGAATTATAGCATGTATATCTTATCCCTTAGTATTACTTTCGATCGATCCTTTTTCAAAACTATTGTAATACCCACAATGTAAAATATTTTAGAAACTACTGTGTGTTTTTCTATATGCAACCTTATTTTAGGTTATTTGTGTTGTTCTCTGTATTCTGGTTTTGACTGTACTTTTGTTCAAGCTGCCATTCTTTTGCTTGTATTAATTAGGTAGGAAGTTCATCATTTAGTTTGGATTATTTTTGTTTTGATGTTTTCTAACTAAATATTATATTGAATAAAAAACCTTAAAGTATATACCTGTATATAAATTCAGCCAAGATCATATAGAAACATTTTTCCATTGTATCAGATCTGTGGGGGACGGGGGGGGGGGGGGGGGGGGGGGCGGTGCAAATAATCCAACTTCCAGGCAATTTAAAACTGCTTATAAAATGTTACTTCTAAAATCTGAAGTAAAAAAAATATGTGAAGAGTGGTAACTGTATTCCATTAGAACATTTCTCAACCATGGCAATGACACATGCAACAGTTACACCTGTAAATCTTATTAATTATACATCAAGGAACCATAGCAACATTGAAGAGTAAGAATAATCACTACTTCCTTCTAATTTGGACCATGACTAGATGCTTGATGATGGTTCATTGAAAGTTTTAACAGAACATATTGTGTATTACATTACAGGATTTATTGCACCAAAACTTTTGAAAAGTGAATTTTTTAAAAACCAAGTAAATATTTTGAAAACTGAAACCATATAGGTATGAATGTTACTGAGCGAAAATATATTCAGCCAGCTCAATGAACACTCCATAGACCAAGGTTTGTTACACAATCACACAGCCCTGCTTATAAGGGCAGTTATAAGGAATTATTTATCACTTAGACTTAAGTACTGGGGCAAGAACTATGTGAAAAAATTGAGACTCCAATAGAAATAAATATACAAAATTGATTTTGTTTAAAGGTAAATAAATTCTTTATTTAAAATTTTTATTCATTTTGATTTCTGAATGAAGAGCATTTTCTAAGTTTGAACCTCTTTCCAAATAAATAAATACAAATCATTTCTGTTTATATTTGAAATGCACACTTACTGATTTAGCTGAGATCTTTCCATTATTGCAAATATAAGAGGTGATGTGCTCTTTTATGATGAGTTCCAAAGCATTAAACCTACAGAAATTGACTATTACTGTTATTTTTAAATATTTTTCAGTTGCAGTTCGGCACAGGCTCTGGTTGCAATTCCCCTACTCATCTTATTACCTTCTTATTATTTTTAAAAAATTATATACTCGCAGGATACAAACCGCCGTCGCTGTGCTTTCAAAGGAAAGATGGCACACTGGCCACATCAAATGAAGAAAACTGTAGGATCCTTTCTGACTATTTCGAAAGTCTACTTAACTGTGATAAGCCCGTAAATCCTATTAGACAGAGGAACCCTTATTCAGATACCCGGTATCCTTACCACCCGACAAAAATGAAATCAAGCGCCACATCGCTAGACTTAAAAACAATAAGGCACCTGGAGAAGACTCCATAACTGCAGAACTATGGAAATATGCCCCCGAAGAATCAATAGAAATCTTGCAAAAGCAAATAGAAGAAATTTGGGATGAGGAAATTGTACCCGAAGATTGGAAAACGGCTCTAATCCACCCGTTGCACAAAAAAGGCAGTAGGAAGATTGTTGACAACTACAGAGGAATTTCCTTGCTTCCGGTAACATATAAAATTCTCTCACTTGCCATCCTGGAGAGATTAGAATCCCAAGTTGGGCACCAAATAGGTGAATACCAAGGAGGCTTCAGAAAAAATCGTTCAACAGCGGAACAGATCCACAACCTCAAGACGATCATCAGATACTACACGCTCAGATCAAAGCAATGTGTGTCAGTTTTTGTGGACTTTAAGAAAGCTTATGACTCGATAGATAGGGAAGTGCTTTTGAACATCCTTAATGAATTTGGAGTTGACCTAAAATTATTGGCAACTTCTAACATGACATTTCTCGATCACATTAAAACATGCGAAATAAACCATTATTATGTTCATAATATTTTGTCTTTATTGTGTATGGTAAACAACTCATTTAAAACTTCTAATATGACACTGAACAATGAAAAATTTTGACAGATTTTAGGAGTAAACCCTCCTCTCTCTTCCTTCTTGAATGCGGATAAACTACGCTCCACATCAAATGAGGTAAGAGGGGCGAACTTCACATCAGCGATTTCCTTAGTATTCCAGGGCAAAATTTCTTGTTCCTTTAGTCCAGATACGAGAGGGCCTATGTGTTCCATCCTCTTGAAATCTGGACTGCTGGCTAAAACATCTCCTGCTTCTTAGCTATAGACAGTCCAACTGGTCCAGGAGCCACTTTGGCCCTCACTTCATGGTTGATTTGAAGTGCTTTCGTCAACAGTAGAGTGCCTCCTTCCAACTTCTTGATTGAAAATTCTAGGTTGTAAAAATTTGCCTTTATACATGTCAACTCGACTCGAGTACAGCTGGCACCGAGTTCAACACTTTTTTGCATTTATTATAGCAATAGCTTCACTTTCATCTTTGGTAAAACAAGAATAATTTAGAATATTCTAGCAGAGTGTTCTAGAAGTTTCCATTCATACCCGCCTTCACCCCTTCCCTTGCGAGAGAGACTATATAAGAGGGTCCACTGGAGCTCGCATCAAGAGTCAGATCCACTGTGATTTTCAGAGTGTCAACAACTATTTCCTGCTGGTTAAGTGGAATCGTATAAAGGCGCTGCTAACTATCCGGACTATGATTGTGGACTACGATTAGGCTCAGTGACTGAAGATTTACCAGGCAACTACAGACGGCGACGGATTGGACCTACAGCAACGGATACCTCGGCGCAAGGCACTGGACACGGGCTAGCGAACAATTCGGCAATGAAGAAAATGTTAACAAGTGAGAGTGTCTCAGACATGGTAATGTCAGAAGCCCTATCCTACACAGTGAAAGTGATAGTTAATATGAGATGTCAAACCCAGACAACATCAGCAATATTCTACTCAGACCAGCTATCAGTCAAAACATGGATCTCCCGCAATTCACAGAAGTGAAAGGCAAAAGGAAATGTGGCGGCAGGCAGAGAGGCAAAGCGAAGCAAGCAAGAAGTAACACGGAAATCCCGACACAAAACCGATTTACACCATTGGAGGCATTGGGAAACCAGGACAGAAGAGGAGACATCGAATGCACAAAACTCAAGTTCTAAGCCAGATTCGATGATCTCCGTGATGCTTTCATAGTTTTCTGCATAATATATTGAGGCTGATAGACAGGTCCCCCATCGTGTCACTACTGGGCCGGGAGGGAGTATTGATGGAAGCTTTTCCCTGAAAGTAACGACTCTACTTGGCACTTTCAAGAATATTTTCTTCACTGAAGAAATTATCTCGTTAACTACAGGGTGCTGTTCCCGAATTTTTTCAGCTACCCAGTGGAGCCCATGAGCTAGTCAGGTGAAATGCGCCATTCGGGGATGGAATGCCTTCAAACACTACCCTGATTTTTTCATTTAAGCTGCACTGTCTGTCACCAACAACCGCAATTCATCCTCGTGTTTTGGATCTGGCCCCAACAACTTTAATGCGTCCTGTAAGGAACTATGTTTCCTTTGCAAGAATTGGAACAGAGTCAGCAACAAGCATTACAAGAATGGAGGAGAGCACGTAAGGAAAAGCTAGAAGTTGAAACAGAAGAAGATGGAAGAGAGGAGAACAATGAAGATCAGCAGGAAAATGGTGAAAAACAGAAAGTAACAGAAGATTGCAGTGAACCAGAGGAAATTATTTCTACAGTTAGGAAAGTAGAAAAACAAGAGAATGAAAGGAAATTTCAGACGATTTTGGTGAATGATGATATAGGAACACATAGAAAAGAAGAAGACAAAGAAGAAAAACCGATGCATGATATCAAGAGATGAGACAAAGAGAACCAAGCAACAGAAGCAAAATACGAAGGAGAGGAATGGAAAGAAGAAGACAATGAAGTAAAACCGATGCATGATATCAAGAGAAGAGACAAAGAGAACCAAGCAACAGAAGCAAAATACCAAGGAGAGGAATGGAAGGAAGAAGTGATGGAATGTGATAAAAGGAAGAACATAGGCAAAGAAGTAAGAAAAATAATGAACTGGAAAGTAAGGAAGAGACGAGGGCTAGATTTGGAGTATGAAGGCAGAAATGTGAAAAGACGTAAGTCTAAGGATGTGCTTTACACCATCAGGGATACTACGAATAACAAATGAGTTTTTAACCCAGATGGTGGGGAAAAGAAAAGTTAACATCTATTGTTTTGTTGTTCAATTGTATTCATTTATATGTTGTAAGATTGTTGCGTTTAAAAACATAAAGGATTTGAAATTGTACAGAGAAAGAGTGGAGCGATGACCATTGAACAGAATGAATGAAACATTATAAGGTATATTATGTAAGAAGAATCACCAAAAATTTGATTGACAATCAAATTTTTGTGAAAATTGGCAGAGCGGATATGTAAGGAAACATAGTTCCTTACATTTTTTTTTTTATTATTATTATTTCAGTTTCATTGTTTTATGTTTGTATATTTAAAGGTAAGATTATGTTTTTTTTTTGTGTGGGTTTAATTTATTTCATTTTGTAAAAGGAAAAGATACGTTAATAGTTACTATGCAAGAGCAAAGATGTGTGTGTTACAAGAAAATCTTTGGCGGAGGTAAAAAAATGGCAGGAGGAAGATCTTGGACGTAAATAACAGATGAGAAGCAGAGATAAAATTGATGGCGGGCGAAGGCATGAATTGGTTTCGTCGCTCGAATAGTAATCGACATAATAAGAGAGAATATTGAGTTTTAATGATTTGTTGAATGTGTAATTTGTGAAGCAAATGATGAGTGAAATATATAGAAAAGTGAAATGAAGTTTTTCTTAGTTTATTGTATGTTGTTGAATCATACAGACCAATTAAGTAGCAGAAACTGCAAGATTCCATGGATTCTGTGGTGAGTAACATCCACCCGAGGCAAATCAAGGAATCATAATAAAAAAGGTCGGTTTCTTACAGTCCCATACAGCAATTGTCACTGTAGAGTGGTTTATCGTTGGAAGTTCTCTGCACATAATGACATGGGATATACTAGGGTCCTCAAATGCGAGCTTGTCCATATCTGCTGCAGGCATCTGTTGTCTCATCTACACTTAACCAGATGAAGTGGTCAGCAGTATTTCTTCAATGGTTTTCTCATACATCTGAGGCAAGTAAAACTTTCTTAAAATGGATTCATCCCATATTTTTCTGTTACAAAATTCTTCCAAAAAGGTTTTCAGGACTGCATTCTGGAGTGTTGAAACTGGTATATTAGCAGCAGTGAGAGCTTCACACAGACGCAGGTTAAACGAATCTTCTGCACCAGCTTTGAACTTGTAATGAAACTCTGCTTCTGTTCGGAAGCATTTCTCCTGGTAACATTTGCCAAATGAGTTGCTGAATTCTGATACTGTAGTACATGGGATCGTTTATCTGCAGGCACCTATGTAGAAGACAAAAATAAAAATAGTTCAACTGAATATAAAACCCCGGTTGTTGTTGTTGTTGTTATTTGGGTTTTAGGGCGCGTCGACGACGGGGTCATTAGCGCCCTAGCAACAACCAGGCGTGACAACGTGGCGAAATTGCCGTCTGTGTGGCCGACTGTAAAGGGGTCGGCCACAGAGACAGCACAATAAAATACTAACCAACTAACTAAAATACCGTCTGCGTAGCCGACTGTAAAGAGGTCGGCCACACAGACGGCTATATAAGATATAAGACTAAAACAAGACAATAAAATATGAAAATACATACGTTAACTGGTTGGCTGTAAAAGGGCCAACCAGTTTAAAAAGCAACTTAGCTGGCTGACTGTAAAAGGGCCAGCCATATAAGCAGTGTCAAAAGTAAAAACGGTACTTGGATTGGTGGTTGTAAAGTGCCACCAGTCCAATTTAAAACCTAGGCCGATCTGCCCAAAATTTTTGGGACAAGACCGGCCAAACTGCAAAACTTTAAAACCTTAGCCACGTTGTCACGGTCATCGTTTAAAATAAGGGACAGATCGTTGGCTAAGCCGACGTCTGCCCTTAAGTCTAAAAACAATATACATTCGGTTAAAATGTGGCGTACCGTCAAAGGTACGCCACAAGCATCACACTCCGGAGGGTCCTCTCGGCGGAGAAGGAAACCATGTGTCAGAGGACAGTGCCCTATGCGGAGGCGAGTAAGGAGAACCTCATCCCTCCTCGCCCGCTGGAAGGAGCTGCTCCACGGCTGAACGGTCGGTTTGACCAGCCGGAGCTTGTTATGCTCAACTTCCAGCCACTGCCTCTGCCAAACATCAAAAACAAATCTCTTCGCCGCCGAGGCAAGGTCTGACTTTGGGACCGGGTCAAAGTCGATTCGGACCTTGTCACAGGCTAACTTGGCAGCTTCGTCAGCTGCCTCGTTCCCCCTGATTCCCACATGGCCTGGTACCCAGCAGAATACCACCTCCTTCCCACAAGTTTGGAGGGAAAGGAGGGCGTCCTGGATATCCTGGACTAGACGGTCTGCTGGGTACATAGTTGCTAATGCCTGAATGCAACTAAGGGAATCACAGCATATGAGGTACTTCTTGTCGCGGCGTGCCTTCATATGCTGGAGCGACTTTAGCAGGGCATAGCACTCCGCAGTGTAAACACTGCACCTGCTATCCATCTTGTATTTGTAAGTCGCTCGAGGGAACACTACTGAACAGCCTACACTGTTAGCCTGCTTAGACCCATCCGTATACACCGGGGTGAAAGTGTGATATTGATTTAAAATATCCATAAAAATATTAATAAAAACACTGTCAGCGGTTAGCAGTTTGTTATGCCGTGACAGTTCTAAAATTAATCTGGGCCTCTTTAAAAGCCAGGGAGGGGATTTACTCCAACCCTGGCGATAAAAAGAGGGAAGCTCGAATCCGTAATGTTCTAAAATAGCCTTCGTACGGTAGCTGAACGGTTTTAGTGGCTCTATGCCGGTTGGTATAGAGCCGCTCGTAGCTGGGATGTAGAACTATGTCGTACACGGGACTGCCAGGTGTTATGGCAATATGCATATAGTGTCGCACCATGAGGAGTTGCCGGCGGATGGTGAGCGGCGGCTCGCCCGAGTCAGCACAAATGCTGACAATAGGGCTGGTGCGATATGCACCCGTGGCGAGCCGAATTCCAGCATGGTGGACACTATCTAGTATACGGAGATAACTGTCCCGTGCCGAACCATACACAATACAACCGTATTCCAGCCGCGACCGTACAAAGGCTCTGTAAAATTGTAGCAGGCAGGAGCGGTCAGCGCCCCATGACCTACCACACAGACATTTTAAAACATTTAGAGCTTTTGAGGCTCTGGCTTTCACATCTTTGAGATGTGGTAGCCAGGTTAATCTGTTGTCTAAAATTAGGCCCAGAAACCGAACTGTTTCAGTAAAACGTAAAACGGTATTCCTCAGGGTAATGTGGGGTTCTGATAAAAGGCTTCTGCTACGAGTAAAAAGTACACACCGGGTTTTCTCCGCAGAGAAACGGAAACCGGTGTGCACTGACCATTCATCCAGCCTGTTCAGCGTGAGTTGCAACTGCCGCTCAGCGCTTCTCAGACTGGATGAAGCAATAAATATTAAAAAATCGTCCACATATAAGGAGCACCCTATAGGTCTCCTTATAACACTTAAAATGCTATTTATCGCAATAGCGAAAAGAGTCACGCTTAAAACTGACCCCTGAGGAACACCGTTTTCCTGAATAAAAAGATCAGACACTTCACCACCAACTTGGTACCGGAAGCAACGACCAGATAAAATGATTTTAAAAAACGGGGTAGGTTTCCCCTAAAACCCCATTCATGTAACTGTTTTAAAATCACATGCCGCCAGGTAGTATCGTAGGCCTTTTCAAGGTCGAAAAAAACACCCACAAGGTGTTGGCTGCGGATGAACGCATCCTGTATTGCCGCCTCCAGGAGGATCAGGTTGTCCAAGGTGGAACGGAACTTCCTGAATCCACACTGAAAGCGGCTCAGAAGGTTTTGGGATTCCAGACACCAGACGAGGCGGCGGTTAACCATCCTCTCCAGTGTCTTACCCACGCAGCTCGTAAGGGCGATACTACGATAGCTACCTGGCAACAATTTGTCCTTGCCAGGCTTTAAAATAGGGATAAGTGTTGCTTCTTTCCACGAGTCGGGGAAGTGTCCTCCGGTCCCAAATGTCGTTAAAAAATATCTAGAAGGTACTTTTTAGCATCCCTACTGAGATGCCTCAGCATCTGGTACTGGATCAGATCAGGCCCTGGAGCAGTGTCATTAGCGCTATTCAACGCTGACTCCAGCTCCCATGATGTAAATGGGCAGTTATAGGCCTCTGTATTAGACGAATCGAAGCATAGCGGGCGCCTCTCGGCAGCGACTCTTCGTCGCTGGAACCGAGGGTCAAAGTTAGCGGACGAAGTGATGGCGGCGAAGTTCTCCGCCATCAGCTGCGCTATGCTTCGTTCGTCAGTAATTATCCGTCCGCGATCCAGTAACCCAGATACTGGTGGGCGGGAGTACCTTCCAGATATACGGCGAATGGACTCCCATACTTTCGACGAAGGTGTGGAACGATTTATATTGCTCACAAAGTTCTGCCATGACCTCCTCTTGCTCTCCTTAATAACTCGACGCGCCTTAGCTCTGGCAATACGGAACGCTGCTAGGTTGTCCGAAGTTGGGCACAACCTAAAACGACGCAACGCCCGTCGACGACCCTGGATGACGGAACGACATTCATCGTTCCACCAGGGGACGGGCGTCCTTCGCAGCGTTCCGGAGCTCTTCGGCATGGAAACGTCAGCTGCACGGTGAATCACTTCTGTGAAGTGATTCACCTTCTCCTGTAAACTGTCACAGGGTTGCAGTTGTACAGCACGGCAGTAGAGCTTGCCAATCTGCACAACTGACGTTCCATTTACGTCGGTTATTTCCTCCTCCACGTTCACACTCGACGTGCATCCAAATTGGGGAGTGGTCGCTACCATGTAGGTCGCGATCCACGTCCCACTGCACGGAGTCCGCAATTGAGGGGGAACACAAGGAAAGATCAATGGCAGAAGACGTACCGGTTGCAGTGGTGAAATGAGTCATTTGCCCTGTATTCAGGATGCAAATTTCCTCCTGCTCTATCAATCTACCAACCACTCGGCCCCTGGGGCAATCGGTGGTTGAACCCCACAACGCACTGGTGGGCGTTGAAATCTCCCACAAGGAGAAAGGGCCGAGTGAGTTGTCGTATAATGCCAACCAGGTCGTCGTAGCCGACTGACACACTGGGTGGCAGATAGAGCATACGGTCAGTTGGATTGGACCGTGTATTTTCACCGCTACTGCTTTGTAATGTGGAGGTTGAGAGCAACGGGTTCGGAGTGGACAGTGTTTCGGACCAACACCGCCACTCCTCCCTTAGCTCTATCACCCTCGGTATCGTCCTTTCGGAATATGTCATATCCTCTTAGCACTGGCTGGTGTAGCGGTCTGAAATGTGTCTCTTGCAGACAGAGACACAAAGGATCAGACCGTGCTAAGAGTTGGACTTCCTCTTTGTGAGCCTGAAAGCCGTTAACGTTCCACTGAAGTATGGGAGCCATCCTACCTATTTAAAACCACCCGCCCCGGGTCGGGTGGGTCCTGCGCATGCGATTGCTGAGGAACGGAACTATGTTCGTCCACCAGCATTATGTCGTCTTCAGGGTCCGAAGACGACACTTGTTCTAAGGCCTCGGAGTCATGCGGATTTTTCTTCCGCCGAGGCCTGTTCCCCTTCTTCTCCCTGCCAGTTGGGGAACTGGGAGGAGAAGTAGAAGGGGACTTCAAGAACACAGTGGGGTCCGTGTGTTTAAACTTCGGACCCCGCACTTTCTGCACAGTTTGCCATCCGCTACTGGCAGATGGCGTTGCCGTTGCTATACCTGCTTGCAGGTGATGCTTCTGCAATGGGTGCTCTTTCTGCTGTTTGCAGAGGCACCCACGTCTGTAGCTACTGTAACGGATGGCTGTGCCTTAGCTGGTGAACTTGCTGAACATACTGTCGATATGGTCGAGTTTCGTCAGAGTGTTGCTACCGACGTCCGAGGTCCTAGGTGTAATAACCTTGATGGGTTTGGCCACCACATCTGCACTGACATGAGCACATTGGACTTGTGCCCATGTCCGCAACGGACGTCTGGGTAGCGACACTTTCTTTCCTGACCGGGAGTTGATAACGCCTTCGCGAAGCTGGTAGCGAAGACTGGTGGAGCCAGAGCCTTATACTGCTTCTTGGCTTCGCCATACGAAATCCGCTCTTTCGTTTTCAACTCCTGTATCTTTTTTTCCTCCAGATACAATCGACACTCCCTGCTCCAGGCTGGATTGTGCCCCGGAGCAGTTGACACACACCTGTGGGAGCGTGCAGCTAGTGCCTGGCTCATGAGCCGCCTTTCCGCACTTCCCACAGGTGGGGTTACCCTTGCAGGTCGCCGTTGTATGGCCGAACCGCTGGCACTTAAAGCAGCGCATTGGGTCCGGCACATACGGGCGAATATTCAAATTCAAATACCCTGCCTTGATGTTTTTGGGCAACGTCGGAGTGTCGAACGTCAGGACGAAGGTGGCTGTCTTCTCAAGACTGCCGTTAACCCTTCGTTTAATCTGACGAACCTCGACCACATGTTCTGTAGACCACTCCTTAAGGAGTTCCTCGGGTCTCTAAATCCATAAGGTCCCTACAGGTGATGACACCTTTACTAGAATTTAGAGTTTTATGGAGTTCGCACTTCACTGCGAAACTCCCCCGAGCTTCTCGCACTTAAGGAGTTGGACAGCCTGCTTTTGGGTGGATGTTTCCAAAAGCAGAGTCCCGTTCCTCAGCTTTTTTAACCGATTTGAGGGTACCCGCAATACCCTCTAAACCTTTGTTTACATAAAATGGAGAGATCTTCTCAAAAGATCCCTCCACCCGTGTCATTATAACGAAGGCGTTATCTATAAGACAACCCCTTGCCGTTACTATTACTTTGTTCAGGAGGAGGGCTTTCAACCCTCGCCCGCTTTTTTTGAACTGGGTGTATTTTTATTTACCTGCGACACACCCGGGCCGCAGGTGTTTTGTTTTTGTTTGTGAGTCTTCGTTTTGATCCCACGAGCAAAAACATGATAAAAAGAAATGCTGATACAACAGGGGTGCGCAGGTGCCCCTGAGGTTGCACGTTAGCGTGTGATCCACCTCTCACACATGCACCTCCTCGGCACGTGGCTGACCTTGAGGTTGAGGGGTTTTTTATAGAGGTTTTTACCGTCCTCGCAATCCGGGCGATGAAGCCAAGATCCCCGTTCTCCTAGGCACACAACGTTCCACCGCCACGCCCTACGGTGGTCGCTGAAGCATGGTAGGAGTTTACGGTGTGGGAAACTTGCGGCGCTCACAAGTTTCCAGCTCGGGCACCGCGGGTTCGCCAACCCGTACCTGGCACTTGCGTACCAGGCCCCTGCGGGGATAAAACCCCGGAAAATAACCAGTTAATATTATGAAATTTCATCTGTCACTTTATGTTACTTTAGAAATTAAAACAAATAAAATCTATTTTTTTAGATTATAAAAGATATACGTATATTAAACACATCAAACTTGCTGAATTTACACGAGCTAAACATTATATAATTTTCCCATCTATAGAAAAGTTCTTATACGTTCCAATCCACTCTCACAGTAGACTACTTCTTGAGGATTTCTGTTTAGACATGATTGCTTTTAAAGAAGGAACTAAAAGTATGTAGGCCTACACAATGTTTTAATTTCCGTGTTACCACTGAACGTTGATGGTTACAACTGCCTAATTTCTCAGAAAGGGTTTGCGTTCCTGAGATTTTTAGTGTTTAACATGCTATGTTTCTAACTTGCTTAGTCGATTTGTTTCTACTGAATATAAACCATTGTAATAATGTGAAGTTGCACCAACCCATTGTTACAGCTTTTCTCAATGTTACCTTCAACAATTAGGTTAAACCACATCATTTAATATTGTGGTGAACAGTTATTTCAATTTTAAAATAAATCAATTTGTTTTACACGTAAACGTATTCCGTTTACCCTCCAAGTTCGGCTTCACCCTCGGACTCTGCGAGGGATCATTCCTATAGCGCGCACCTCTTAGGATTCACGTAGTAATAGATACAGGTGGGGATGATGACTGGCCGGATCGCCCAGAAAGAAGGGGGAAAAGGAAGCAGCCGTAGCCTGTCAATAAGGCACTGTTCCGGGAAAGGAAAACCACGGAATACCATTTCAGAACAGCCGATGGTGGGGTTCGAACCCATGGCGTCTCCCGAGTCCAGATTACTAGCCCACGACCTGTGCCCCAGTGCTAATACGGTCGGTTATTTGTTTTATTTAAGTAACAAAATTATAGTCGGACTGGATCAGTACATCAAATTAGGTGCTTTTAGGTTCTAATAACTGAATTAGGTCATTTTAGGTCATAACATAAAAATTAGGTTTTTTTAGGTCCTATTAAATTTATGAATATTATTAGTTTATGCAAAAGACGAAAGAGAAAGTTAAAATTTCGAGAATATTAGGTTGGGAACAAAATAGGTTCGAACCTAAGAATCCGGGGTTTAGTTATAAGGGAAATTAACAAGAAAAGGAAAGAAGCTCAAGAACGAAAGAGAGCTAGTTTAGAAGAAACTTTAAAACTCAGTGATAGTGACAAAGATTTTTTTAGTGCTTTAGAAGATTTGCATTTAGATGAATTATTTTCTCAAGAAGGAAATACTTCTAAATGTTTTAAGTCTGATTCATTGAATCAACCTCAGCCTGGTACCTCACGTGCTTCAGATTTCATCCGACAGTTGTTTCCAAGAAAGCAGTGTTATCATTCCAGCTGAAGAAATGTCTACCGACCAGAGACCAATGGCTCGACTTACTCAATCCAACACTAGTGCACAGTCTTCTAGTGGCAGTCAAGAATCAAAAACTTCGACTCCGTTTGTTCTATGGAAAGCGGTAGAACAAATTAAACAAAACTCTGTGGTTATTAGTAATACTCATATATTCTTTGTTTGAGGTTATGCTGACAAGTGGTTTGATGTTGTCGGTCCTTCAAATTAGGTAATTGCAAAACGTCTTGTAACTTCAGGAGCACAATTTATGACGAATAGATTAAGTCAGTTTTTATGTAGAGCTCAATTTAATTCATTACCTAATAATTGTTTTGTCAAGAAACTGTGGATTACTCTGATTTGATTGGAAGCTAGTTTTCAAACTGGTATTAGAAAGTTTTGGAAAGCCGAATAAGAAGAGCGGTTGAAAGGCAGCTAAGGGAAGAACAATATGGATTTAGACCAGGAAGGTCAACTATCGATCTTATATTTGCAATAAGACAACTACAAGAATGGCACTACGAGTATGGGAAAGATCTGGTGATGGCCTTTCTGGACATTGAAAAGGCATATGACAGCCTCAACCGAAACAAAGTGTAGTAAGGACTGAGAAAAAAGCCAGTAAAAATGGAGATAGTGCAAAGAGTGAAGGATATGTATGAGGGTAGTAAGAGCTGTGTCAAAGTGGCAATGGATAAGACTGGATGGTTCCATTTGAAAAATGGACTAAAACAAGGAAGTGCCCTATCACCCCTCTTATTTAATGTAGCTATGGATGAAGTATTGAAGAAGGTGGTGCAGAGCATTGGGGAAGGAAAAATGAAAGCAATGGTATTTGCAGACGACCTATTAGTTTGGGGAGAGGATGAAAGAGAGGTGCAGGATCAGCTGGATGTGTGGGAGAGAGTAGTGCAGCCTATGGTATGAAGTTCTCTGCGAGAAAAAGTGAAGTGGTGATAACAAAAAGAAGAAGAACAAGTCGGACAAAGGCATATCACTTAGAGGGGAAAAAATAAATAGAGTGGAATGTTTCAAATATTTGGGAAGCTGTATTGAAGAAAATGGAGGAAACAGAATGGAAATAAACGAAAGAGGAAGATGTGCAGATGGATTTTTTAAAAGTATTAGAAGCCTGGTATGGAGTAGGGATGTCCCACAAAAGAGTAAAGAGGCAATATATAAAACATATTTTGTACCAATTTTAACATATGGAGCAGAAACATGGGTGATGAAGGAGAGAGACAAAGGGAGGGTACAATCGGTGGAAATGAAATTTCAGAGGAGTAGAGTGGGAGTAACAAGAAGAGACAGAATAAGAAATGAGAGTATCGGGGAGATGATAAAGGAAGAACCGCTACAACAAAGAATTGAAAAATCTAGGCTACAGTGGTACGGGCATGTAAAGAGAATGAGAGAGGAGAGGCTACCAAGGAAGATGCTGGACATGGAGCTGAAAGGGAAGAGGCCTAGAGGAAGACCGAGGGACAGATGGATTAAAGGTGTTAAGAAATGTGTGGAGGAAAGAGGAGGAAATTCGGCGTCAGTGGAAGAAGAGAGATGGTGGTTAGACAGGAAGCGCTGGCGAGGCTTTTGTTCCCAGCAGACCGCCAGTGGCTGGAAGCTGTCCTAGATGATGATGATCATGAGTACTTTAAGTGCAAGTGCCAGTATAAGCCATGTACCTATGTTAATTTACAATAAAGGAGCTAATTTAGCAATTGCACATGAACCAGTTATTGTAACTAATGAATCTACTAAACCAATGGAAATCAGTAAAATAAGTGCCATTAGTAGTTTAGACAAAGTTATGTGGGGATCGACAGCCATGAATGATTTCCCAAGTTGTTTAACAGTATCTCGGAATTGGCCAATATATAATTCGTTCATAATACCTAGTGGCAAATCTGATGACAATTGTAATTTGTTTTCTACCAATGAAATCTACAGAGCTCCTCATTTACATAAACTATATGAACAAGGAGTTGCTGCTAAAGCTGTAGATGGAAATGTAAGTTTTAAATATGAATATGAATCACGAATTGGAGTTATTAAAAGTAGAAAATGGGCACATGGATTGGCTTGTACTGGAACAGACTATTAAATTGGTAGTAATTCTCTTCCTGGCCGTTATAGTTCATCAGATAATAAGAAACTTCATGAGGTAAAGTGTGAAACCGTTATCTGTTAATCTAGGTTTTTTGAGTTACTAACAAGGCATTGAAAAATCTCATACTCTTGGTGAACTTAATAAACAGACAAATGTAAATTAATGCCTTCATTTACTTTAGGTTTGTTGTTGTTTTTAGGGCTTTAGGGCGCGTCGACATATAGGTCATTAGCGCCCTAGCAAGAGTGCGGAATGACAATGTGGGTAGAAACACACTGCCGTCTGCATGGCCGACTGTAAATGGGTCGGCCACACAGACAGCACAATAAAATACAAAAAAAGGTGGTAAAAACACAGCCCGCATGGTCGACTGTAAAGGGGTCGACCATGCAGACAACAGGATTGAGTAAAATACTAAAACAGTGGCTGTAAAATGGCCTTAAATGCACAAACAAATATTACTGGCTGGTTGGCTGTAGAGGAGCCAACCAGCTATAACGAACACTGAAGCAACGAACTGGCTGGCTGTAAAGGGGCCAGCCAGGGATAAGAAATATACATTGCTTGGTGGCTGTAGAAAAACCACCAAACCATTCTAAAAACTAGGCCGATCTCCCCAAAATTTTTGGACTAAGACCGGCCAAATTGCAAAATTTTAAAACCTTCCCCACATTGTCATTGTTTAAAATAACAGGCAGATCATTAGCTAAGCCAACATCCGCCCTTACGTTTAAAAAAAGGACACAGTCAGTTAAAATGTGGCGCACCGTCAAAGGTACGCCACACGCATCGCATTCCGGAGGGTCCTCTCGGAGCAGAAGGAAACCATGAGTCAGAGGACAGTGCCCTATACGGAGGCGAGTAAGGAGAAACCTCATCCTCCTCGCCCCGCTGGAAGGAGCTGCTCCACGGCTGAACGGTCGGTTTGACCAGCCGGAGCTTATTATGCTCTACTTCCAGCCACTGCCTCTGCCATGCTTCAAAAACAATTTCTCTTCGCTACCGTGGCAAGGTCTGACTTTGGGACCGGATCAAAGTCGGTTTCCGACCTTGGTTGCAGGCTAATTTGGCAGCTGCATCGGCTGCCTCGTTCCCCCTGATTCCCACATGTCCGGGCACCCAGCAGAATAAAACCTCCTTTCCACGTGATTGGAGGGAAAGGAGGGCGTCCTGGATGTCCTGGACTAGACGGTCTGCTGGGTACATGGTTGCTAACGCCT
>JARYHS010008074.1:19337015-19425015 GCA_031002005.1 Vandiemenella viatica | reverse complement strand
GGCAGAATTGCCGTCTCTGTGGTCGACTGTAAAGGGGTCGGCCACAGAGACAGCACAATAAAATACTAACACACTAACTAAAATACCGTCTGCGTGGCCGACTGTAAAGAGATCGGCCACATAGACGGCAACTTAAAATATAAAACTGAGACAAGGCAATAAAATATAAAACTATATACATTAACTGGTTGGCTGTAAAAGGGCCAACCAGTTTAAAAAACAAGTAAGCTGGCTGGCTGTAAAAGGGCCAGCCATATAAGCAGTGTCACAAGTTAAAAAAGTACTTGGATTGGTGGTTGTAAAGGGCCACCAATCCAATCTAAAACCTAGGCCGATCTGCCCAAAATTCTTGGGACAAGACCGGCCAAGCTGCAAAACTTTAAAACCTTAGCCACATTGTCACCGTCATCGTTTAAAATAAGGGACAGATCGTTGGCTAAGCCAACGTCTTCCCTTAAATCTAAAAACAGTACACATTCGGTTAAAATGTGGCGTACCGTCAAAGGTACGCCACAAGCATCACATTCCGGTGGGTCCTCCCGGCGGAGAAGAAAGCTGTGCGTGAGAGGACAGTGCCCTATACGGAGGCGAGTAAGGAGAACCTCATCCCTCCTCGCCCGCTGGAAGGAGCTGCTCCACGGCTGAACGGTCGGTTTGACCAGCCGGAGCTTGTTATGCTCAACTTCCAGCCACTGCCTCTGCCAAACATCAGAAACAAATCTCTTCACCGTCGAGGCAAGGTCTGACTTTGGGACCGGTTCAAAGTCGGTTCTGACCTTGTCGCAGGCTAACTTGGCAGCTACATCAGCTGCCTCGTTCCCCCTGATTCCCACATGGCCCGGTACCCAGCAGAATAATACCTCCTTTCCACGAGATTGGAGGGAAAGGAGGGCGTCCTGGATGTTTTGGATTAGACGGTCTGCTGGGTACATATTTCCTATGGCCTGAATACAGCTGAGGGAATCACAGCATATAATGAAACACTTATTGTGCAGTACTTTCATATGCTGGAGCGACTTTAATACGGCGTAGCACTCGGCAGTGTAAACGCTGCACTTACCGTCAAGTTTGAATGTATATGTCGCTCGAGGGAACACGACGGAGCAACCAACTCCGTTAGCCTGCTTAGACCCATCCGTATATACCGGGGTAAACGTGTGATACTGGTTTAAAATATCTCTAAATATATTAATAAAAACCCTGTCAGCGGTAAACAGTTTGTTATACCGAGACATATCTAAAATTATTCTGGGCCTCTTTAAAAGCCAGGGTGGAGATTTACTCCAACCCTGGTGATAAAAAGAAGGAAGCTCAAATCCATATTGTTCTAAAATAGCCTTTGTACGGTAGCTGAACGGTTTAGTGGCTCTATGCCGGTTGGTATAGAGCCGCTCGTAGTTGGGATGGAGCACTATGTCGTGCACGGGACTGCCAGGTGTTATGGCAACCTGCAGGTAGTGTCGCACCATGAGGAGTTGCCGGCGGATGGTAAGCGGCGGCTCGCCCGAGTCAGCACAAATGCTGACAATAGGGCTGGTGCGATATGCACCTGTGGCGAGTCGAATTCCAGCATGGTGGACACTATCCAATATACGCAGATAGCTGTCCCGTGCCGATCCATAGACAATACAGCCATATTCCAACCGTGACCGTACAAAGGCTCTGTAAAATTGTAGCAGGCAGGAGCGGTCAGCGCCCCATGACCTGCCACACAGACATTTTAAAAGATTAAGAGCTTTTAAGGCCCTGGCTCTCACATCTTTTAGATGCGCAAGCCAGTTAAGCCTTGTGTCAAAAATGAGGCCCAGAAATCTAACAGTATCACTAAAACTTAAAACGGTGTTCCTCAGGGTAAGGTGAAGCTCTGGTAAAAGGCTTCTGCTGCGAGTAAAAAGTACACACCGGGTTTTCTCAGCGGAGAAACGAAAACCGGTGTGCACTGACCATTCATCCAGCCTGTTCAGCGTGAGTTGCAACTGCCGCTCAGCGCTTCTCAGGCTGGACGATACAATAAAAATTAAAAAATCGTCCACATATAAGGAGTACCGTAGGGGACTCCTTATAATGGCTGCTATGCTATTGATAGCAATGGCAAAAAGCGTAACGCTTAAAACTGACCCCTGAGGGACACCGTTTTCCTGAATAAAAAGATCAGACACTTCACCACCGACTCGGTACCGGAAGCAACGACCAGATAAAAATGATTTTAAAAAACGGGGAAGGTTACCCCTAAAACCCCATTCATGTAACTGTTTTAAAATCACATGCCGCCAGGTAGTATCGTAGGCCTTTTCTAGGTCGAAAAAAACACCCACAAGGTGTTGGCTGCGGATGAACGCATCCTGTATTGCCGCTTCCAGGAGGATCAGGTTGTCCAAGGTGGAACGGAACTTCCTGAATCCACACTGAAAGCGGCTCAGAAGATTTTGGGATTCCAGACACCAGACGAGGCGGCGGTTAACCATCCTCTCCAGTGTCTTACCCACGCAGCTTGTAAGGGCGATACTACGATAGCTACCTGGCAACAACTTATCCTTTCCAGGCTTTAAAATAGGGATGAGAGTTGCTTCTTTCCACGAGTCGGGGAAGTGTCCTCCGGTCCAAATGTCGTTAAAAATATCTAGAAGGTACTTTTTAGCATCTTTACTGAGATGCCTCAGCATCTGGTACTGGATCAAATCAGGCCCTGGAGCAGTGTCATTTGCGCTGTTCAACGCACTCTCCAGCTCCCAAGATGTGAATGGGCAGTTGTAGGCCTCTGAATTCGACGAATCGAAGCACAGCGGGCGCCTCTCGGCAGCGACTCTACGTCGCTGAAACCGAGGGTCAAAGTTAGCGGACGAAGTGATGGCGGCGAAGTTCTCCGCCATCAGCTGCGCTATGCTTCGTTCGTCAGTAATTATCCGTCCGTGATCCAGTAACCCAGATACTGGTGGGCGGGAGTACCTTCCAGATATACGGCGAATGGACTCCCATACTTTCGACGAAGGCGTGGAACGATTTATATTGCTCACAAAGTTCTGCCATGACCTCTTCTTGCTCTCCTTAACAACTCGACGCGCCTTAGCTCTGGCAATACGGAACGCTGCTAGGTTGTCAGATGTGGGGCACAACCTAAAGCGACGCAACGCCCGTCTGCGACCCTGGATGGCGGAACGACATTCATCGTTCCACCAGGGGACGGGCGTCCTTCGCAGCGTTCCGGAGCTCTTCGGCATGGAAACGTCAGCTGCACGGTGAATCACTTCTGTGAAGTGATTCACCTTCTCCTGTATACTGCCACAGGGTTGCAGTTGTACAGCACGGCAGTAGAGCTGCCAATCTGCACAACTGACGTTCCATTTACGTCGGTTATTTCCTCCTCCACGTTCACACTCAACGTGCATCCAAATTGGGAAGTGGTCGCTACCATGTAGGTCGCGATCCACTTCCCACTGCACGGAGTCCGCTATTGAGGGGGAACACAAGGAAAGGTCTATGGCAGAAGACGTACCGGTAGCAGTGGTGAAATGAGTCATTTGCCCTGTATTCAGGATACAAATTTCCTCCTGCTCTATCAATCTACCAACCACTCGGCCCCTGGGGCAATCGGTAGTGGAACCCCACAACGCACTGTGCGCGTTGAAATCTCCCAATAGGAGAAAGGGCCGAGTGAGTTGTCGTATGATGCCAACCAGGTCGTCGTAGCCGACAGACACACTGGGTGGCAGATAGACAGAGCATACGGTCAGTTGGATTGGACCGTGTATTTTCACCGCTACTGCTTGTAATGTGGAGGTGAGAGCAACGGGTTCGGAGTGGACAGTGTTTCGGACCAACACCGCCACTCCTCCCTTAGCTCGATCACCCTCGGTATCGTCCTTTCGGAATATGTCATATCCTCTTAGCACTGGCTGGTGTAGCGGTCTGAAATGTGTCTCTTGCAGACAGAGACACAAAGGATCAGACCGTGCTAAGAGTTGGACTTCCTCTTTGTGAGCCTGAAAGCCGTTAACGTTCCACTGAAGTATGGGAGCCATTCTACCTATTTAAAACCACCCGCCCCGGGTCGGGTGGGTCCTGCGCATTCGATTGCTGAGGAACGGAACTATGTTCGTCCACCAGCATTGTGTCGTCTTCTGGGTCCGAAGACGACACTTGTTCTAAGGCCTCAGAGTCGTGCGGATTTTTATTCCGCTGAGGCCTATTCCCCTTCTTCTTCCTGCCAGTTGGGGAACTGGGAGGAGATGTAGAAGGGGACTTTAAGAACACGGTGGGGTCCGTATGTTTGAATTTCGGACCCCGAACTTTCTGCACAGTTTGCCATCCGCTACTGGCAGATGGCGTTGCCTTTGCTACATCTGCTGCAGGTAATGCTTCTGCAATGGGTGCTCTTTCTGCTGGTGCAGAGGCACCCACGGCTGTAGCTACATTAACGGATGGCTGTGCATTTACTGGTGGACTTGCTGAACATGCTGTCGATGTGGTCGAGTTTGTCAGAGTGTTGCTACCCACGTCCGAGGTCCTAGGTGTAATGACCTTGATGGGTGTGGCACCACATCTGCACTGACATGAGCACATTGGACTTGTGCCCATGTCCGCAACGGACGTCTGGGTAGCGACACTTTCTTTCCTGACGGGAGTTGATAACGTCTTCGCGAAGCTGGTAGCGAAGACTGGTGGAGCCAGAGCCTTAAACTGCTTCTTGGCTTCGCCATACGAAATCCGCTCTTTCGTTTTCAACTCCTGTATCTTTTTTTCCTCCAGATACAATCGACACTCCCTGCTCCAGGCTGGATGTGCCCCGGAGCAGTTCACACACACCTGTGGGAGCGTGCAGCTAGTGCCTGGCTCATGAGCCGCCTTTCCGCACTTCCCACAGGTGGGGTTACCCTTGCAGGTCGCCGTCGTATGGCCGAACCGCTGGCACTTAAAGCAGCGCATTGGGTCCGGCACATACGGGCGGATATTCAAATTCAAATATCCTGCCTTGATGTTTTTGGGCAACGTCGGAGTGTCGAACGTCAGGACGAAGGTGGCTGTCTTCTCAAGACTGCCGTTAACCCTTCGTTTTATCTGGCGAACCTCGACCACATGATCTTTGGACCACTCCTTAAGGAGTTCCTCGGTCTCTAAATCCATAAGGTCCCTGCAGGTGATGACACCCTTACTAGAATTTAGAGTTTTGTGGAGTTCGCACTTTACTGCGAACTCCCCGAGCTTCTCGCACTTAAGGAGTTGGACAGCCTGCTTTTGGGTGGATGTTTCCAAAAGCAGAGTCCCGTTCCTCAGCTTTTTTACCGATTTGAGGGTACCCGCAATACCCTCTAAACCTTTGTTTACATAAAATGGAGAGATCTTCTCAAAAGATCCCTCCACCCGTGTCATGATAACGAAGGCATTGTCTATTAGACAACCCTTGCTGTAACTGTTATTTTGTTCTGGGGGAGGGCTTTCAACCCTCGCCCGCTTTTTTGAACTGGGTGTATTTTTATTTGCCTGCGACACACCCGGGCCGCAGGGGTCTGTGGTTTTTTTGTGAGGCTTCATTTTGGTCCCACGAGTTAAACCATTTTAAAAAGAAGCGCTAATACAACAGGGGTGCGCAGGTGCCCCTGAGGTTGTACGTTAGCGAGTGATCTGCCTCTCACCCATGCACCTCCTCGGCACGTATCCGACCTTGAGGTTGAGGGGTTTTTTATAGAGGTTTTTACCGTCCTCGCGATCCGGGCGATGAAGCCAAGATCCCCGTTCTCCTAGGCACACAACGTTCCACCGCCACGCCCTACGGTGGTCGTTGAAGCATGGTAGGAGTTTACGGTGTGGGAAACTTGCGGCGCTCACAAGTTTCCAGCTCGGGCACCGCGGGTTCGCCAAACCCGTACCTGGCACTTGCGTACCAGGCCCCTGCGGGGGGGGGTGCGCAGGTGCCCCTGAGGTTGCACTTTAGCGAGTGAATTTCCTCTCCACCCATTCACCTCCTCGGCACGTGGCTGACCTTGAGGTTGAGGGGTTTTTTATAGAGGTTTTTACCATCCTCGCGATCCGGGCGATTAAGCCAAGATCCCCGTTCTCCTAGGCACACAACGTTCCACCGCCACACCCTACGGTGGTCGTTGAAGCATGGTAGGAGTTTACGGTGTGGGAAACTTGCGGCGCTCACAAGTTTCCAGCTCGGGCACCGCGGGTTCGCCAAACCCGTACCTGGCACTTGCGTACCAGGCCACTGCGGGGACTGACTGAAGAGGACTGGTTTAAAGTTGCCAGAGGATATGAAGAAAAAAATGGAACTTCCCTAATTGTATTGGTGCAATAGATGGGAAACACATTGAAATTGAAGCTCCTCCACATAGTGGAAGTACATACTTCAATTATAAACAATCACACAGTATTGTGTTGTTGGCTGTGGTTGACGCTGACTATAGATTTCTGATATAAATTCTTCTCGGGTTTGCTGCCGAATTACATTTTCTACTGTCAAGCTTTCGGCGACTTTCACTGCCGCCATCATCAGGACTGTTGTGTCTGAAGGAACAGTTTCTGTTGTTCCTTCAGACACAACAGTCCTGATGATGGCGGCAGTGAAAGTCGCCGAAAGATTGACAGTAGAAAATGTAATTCGGCGGCAAACCCGAGAAGAATTTATATCGAAGATACGCCGAGAAAAACTTATATCTCATATAGATTTCTGTATGCTAATGTGGGAATTCAAGGAAGAATTTCAGATGGCGGAGTATTGAAACACACTTCTCTTTATAAGAAACTAATGAGGAAAGAATTAAACATACCACAGCCATGTCCTCTCCCAGGCAGGACTAATTGCTCGCCATATGTGTTTGTGGCAGATGATGCATTTGCCTTGGAAGAAAATATTATTAAGCCTTTCCCTGGTCACCACCTAAAAAATTCTTGGCAAAGAATTTTTAATTGCCGGCTGAGCAGAGCAAGGAGAATAGTCGAGAATGTGTTTGGAATTCTGACTGCTGTGTTCAGAATTTTGAGAAAAAAGATGCAGCTGAAACCTGAGAAGGCTGCAGCAGTTGCATTGGCAGCAGTTTATCTACACAATTTTTTAAGGAGCAGGAAATCTGTAGAATATACACCTCCTGGAAATTTTGACAGTGAAGATTGTAGTGGAACTATTACTCCTGGAGCATTGAGAACAGTCCATCCAAATGGTATATACCACTTGTGTCATTAACAAATGCAGGTGGGCGAACAAAAGAAGCTGCAGACCACCGGCAAGAATTTGCAGAATAATTTTGCAGCATTGCAGGTTCCTCGCCTTGGCAATATGAAAAATAATGTAGTTAAAATTGAAAAATAAACACTAACCAACCATATGTATTTTTGTGTATAGTTTTAAGATATTGTATAAAATAAAACATGATAAATATTTGTATAATTTGTCTTTCATTTCCACTTACTGGTGAGGTTCCTTCAGCGTCTCGGCTTTCCAGAGGTTGGTACTGGTCCCTCAGAAATTGAAGTGTTGTGAACACATACCACGATGGTGAATACACCTCCTCAGCTCCTGCCCCAGATTTAATACTGGCATTTATCTTTCCCAGCTCCCTACTGAACTAGCTTTTGATGTTGTGCCATTTATCCTCAACATCTTTCTTGCTTACCTTTTTTTTTTCAAAAAAATAAATAAATAACAACATAAGACAAAAATAACAAATGATATGTTAAGATTATTGTGGCGCTGCAATTAGATTTTTTTTATCTTAAAATTTAGATAGGTTGATGTGTGGCCTGTACCAAAAAAATTCTATAAAGGCACAAGGAACTAAACGCTGGACATGCACAACAGAGGTTTCTTCCTAGCTGTTAAATACTGTCTGGATTTTTCTTTCGTGGATTTAGACAATGAATTCATCTTAAAATTACGGCACCACGATTAGGAGAGTTGTGTAGATAGTTAACTATTATCCCTGCAAAAAGGGAAAAAGAAAAAACCTGTAGCTTGTTGGCGATTTCCACGAATACATCATTCTTGATGTTTATATTTTTGTTATGTTTGAATTGGGAATCCCATATGCCACTTTCTCTGATTAATTCTATGAGGCGAATAACTTTTTCTCGTGGCCACGATGTCATCTTTTATCTGGAATTTTGTTGCATAATTGTAAAACATGTGCTTCGTACTGTATTTCAGTCTAAACAAATAAACTTTGCACTATACTTACTTCTTTACAGTAAATTTAACAGATGCAATACAAATTGATTAATACAAACGTACCAACTTTCAGCTTGAGACAAATACTACTACTGAACAGGGACAATACTTAATTCCCGCGTTAAAGTGTTTGTTTTGGTTCGGTTCGGTTTGACTAATGCGCATACGCATGTATGAGATACAAGTCAAAGTCAAAGGTAAAACGAGCATATACAAATTGTCTGAGGGATTTGTTTGAGATACTTCTATATACACAAAATGTATGAGCAGTTTGTATGAGGTAGAGTGCCGCGACTTGTCAAATATACAAATCCAGATACAAGTTCCGGCACAAGTATCTAAGTGTAAACGTAGCTTTAGATATACATTTCTGACCAACCAAATGTGACTAAGTATTTGTATTCTTTGGTAGAGTAATTATAATCTTGTTATGGAGTTGATTAATTGGAGACAGAAGAGAAGCATTTTTCAATATTAAGAAAGAAAGATTGAAGTTTGAGTTGCTTTATGCTAGTGAAAGAATAAATGTTCAAATTAATAAATTTGAATTATTAAAAATTAACGTACTTGAAACCCACAAGCGGAGAGATTCATAGAATATCCACAAAGAGGCAAGTTTATAAAAGGGAATCATGACAGTACACACAGCCTTGTAATGGTCAATACTTTGTGGTACCATTTGGTCTGTATCAGTTTTTATTCGACCGCTACATAAGGTATTGGGCAATGACTTACTGCTAAAGTTATACTATATATATGTAGATGACATATCAATAAGTGTGAAAATGTGGGAAGAACACTGTACATTATTGCAAGAGTTGCTGAGAGCTTTGAAAGCAGGAGGAATTAAACTAAAATTATCAAAGTCTGAATTTGTGAGAGAAGTAAATTTTTCGGGACATATGGTTAGTGATAAGGGCGTAACACCAGATTCAGGTAAAGGGTCTAACAGAATAAGACAGTGAAAAGTGCCCCGGGCCCATCCCGTTCATGGGGCATACCAGTTCATAGAGCTTAGTTAGCATAGCCTTCAGACCGATTTTTATTTCAATGCCGCCACTTTAGGGGGCACTACAGGGGTGAATGTGCCATTGAGGCCTAAATGCATAACTCGTGAAATCAATGTGGGAAAATTCTAAAAAAAATCAGGGATGTGCACATTGCTACAGGAAATATCTAGTATGTTTGTGGAATTTTTTGGCGCATTTTACAGCTCTTGTGACGTCACCTTGAAACCACCTATACTGAGGAGTTTCCCCGTGTTTGTCTAATGCTTTGCGACCATTGTTTATTCCAGAAATGTGCATGGCCACTGTGACGCTGTTCCTAATCAAGCTGTCTTCAGTTGTTGCAAGTCGGGATCTGGACATTATTCTGAGGGGGCTGCTCGAACAGTGATTAGCTTTTGCTAATGTGCAGTGTTTTAAATCTTTGAAGAGACCTCCATAATTATCAGATAGTATCGCAACTGTTTTTGGAAGCACGTTTCTTTTTGTTTTCATTGGCTCAAGTACATGAATTATAACAGTGACGTGTCAACAGGGAAGTTGATATGTTTTTTTTCGTTTTGAGTAAGACCAGTCTCAACCAATAAATTGCTTAATTAAATCTGAAATTAGTTATGAAAAATCTAGTACAGTAGTAGCAGTCATCTCTTGTAAGAGGAAAACAGAGCTTTATTTTACCAATTAGTGCAAACACGCTCGTTCAATTCTTGTTGTAAAGGTTGTCTGATAGATCTCTCTTGTTTACTTTCAGAGTGCCCTCTAATCGCTGTGTAGGGTGTGACAAATTGTTTGAAAAACATCCAAAAAGCGGTCAAAAACAATATCATCACAAACTTATGAAGAAAAGTGGAGCAAGGCACTTGGAAAGACTGTCACGTATGGTGAAGTACTGTGTCCAAAGTGTCGATTAATTCCATACTGCCGTGAAAAACAAAGCGGTACAAATGAAGCGGCTGCTGGTGTGTTGTATGGTTCAGGTCAACAGGGGCCAACTAAACATCATCCCGGATCTTTTACCCAAACGGATGCATTAATGTCATTGTCAGAATCCAGCGAAACATACTCATCGGCTGAAGATGCACAAAATACTGTTTCCCCAGAAGAAAATGAAGTAGTAACTTTGCACCCTTAAGAGGGTAATTTCCACTCACCGCTGCTGACCCATTTGCTGATCAGGCAAACGATTAACGCAGGTATCTCTTGATCTACAGAAACAAGTATTTCTTCAAAAGAACATTTACATACCGAAGAGAAAAAAAAAAAAAAAAAAAAAAAAAAAAAAAAAAAACCGTTGTTGTGCTGATCACTTAATTGACTGTATCCTTTATGTCGACGATTTAAACATTTGAAGGTGCACTCAAATACTAGCTGTGTTGGTGTTAGTGTTGGAGTTAAAAAGGTTTCTTCAATGGCAGTCAAATAATTTGAATTTAAAGGCTTAAATAGGGGACCTTTCTTTATGTCCGGAACGTTATATGATTACACCATGGAAAATTTAATTACGTTAAACAAAATAATGACTTCTTTGTGAAACTCTCATAACCGATCCACACTGGTGACTCAAATAGACTAATTGCTGCCTTTGGGACTGGAATGAGAAAACCATGTATCAGACATATGTGAATGTGTGATTAAAGCGTTTGAAAAGGACATTTTACCGTTCAAGATAGGGATTGCTGCCCATTCCCGAGATCTTATTGAAAATGAGATATCCGTAATGGCGAAGAGACTTCATAATGCTAGCGGTCATTTGGCATTGATATTTGATGGGACATACAACTGCCATGAAAAAAGCTCATATAATGAGTACCAGTGAAAGTCTTATTCTGGGCAGAAAAAGGTACCATTATGTAAGCCCTTAACAGTCTGCACTACGACTGGTTATGTAGCTGATATGCTTGGGCCTTTTGCTGCGAATTTAAACGATGTAGAGATAATCAAACTTGCTTTTCAAGATCAAAACGGGTTAGCAAAATTGATGAAGGAAGGTGACATATGTTTTTGGATAGAGGGTTTTCGCGATGCAAAACAATTTTTGGAAGACAAAGGATTTGTTGTGCTAATGCCTGCACTAAAAGGTAAATGTGCCCAGTTGACAACCACCGAGGCTATTGAGTCCCGTTTAGTTACCAAGATTCGCTGGGTTGTCGAAGCTGAGCATGGTATCATTGGAAAATAGTGTCGCCTTCACCACAAGAGGGTTGATAGAGGATGTGCAGGAATGACTGAAACTGGTACGCAAAAATCTAAAGAAAAGGGCGGAGGAGTGCAAGAAGGTATATGATCAGCGTGCTAGAAAATTAGAGTTTCAGATAGGTGAGCCAGTTCTGGCGAGAATGTATGAAAAATTCAGTAACATAAATGCCGCGGTAAGGTTTTTTGATGTAATCGAGGGACCATATATAATCGCGGAGAAACCTCATCAGAATACATATTACCTAAAATATCCAAAATCTGGAAAGCATTTGGGTTTAAGAAATATCAGTGACTTAAGAATGTACAAGAATAAATATGTTATATCACATAAAATTATGTAATTTTAGTGACAAAATGAAGGGAGGGATATGTAACATATACATCTCTGACCAATGAACTGTGACCAAGTATTTGTATTCTTTGGTGAAGTAATTATAATATTGTTATGGAGTAGATTTATTGGAAACAGAAGAGAATAGACCAGGATCCAGGGTCTATTTTTGCACTTGATTACTATCAAGCTAATTTTCCATGAGTGGCTTCATTTTGATGAGACGCCCAACAATTTCCTCTTCGAAAATCCTTGATTGTGGTAGCTAAACAGGGTTAGCAGGGATAAAATATGTCAATTTGATGATTCTCAAAAATTGATTAACTGTTTTTTTTTATTTATTTATTTTTTTTTTTTAATTTTAAGATAATTATTCTGAATTATTTGAAAAAATATTTGTCCTACAAAATGAATGGTTATATCGAAGAGTCCCCTTATTCCAACATGTATTGATAACAAGGTCATCAAAATGGATTACTAGCCAGCTGATTTTTTTTTTCTGTTGCTTAGTTTATATTTATATAATTTAACAGTCACTTTGACCTCCAAATTGAGTGGTACATTATCCTGGTTCTCCAATTGAATGCATATTTGAAATTCATTAAATTAAAAAGCGATTTATTTTCTGTATTTTGCTACTACAGGAAAGTCCACATCGGTACGCATGTGCAGATCATTGCTTACTGTGTTTCAGCTATCCCACGTTACTGTCGACCATAAGCGTGCAAAGATTACTTAAGTCGACCACGAATTTGTCTCTCCAGAAATAATTTCAAGAAATGTTTTTTGTGCTGCAAAATAATTATGGAGTGTTTTTTAATAATTTGTTATGTGAAAACACTACTTTTCGAGAGAAAAGAGAAGAAGTAAAAAAATTTAATAAAGACATTTGGCTTTCTTGCAAAACTTTTTTATCTGCTCGAAAGCATCATCAACACAAATATCGAAATGTTGTACTGCCTGAAAATTGGAATGACGAAATAATAGGTTATCATTCCTCTTGTTACAAAGAATTTCGAGTGAAATCTAAATATTTGTCTTATGAAAGGTAAGTCCAACGAATATTTTTTCACTTTACATTTAAAATAAATGAAATATAATTTATTAAGTTCATATTTTCATGTTATTATGTAAAAAAATTGAGCATTACTATTGTGAAATTATTATTATATCCTGTAAACAATAGTTTCAGAAAGTACATGAATTTGGAGTGTAATATAAATATATTCAATGCAATTGTAAATTTTACCACGCGTTTCTAATTTACTCGATCAAGAGTCGGATAATTCGAGTATGTTCGGAAATGCTCGACTGTTCTCGAGAATACTTAATAATTACTGTATCCATTGCTAAACAACATACATACCAAATTTTATGATTTAAATGTTTTTATATGACTATTTTACTAAATATTAATTTAATATGGGATAATTTTTCCAATAGCAATGATGCTATGTGATATTTACTTGTATGCTTCTCATATAAACAATTTTTAGTTTTTTTAAATAATTTCTCATACACAGCACTGAGCCAGCTTTGACATCATCAACGTCTCAATCTAGTGGAATCATTGATCCCTCAATATCCTTAACATCTGCTCCAAATGTAGAACAGGACCCATTGTCATGCACTTCACGGTTAGTTAATTAAATATTTTTTTATATTTTTAGTAATTGCCCATTTTTTTTAAAAAAAAGTCCATCCGAATCTACCATTCTTGGAATGATGCCATTAATTTTTTTTCAATTATTCTATCCATCTAAATACAAATCTCTTAAAAGCTTTTTGAAATTATTTCTTATTTAATTATGTAATTGCTTTGCATGTTATCATTTACAGAAATGTTGACCAGAGTTAGATATTAATTAATGATGAAACGAGTAATATTGAAGATTTGGTTAATACTGTTAGAGAGGTCAATGTAGATTGTGATACGGATATACAAAGTTTTGGAGATGATGATTCAGCGAAGAAATGCATTTTTGGTGCTAGAATAAAAATAAAACGTAAAGTGCGACAAATATACTGTCGTAAAATGAAAAACAAAATACCCTTTCTGGAGAAAAAATTAAAAACTATGTTACAGAACTGGGATAAAAAAAGGTGTTACAGAAAATTCAAGAAGAAAATAACAATACTTTTTTGGCGTATCATAACAACTTCAGTGTGAATTATTTTGCCAAATACCAAAGGAAAGTGAACCCACCTCCAACTAATGATTGGGCCATGAAATGAGATAGCCATAAAATTGCCCGAGAACGATTTATTAATTATATTCAACAAGAAGTTATTACAATTCGACGAGTGATGTCATTAGCTCACTCGAAAGATTGTTATGTTGAATTTGTACAAGAAATGTATGAAAACGCAAATTTAGAAGCTAGCATATTCAGTAATCAAGATCCCAAGGATTATATACAAAGTCAATTGAAACACAAAATTTCATTGGTTAATATTTCAAACAAGCAATTTTTTATATCATCTGAAGTAGATATTCAAACAATCGATGATGAAGAAATCAAAGATATATTATTCGAACAAGAAGCATAAGATTTCGCCTTGAAATATCGAAGAAATATATTGAAAATAAAAAAAAAAAACCTGTAACAGATTTCATCGATAGTGAAGTATTAAATAAAGGAGAGTGCAATGTCCCAAAATGGTTGGATGTATTTTGGACTACTGCCTTGAGTGGTGTTGGCAAAGAAAGCTGCAATCGGATTCGGAGATTGTCTTCATGTTATTCGCAGGACTCTATCTACAGCATTACTGGAGGTTCTATCACACTGCGGAAGCATATTTTATTGGGTATAACCATAAAAAGCCTCACTGGAAGCAAAAGAGTCATGGATACATTAAGCAGGCAAGGTTATTAAGTCACCTATCCAAGTATACTGGAATCGGAGACGTCTGCTGCAAACTCTTGTAGTTCTAATAATCAGTTATGTCCTTCCGGCATTCATCCAACTTCTATATTATGATCTGGAGTAGTGTGGGATAATTGCAACCAATTTGTAGAGACAAGCTCTGGTAAAAATACCTTACATGATACAGTGGGTATTATTTATCAAAATATCCCTACAGAAGAAGAGTTGAACATCATCAAAATGAATGATGCATCTACAGAAACTAGACAGAGCTAATCAATTAACGTACTGATTTGTCTGGCCGTAGAATGCGTTCTTTTGAGGAAGTGTCATTTGAAACTTTATGGTACGTGAAGCAAGATCGTCCAGAATTTTGGCATAGTAGTGTATCGTCACCTGAAGATCTACAAAATTTAATTAATTTTCAACATGGGTACTTTCCCATTAAGTTACAAATTTCAAACACGCCAATGTGGGTTGGATATAATGCAAAACTTTTAAAAGATGACAGTAGAATTTAAAAGGTTGAGTATCTAACGCAAATTAATGATTCACCCACGGATCCAGCAGTTGTAAAAAGAGACGATGTGAAGAAGTTTGCAGATCGCTTCGGAATGCTAGAAAAATTTCTTCAGCGTAACTTACGATTTGGACATGGCCAAGATTGCTTTACGGATCCTGTACATAGTGCTGAGGATGAATTTCAAAAACTTTTCATTAATTTTGGACCTTTCCATATCATGTTATCATTCATGAAAGCTATCAGGAAATTTATAAGTGGATCAGGGTTAACAAATATTCTTATAAATATTGGGGTTACTTTGCTCCTTAGGGTCAAACTTTGCTCCACTGGAGAAAAAAGATTTGTCGGTTCACAGATGCTGCACTACTTGCTGTATATCTGTGAACTGTGTTTGCTGTGAAAGGTAGCACTTTTAGGTTGGCAGCAGTGTGTAACAGCCCTTATACCTGAATTTGAATAGCATTGTACTGTATGAAGTATTTGTAATGAGCTAAAGTTTGATTGAAAGTGATTTGGTATGTTTGTTTTGTAATTTCTTGTAAATCAGTGTATATAGACTTTGTTTTATGTGAGAAAATTATTTAAAGTCCATTTAATATGTTTAAGAAACGAATGATGCAAGAGAATTTCCTAAAAGTTTGTAATTCCATGTTACGATGTCTACAGGACAATTTTCTACAGTTTGAAAGGATTTCTGTAAATAATTTTGTATTTAAGTATATCTAATTACCGTTTCTGATCATTTTGTAATGTTATTAATTAATTTTGTAT
The DNA here is from genome assembly GCA_031002005.1 of Vandiemenella viatica. NCBI lineage: Eukaryota > Metazoa > Arthropoda > Insecta > Orthoptera > Morabidae > Vandiemenella > Vandiemenella viatica. The sequence goes on along the minus strand of JARYHS010008074.1, from coordinate 19,409,159 downwards.
CAATTCCGATTGTTTTTAATATGTTTGATTGTTTGAGTGATTGTTTATGATCGAGAAATATCGGGCGGATGCCTTTGAAGAATTCTCGTAATTTCGATAGAAGCTATATAAACAGATCGCCTGGACAGAGTATTCATTCAGTTTTAATTCAATTTCAGTTAGTAAGTCAGTTTAGTTGACAGCATTCAGTGTTACAGAGAGTTTCCGAGATTATCTTTTCAACTATTCAGAAGTGCATCTCTGTTTTGTATCTATGCTTGTGAATATCGCTGACTTGTTGATTTGATCAAAATAAACGAACATCAACTTAACATTTTTTTTTTGTGAGTTTTTTTAAATTAATTAATCAGTAATTAAACCACCAAAGAACCTTAATAAGTGCTTGCCTGTTCAGTTGTCGGCCACTTTGAAGTTGTGACAAGCAATTGAATAAAGACGTGCGAAAGTGTATGAAAAATCTGTTTCTTTTTTCACAGGGTTAATTTGTTATTGTGAAGGTCAGTCACCATTATTTTAATTATTCAGTGTGTGCAGCTTCTGAAAAGTATCGTAGTTATTGATTTGATGTATTATTATTTGTCTTATTAAGGTATTACTTTTATAATTGTAAGGACATAGGCCGATACCGGGGTTGAGTATCGCCTAAGTGCCTTAACTTAAACTCTTGATAGCACCTCACTGTTCGATTGAAAACTTACTGATTATGTTAATTTGCTTTGACCATGTTGCCTGGATATTCAACTAAAATACTTCAGGTCGCCACAATATTTGATGACCTCAAATATTGAAAAGGTGATTCAATAGCTACGGAATAAAACAGTTCACTTTCCAAAAATCTTCAAATTTATTTAAATGAAATCAAAAGTTCAAAACAGCATTCTCAAAGTTGATTAGGCAAATCGAACACTCGTTCCAAAAGTTTGCAGATTGTGGAGAGAAGTTAAGACCGACCGACACCCCTGATGAAATTACAAGTTCATGTTAACAAAGCCAAGTCCCATGATGGCCGACCCGGTAGTACCAACCCAAATCCTCAGCTACCAACCTCACCAGCGCACACACAGTTATAGCGTCATGATAGCACAGCTCCGAAACTAGGAAAGAAGAGGAAGAAAGAATGGCGTCTTCACACCTCCTCATGTTAAGGTGGCCATACACGATCGCTCCATTTGGATGTCATCCGTATGGATGACATCCATGCGGATGACGTCCAAAAGCGTAGCACATACACGATCATTCCATCACTCCACCAGTCAAAGGTGCAACTTCGCTTGTGTTCCTTCGCAAATTGAACGACGCGCCTGCCGCCATTTTGGTGGCAACTGGTAGCTTTCAGTGTTTACGTTTGTACAGTTGATACGTGTTGTCCCGATCGAGTATTCGTATTTTTTGGCTTACCAAGTGTTTTGTACCATGGTTAAGTCTTGCGCTGCATATAATTGCACCAACCATGCTACAAGAGCCACAAATTTATCATTTCACAAGTAAGTATGCATTTAAATAAGTTTGGAATCTTCTATCTTATTGCCTGGATGTGGTTTGACCAAGGGTTTGACCGTGTTTAATATTTTCTTTCGATACAGATTTCCGCTCCGAGATTTAAATCAATTGAGGGAGTAGTTAGCTAAATACGCCGGGACAGTTTTACTCCCTCAGAACATAGTGTAATATGTTCACAACACTTTGAAAAAGAATGTTTTGGGAAAACGGAAATAAAAGATCCTGAAACCTCTGCAGTGCCAACAATTTTCCGCTTTCCAGACAATATATCGAAGGTAAGGACTACAAGCTTTGTTATTTTAGCTGCACAATATGTAGAAGTAATACACTATCTGTGAATAAATATTTGGGTAAATTATTACTACCATGCTATGTGAAATGTATACTATCAACAGTGTGTAATATTTTCAGAAGACTTGCCAGACCACCTCCAAAGTAAAGAAATATCCCAGTTCTTTCTGAAAATGTTTTCATGAAGTCAGGAATCAAGAGTACTATGTGCAGCATTACCGTACATATGACATAGCAAATCTGTAAAATGTGTGAAATATGAAGCAGTAATAGAGAGGAAAAAATACAGCATTGTTAAGATACAAGAACAATATGAAAAGGAAGTTGCCAAGAACAGAACAAAGTGCAAGAAAATTGATTCTGTGTTGCAGTTGGTGCAAGAGTTAAAAGAAAAGTGCCAAATTACTGGAGATGTGAGCCATATTTTAGAGAATTCTTTTTTTAGTGTTTTTACAGAGTTGGTTGCTCTGTCAAAATCTGGCAGAAATGCTGGTTACAGTAACAAATTAAAAAACATTTGCCTTGACTTTGTATTTTCATTCACCTGCAGCGTACAAATTTGTCAGAGAATCATTGACAATTGTTTTACCTCATCCATCTACACTTTCTAGATGGTACAATGTGATTGATGGCAAAGCAGGCTTTGCTGCAGAGTCATTAGCTTATATTGAACAGTTTACCTCTGTTTGTAAATATGAAATATATGGATGTTTAATACTGAATGAGATGGCCATCAGAAAAGGCATTCTGTGGAATGGTGAAGATTTGTGGGTTATGTGAACATGGGTCATATACATTGTGCTGCAAGTGAAGAAGGAAGGGGAAACAAAGGGAAGCTTTGTGTGATGTGTGTTGCTATTAATGCTTCTTGGAAAAATCCCTATAGGTTACTTTTTAGGGGATGGCAGAAGTAGTAGTGATAATGCAATATTATACTGCAAAGACTAAAAATTTTAAATGATGTTAGAGTTCGTATTGTATATGTGACTGTGAATGAACTTTCCAAGAACTTGAGTATGGCAAGACAGTTAGGGTGTATTTTAATGCAGATGAGTTCAGATCATCTTTTAAAACATCCTGTTTATGTTTTGTTGGATCTGTGCCATATGATGAAATTGGCAAGGAAATGTCTTGGGGACATGAAGTGTTGAAAGACCAGCAAGGTAGATTAATAAAATGGCAGTATGTTGTACATTATACCCTTTCAGAAAATCTTTCCAATTATATTGAAAATGTATTGTTTATATTTCAGGATTTGTTGCCATGAAAGTTTTAAAGACTTTCTCTTGCAATATTGTACATCTGCTCTGTTTGCAGAAAGAATGTTTCCTCTACTGCTTTGTGTATTGCTGCTAAGGATAATGGGGGATTGCATTATCCCTTAGCAAGTGTTGTACATATATGCAAAATTGCTGAAAGATGTATAAGAAATGAATTCATTCAATGATGAATATGAAAGTAATGAAAGGTGATTTAAAAGAAAATTAAAACTAGTTATTTTGCAGGGGATGTAACTTTAATATTTGTTTACTGATCTTAGTGATCACATGTTTGAAAATGTCTATCCTGAAAATCATATTATCCTGCTTACAAAGAAAATGATTGATACCGTATGTTTGTCAGACTGAGAATGTATCATGCTGCAAAAATACACAATGAAAAACAGAAAATGTAAATAAGACAGAAATTAAACAAAACTGTGTTATTTTATAATCAATAAAAGAAGTAAAAAAGTTATTTTCTTATTTTTACATCCTTATGTTCTCATATAATGATATGATTGTTATTAATTTAAACATTTTATTCTATAGATTAATGATTGTATAAAATTAATGCAGACATTGGCACCTGCCCAACTAACTGGTCTCTGTGAACAAAAAATAATGGAAACTGGCTTTAACATACAAGGTTATAATTTCAAAACAGTGGGTGCACTTGCATTCAAGTAGTATGCAATATGAAAAAAATACATATTTTGTTGGCCTTGGTAAAATTTGATTAACAAGGAGTATCATGCTTAGATTTGCTTGTGCCATGTGCTGAGAAGTCTTCAGAAGGGAAAGAGCTTAGTATACCAATGAACAAAAAAAGATAAAAATATTCACACTAGAAAAACCCAAATCTTTCCTTTTTGGTTGCTTTATACTGAAAGAACTGCTCGATCACATTCTTCATTTCAATGTTATGAATGTCAGATTGTGTCTTTGAATTGAAAGGAATATGTTTGCTCAACTTCTGAAGAAACTTTAGTTTGGGATCAGACCTCTTAAATTTGTATACCTGTATTTCGTCAGTTTACCTTCATTATATTTATAAAAGGGTTTCTATTATTGTAATGTTAACATCTTTCCAGATCAGTTGCATTAGCCTGCTGGAAGAGAGAAAAATCTTAACGTTGCTCAGGGTGAAGAAAACAACTCCGAAAGTTAATATAGTTGGTGGAAATTCTGTAATTAGCTTGTGGTTAACGTCATTCGATCTTCTTTGAGCACGTGAAGACTCTTAACAGTATAAAATTTTTCATTCTACAGTGGTTTGTTATATAACTGTACGAGGGTTACAAATTTCCAGCAAACAGTTGCCACTATATCGAATACTGAATAAAAATCCTGAAAATTAAATATACGTCCAAAAAAGTGCGGAATTATGCAAAATAAGCTCTGTGATATTATGAAAACTTTTTAAAATACTACAAAATGATTATAAAACAGATTTATTAAATTTAAGTACTCTACCAGGCAGAAAATAGTGAGAGTACGTCACATGTTGTAAAACAACATATTTAAACAAGTAGGCTCATATAAAATTAATCTTATCATACTATGATCTTTTTAAAAAGAAGACCGCAAAGAATTCTCTTTTTTTTTCCAACACGGTTTCTCTGTTGGCGTTTATGTCTTTATTTTTAAATAATATTAGCAACTGATCTATTGCCACATTTATTTATATTTTGTCATGGTAGTCAGGATTAGAGATCCTACAAGCATGGTAAGTCCATATCCTTCTCAATAATCTCCAGCACAAAGTATTATTGAGACGACATTATTATTAAAAAAAAAATAATCGTTCTAATTGTAACTTAATAATATTTAAAACTGTATTATTTTCAATTCTACACTCAAATAATATTTAACTTGTAGCAAAACAAATATTTCTATAGCAGATTCAAACAAAAAGAAGTGGTACAATGTTGCATAGTCCACTCAAGGCACTGATGTTGCCTCCTCGGTGGTCAGTGACAGAATGAGAACAGTTTGGACCGCGGTTTCGCCATACACGAGCCGACTGGAGCGATGGCTTGGTGTCGCTCCACGTGGTTTTCCCCACACACCGTCAGTCGGCTTGATGGCATGATGGACGAAACTGATGGATATTGGACTGACCGATATCCAAATAATCCTGTCACTCCACGTCATCCACATGAGTTTCCCCACACACGACGCGATAATGGAGTGACATCGCTCCATTTGGACGGATGGAGCGATCGTGTATGGCCACCTTTATATACCCTCACTGACGTCAGAGCCAAAACGCAGCTTTCCGCTAACACTTAGAAAATTTAGGCCTGAAATATCTCGGTAACTAAACAATTATGAGAAACTTAAGGTATGACAGTGTTTAGACTTTCTTAATAGTGAAATAATGGATATATAGTGAATAACTTTGAATATCTGGTTTTAAAGATCTGAGCGTAGGAGTGAACTATTTTTCTACTTCGGGGAATTACGATTGTTCTAGAAGCTTCTTTATTTCGTCATTTCTATAAAACCACGATTTACACAAATAATATTATTATCAGTGTGTTCTACTAAAATTCCTGAGTTTATTGGTGTGACTTTCATTAAAATTGATGCACGGATAGTTTAATTACAGGGTGTATAAGATTTACTAAAAATGCTATTTCGGTTTTAATTTAATAACTTTACTTCCATTACTTTTATCGCAAATATAAAATTACCAATAGATTCTCTGAATTAAATTACGTGTTCTAAAAGTTGTCTCATCTCTGTATGTGATTTTTAGCAGCTGTAAATAATTTCTAAACTATGCACGTGCTTTTACTGAAAAATAAATTTTAGAATCTTTATAGAATCGGTTCTATTGCTTGGAATTACTTGAAATTATTATATGTGATATTAGATTTTTGGTTCTTTCCGGAAATCTACTTTTTATTTCGAAAACTGTCTAGGCTGTTGTGATAAAAAATGTTAAAAGTGAAGTGCATCTAATGAAGTGTTAAAAATTGATTTAAGTTATTTATGCATTCAGAAACTACGAAATTTTAGTGAAATTATATTTTAATTGAGTTATTACTTCATCAAAACTACTTTATTCGGTTCGAAAGTGTAAAAACAGTGAAATGTCAAATATTATAAATCTCTTGTGAGTTGAACTGGATTATAATGGATTACCATGTTTAAGGTTAGTAAAATGTTTTAATATTATTATAGGAAGTTAATTTAGTTGGTTTATTAAATATTGAGTTACTTTCTTGCTCGTAATTCGGTTTAGAAATGACAAAATGCTCCCAAGTAGAAGCTCATACTTTCAAAGTTGGATTATTAATGATTATTTAATTTTCAGTTGATTTAAAGTTTATTTATTATTATACCAAGTTTATATCCTGCATTTAGCAACTACTGACAGTCTTTACTGCATTTAAATTGGTTTAGAAACTGTGAAGTTAACCTATAGCAAAATTTATTATTGAAATTGACTTTGAGTGATTTAACCTATTTCCTCCCAAACTAATGTTTTCTTTCTGTTATAAAAGGTTTACTTTAGGGCTTTTATTTACTTTTGAATACTTTTACTGTTCCTAAAAGGGTTTATTTAGTCTGTTTAGTTACAGTATCTTCATGCTATATAAAGCTTCACTCTCATAACCTATAGACGAAATGAAACTACCTGTTACTAAAGAGTGAGCTTTCCCCTTAATACCTAAAGGTGAGAGGCTAGAATTTGCTAAAATTCTAAGGTTCTTACATAATCTGAAATCGGAACTCCTGAAAAAAAGTGGTCCTGTAATGAAAGAAAGATTATTCCAGCTAGTACAGGATATTTATAAGGAAGGAAAAATACACTCAGACTTTGAGAAAAATGTTATCATTCCCTCACCAAAGAAGCTAGGTGCTAAAAAATGTGAGCAATATCGAACAATAAGCTTAGTAGCTCATGCATCAAAAATTATCACCAATGTAGTTGTGAGGTACACAACCTCACATTTGTGTGATTTTACATTAATTAAGCTATTTTTTTATTTAATAAATTGTAATGGTGTGTATTAACTCGGAAATTTTAAGTGGGAAGGTCAAAGAATAACAAGATGAATAATGAGATCTCTGAAAAATAAAAGTAGAGTCAAGAGTGAGTTGTTGAAGAGAAGATTTGAATGGAGAGGACGAGTTTTTGGTTTTTGGAATGAATAAGTTTGAAAGAAGAGATGAAATAGTTTGGCTCACTGAGAAGCCACAAGAATCCTGGAGGGATTATTAATAGTAAAACATTAGCCTGAGGGCAGAAGATTTAGGGTTATGGATAATGTTATATGACTTGAGAAAAGAGTTGTTGTTGTTGTTTTTGGTGTTTTAGGGCGCGTCGACGTCGGGGTCATTAGCGCCCTATCAATAACCAGCATTTACTGTGGCTTTTAAATGTACTAAAATACTGTCTGCATGGTCGAATGTAAAGGGGCCGGCCATGCAGACAGCAAATAAAATAATTCATAATATCACACGTGGCATTAAAAGGGCCACCGGTACTTTAAACCGTACAGCACCTCGATGGCTGTAAAGGGGCCAAAAATATTAAAAGGAGAATTAAAAACACAAGTCCTCGCTGGCTGTAGAGTGGCCAGCGAGACCTGAATCATAACAATATAAAAAATTATAACTATGCACATGCATGGGTGGCTGTAAAGAGGCCACCCATCCATCTTAAAACTAGGCCGATTTGCCTAAAATTTTAGGCACTAGACCGGCCAAAACACAAAATTTTAAAACACTCGCCACGTTGCTGGTCTCGTTGTTTAAAATAAGGGTCAGATTGTTGGCCAAGCCAACGTCTGCCCTTAAGTCTAAAAACAGTACACAGTCTATTAAAATGTGGCGTACCGTCAAAGGTACGCCACATGCATCACACTCCGGAGGGTCCTCTCGGCGGAGAAGGAAACCATGTGTCAGAGGACAGTGCCCTATACGGAGGCGAGTAAGGAGAACCTCATCCCTCCTCGCCCGCTGGAAGGAGCTGCTCCACGGCTGAACGGTCGGTTTGACCAGCCGGAGCTTATTATGCTCAACTTCCAGCCACTGCCTCTGCCAAACATCAAAAACAAATCTCTTCGCCGCCGAGGCAAGGTCAGACTTTGGGACCGGATCAAAGTCAATTCTGACCTTGTCACAGACTAACTTGGCAGCTTCATCAGCTGCCTCGTTCCCTCTGATTCCCACATGGCCGGGTACCCAGCAGAATACGACCTCCTTCCCACAGGACTGAAGGGAAAGGAGGGCGTCCTGGATGTCCTGGACTAGACGGTCTGCTGGGTACATATTACCTATGGCCTGAATACAGCTGAGGGAATCACAGCATATGATGTACTTCATGTCGTGCGGTGCCTTCATATGCTGGAGCGACTTTAGCAGGGCATAGCACTCCGCAGTGTAAACACTGCACCTGCTATCCAACTTATATTTGTAAGTCGCTCGAGGGAACACTACTGAACACCCTACACTGTTAGCCTGCTTAGACCCATCCGTATACACCGGTGTAAAACTGTGATATTGATTTAAAATATCAGTAAAAATATTAATAAAAACACTGTTAGCGGTTAACAGTTTGTTATGCCGGGACAGATCTAAAATTGTTCTGGGCCTCTTTAAAAGCCAGGGAGGAGATTTACTCCAACCCTGGTGATAAAAGAAGGAAGCTCGAATCCGTATTGTTCTAAAATAGCCTTTGTACGGTAGCTGAACGGTTTAGTGGCTCTATGCCGGTTCGTATAGAGCCGCTCGTAGTTGGGATGTACAACTATGTCGTACACGGGACTGCCAGGTGTTATGGCAACCTGCAGGTAGTGTCGCACCATGAGGAGTTGCCGGCGGATGGTAAGCGGCGGCTCGCCCGAGTCAGCACAAATACTGACAATAGGGCTGGTGCGATATGCACCCGTGGCGAGCCGAATTCCAGCATGGTGGACACTATCCAATATACGGAAATAGCTGTCCCGTGCCGAACCATACACGATACAACCGTATTCCAGCCGCGACCGTACAAAGGCTCTGTAAAATTGTAACAGGCAGGAACGATCGGAGCCCCACGACCTGCCACACAGGCATTTTAAAATATTAAGAGCTTTTGAGGCCCTGGCTTTAACATCTTTGAGATGTGGTAGCCAGGTTAGCCTAGTGTCTAAAATGAGGCCCAGAAACCGAACAGTGTCAGTAAAAACGGTGTTCCTCAAGGTAAGGTGAGGCTCTGGTAAAAGAGTCCTACTACGACTAAAAAGTACACACCTGGGTTTTCACGGCAGAGAAACGAAAACCGGTGTGCACAGACCATTCATCCAGCCTGTTCAGCGTGAGTTGCAACTGCCGCTCAGCGCTTCTCAGGCTGGATGATGCAATAAAGATTAAAAAATCATCCACATATAAGGAGTACCCTATAGGACTCCTTATAATGGATGCTATGCTATTTATAGCAATTGCAAAAAGGGTCACACTTATAACAGATCCCTGAGGAACACCGTTTTCCTGAATAAAAAGATCAGACACTTCACTACCGACTCGGTAGCGGAAGCAACGTCCAGATAAAAATGATTTTAAAAAACGGGGTAGGTTTCCCCTAAAACCCCAGTCATGTAATTGTTTTAAAATAACATGCCGCCAGGTAGTATCGTAGGCCTTCTCAATGACAAAAAAGACACCCACAAGGTGTTGGCTGCGAATGAAAGCATCCTGAATGGCCGCTTCCAGCAGGATCAGGTTGTCCAGGGTGGAACGGGACTTCCTGAACCCACACTGAAAGCAGCTCAGCAGATTCCGGGATTCAAGACACCAGACGAGGCGGCGATTCACCATCCTCTCCAGTGTCTTCCCCACGCAGCTTGTCAAGGCAATACTACGATAACTACCTGGCAACAATTTGTCTTTTCCAGGTTTTAAAATAGGGATGAGCGTTGCTTCTTTCCACGAGTCGGGGAAGTGTCAACCGGTCCAAATATCATTAAAAATATCCAGAAGGTACTCTTTAGCATCTTTACTAAGATGCCTCAGCATCTGGTACTGGATCTGATCCGGCCCTGGAGCAGTGTCGTTTGCGCTGTTTAGCGCTGACTCCAGCTCCCATGATGTAAATGGGCAGTTGTAGGCCTCTGTATTCGACGAATCGAAGCACAGCGGGCGCCTCTCGGCAGCGACTCTTCGCCGCTGAAACTGAGGGTCAAAGTTGGCGGACGATGTGACGGCGGCGAAGTTCTCCGCCATCAGCTGCGCTATGCTTCGTTCGTCGGTAATTACACGTCCGTTATCCAGTAATCCAGATACTGGTGGGCGGGAGTACCTTCCGGATATACGGCGGATGGACTCCCATACTTTTGACGAAGGTGTGGAACGATTAATACTGCTCACAAAGTTCTGCCATGACCTTTGTTTGCTCTCCTTAATCACCCGGCGCGCCTTAGCTCTTGCTATACGGAACGCTGCTAGGTTGTCAGATGTTGGGTGCAACCTAAAATGCCGCAACGCCCGTCTACGACCCTGAATAGCGTAGCGACATTCGTCGCTACACCAGGGGACGGGCGTCCTTCGCAGCGTTCCGGAGCTTTTGGGCATAGAAACGTCAGCAGCCTGGTGAATCACTTCTGCTAAGTGACTCACCTTCTCCTCTATGTTGTCACGTGGTTCCAGGACAACAGAACGGCAGAAAAGCTGCCAGTCCGCTTTACTGACGTTCCATTTGCGCCGGGCGTTCGCTCCTCTAATCTCGGAACCTAAGTGCATCCATATGGGGAAGTGGTCGCTTCCGTGAAGGTCGCGGTCCACTTCCCACTGCACGGAGTCCGCAATTGAAGGAGAACACAAAGAAAGGTCGATGGCAGAGGACGTACTGGTAGCAGCGGTGAAATGAGTCATTTGCCCTGTATTCAGGATACAAATTTCCTCCTGCTCCATCAATCTACCAACCACTCGGCCCCTGGGGCAATCGTTGGTGGAACCCCACACCGCACTGTGGGCGTTGAAATCTCCCAAAAGGAGAAAGGGTCGAGCGAGTTGTCGTGTAATGCCAACCAGGTCGTCGTAGTCGACGGACAAACTGGGTGGCAGATAGATAGAGCATACGGTCAGTTGTATTGGACCGTGTATTTTCACCGCTACTGCTTGTAGATGAGAGGTTAGAGCAACGGGTTCGGAGTGGACAGTGTTCCGAACAAACACGGCCACTCCCCCCTTCGCTCGATCACCCTCGGTATCATCCTTTCGGTATGCGTCAAAACCTCTTAGCACAGGTTGATGTGTTGGTCTGAAGTGTGTCTCCTGGAGGCAGAGACACAAAGGATCAAACCGTGCTAAGAGGTGTAACTCCTCTTTGTGAGCTGTAAATCCGTTGATGTTCCACTGAAGTATGGGAGCCATCCTTACCTATTTAACCTCACCCGCCCCGGATCGGGTGGGTCATCGGTCACATCATGCCGAGGAACGGGACCAGACTCGTCCACCAGCATCTCCGTGTCTTCCGTTCCAGAAACGGTGACAGACATCTCCGACCCAGAGGACTCCTCAAAATCCTCCTTATCTTTTTTCTTCTTCTTCCTCTGCTTCTTACCCTTAGTCTCCCCACCGCTAGGCAGTCTGGGAGGGGAAGAAGAGGGGGACTTGAAAAACTGGGTCGGATCAGCCTGTCTAAACTTAGGACCTCTTATCTTTTGGTCACCTCTATTACCACCGGTAGCTAATGGTATCGCTACCATTTCGATAGCACGCGGTGGAATAGGAGGTGCTGTTATCTTCATTGCTGGTGGGGTCTTTGTTACTGCTGCTGGACTGGTCGAGGTTGCAGATGTGTTGCTAGCGACATCCGCGGTCTTAGGTGTGATAACCTTGGTGGATTTTGCACCACACTTGCATTGACATGAGCACACAGTGCTTGTGCCCATGTCTGCAAAGGATGTCTGCGTAGCAACACTTTCTTTCCTGACGGGAGTCGAGACCATTTTAGCAAAGCTACTTCCAAAAATTGGAGCGGCGAGCGATTTCGCCTTCTTCTTTGCTTCTCCATACGGTATCCGCTCTTTGGTCTTCAACTCCTGTATCTTGCGCTCTTCAAGATACACTTGACACTCCCCTACTCCAGGCAGGATGCGCCCCGTAGCAGTTGACGCATACCTGTGGGAGCGTGCAAGTGACACCCGGTTCGTGTGCCCCCTTGCCGCATCTACCACAGGTGGGGTTGCCCTTGCATGACGCCGTCGTATGTCCGAACCTCTGGCACTGGAAGCAGCGCATTGGGTCCGGAACATACGGACGGACGTTCAGATTAATGTATCCGGCTTTAATACACTTGGGCAACACTGGAGTGTCAAACGTCAGGACGAAGGTGGCAGTATTTTCAAGACTGCCATTTACCCTCCGTTGAATTTGACGCACCTCCACCACTTGCTGTTCTTCCCACTCCTTAACCAGTTCCTCAGTCCCTAAATCCATGATGTCCCGGCAGGTGACAACGCCTTTACTAGAGTTTAGGGTTCTGTGGAGTTCGCAACTGACTACGAACTCCCCGAGCTTCTCGCAATTAAGGAGCTGGGAAGCCTGCCTACTGGTGGTTGTTTCCAGCAGCAGCGTCCCGTTCCTCAGCTTTTTAACAGATCTCAAAGTTCCTACTAGTCCTTCAAGCCCTTTATTGATATAAAAGGGGGACACTTTTTCAAATGTCCCCTCTTTCCTCTGCATTACAATGAAAGCGTTCGCTATGGAACAAACTTTCCTGTTACTACTGCATTCAGAAGCGGGAGGGCTATCAACCCTGGCCCGCTTCTTTGTACACCTGGACCGCAGGGGTTTTGTTTTTGCTTCTGAGAAGGAATTTTGGTCCCACGAGTAAAAACATTTTATACAGAAATGCTGATACAACAGGGGTGCGCAGGTGCCCCTGAGGTTGCACGTTAGCGAGTGAATTCCTTCTCCACCCATTCACCTCCTCGGCACGTGGCTGACCTTGAGGTTGAGGGGTTTTTTATAGAGGTTTTTACCGTCCTCGCGATCCGGGCGATGAAGCCAAGATCCCCGTTCTCCTAGGCACACAACGTTCCACCGCCACACCCTACGGTGGTCGTTGAAGCATGGTAGGAGTTTACGGTGTGGGAAACTTGCGGCGCTCACAAGTTTCCAGCTCGGGCACCGCGGGTTCGCCAAACCCGTACCTGGCACTTGCGTACCAGGCCCCTGCGGGGTTGAGAAAAGAGAATTGTTTGTTAAATAAAAAATATACAAATGATGAGGTAGGTAGGAAGTGTTTTGATTTGAGATTGAGATATATGTAGATATAGACAAAGGAATTAATTTGAGATTGTGTGATAAGAATTGGAATAATAATAATTTTGATTTTTCAGCGGGAGTATCATATTAAAACCAGCGCCGGACAAAGAGGGGTTAAGGAAATCTCTATATACTGGTCTGGTGCTGGAAATAAGAGGCAATAAAGTATTTAAATATATTTAAAGTATTACACAAAAAAGGGTAGCTGTAAAATAAGAATGGAGAATGAAGGACTTGTGGTATTCGCTTCAAATTTACCACATACGTTCCTGTGGTCATACCTTTTAAGAAAAAGTGTACAAGAAAGAAAAATCACACTTAGTCGTGAAGCAACATAAAAGTTACGAATAAACGCTTCAGAAAAACCGCCATTGCACTACATATTGGCACGTCAAAGATGATAATATTGTAAAAACTCTGGCTTTACATGATCACAATAACTGTGAAATCTCTGATGAATTTTTCTGACACAATATCAATATGTTTCTGTGCTATGTGGAATAGGGCAGATGCAAGAATATTTCCATGTGAATTGCGATTTTATTTAGTATCAATAAAAAGCAGACATCATGCCGAGAAATATATTTTTTTCTTTTCCTTGAACCGTCCATAAACAAATGCAGCAGAACCAATTTCGTTTGACACTATTTAGCGGCGAGTAGTATATTTCGTGGCAAATGGCCGCTTGCGATTGGTTGCGATGTGCCGCCATCAGTAGCTTATTGGATGTGCAATTTATGTATGAATCCGCGTATTACAATACGTTTAGTTACTGACTAATAGAATTGCCTTAGAAACGCACTTGATTTAATGAAAAAAGGTCGTAGAAGCTTTTCTTGATTCTATTAATCCGACATCGACTGATTTATATTTTATTCCGTTTTTCAGAATTTGCTGGTGTGGCTGAAATTGTTATTACAATCGTGCATACGAAAATATATAACATTTATAAAATATGACTTCGTCAGCAACCTTTCGCGTTTAGGTTGTAATGGAGCCTGGACCACCGTAATAATGATAAATACTATATGAAAATTGGAAATCCGCAATATCGTGTGTTTACGTTTCACTATGGTCCAGGCTGCATTACGACTAAACGCATATTAGTAAAATATAATGTCGTCAATAGTCGTTCGAGTTAATATTTTAATGCTGCTTGGATCATAGTAGTACCGATAGACACGACATAGAAGTTTGTTGTTCGCAATATCGTATGCGATGGTTGTTTCACTGTGGTCCAGGCTGCATTAAAGCCTAAACGCTGATGAATTCATGCTGTCCAGGGTTCTTTTTAACCTGAAGTCATCAGCACTTGGTTGAAATGCAGCCTGGACCAGAGGGCATGGCAATAGTATAGCCCATTTTTATGACTTATCCTATGTTGGAAATATGGTAGAGGGTGCATTCTGACAATGCACTTAGATTGAAATGCACCGTGGACACCTTAAAAAGAGAATGTAGGACCTCACAATAGTGCAGCGGTATTTTTATTATTTAGTATAGAGTGAAAATCGTAAATACCAACAGCATTCAGATTTTTACAGACCGCAATACCACCCACTATGACAACAGTGTAATAGTATTAAAAGTAGGAACTAAAATTTTAAATCGAATGAATGTATTTAAAGGTAGACGTATTTAGTACAAAAATAAATAAAAACGAAAAATTTAAATGGAAACATTTTATCTTGGAATTGCGATTTCCAATAGTGCCATGTTAGTTACAGAGTTATGTAGAAATCAAATTCACCGAGCGTGTTGGGCGAGCAGTTAGCGCTGTGGCCTCGCATTTGGGAGGACGCGGGTTCGAATCCCAGGCATCGTAATTTTTGTTTTCCATGGTTTCCCAAAATCACTCCAGGTGAATGCTGTAATGTTTCCTTCAAAAGGCCAAGGCCGGATTCCTTCAACCTCTCATCCCGCCTATAATGACCTCGACTAGGCGTAAAGCCATAAGTTATAAAAAAAGTAAAAAAAAAAATATTTAAAAAAATAAAAAAAATTGTTTTACAGGATATAGGATATTAATGAAGTTAGGACAAAATAATCTGTGATTAAGTTTAATTAATTTTCGTCACATAAATTCCTAACTCTGCCGTCAACTATATCAAAATATGTTCTCCTCCTTAAAACATCAAGTCTTCTCTCCTCCACACATTTATCAAGCCACCTCCAAACTCCGATCAAAGCATCAATTTTTTTTTTTGATTTATGATATCCGTCCTACAAAGTCGGATGAATTCAATAAACAAATGCAGAGGACATCCATTGCCAAAGAAGAATACTACGTTTGGTAAGCGATCTTTTATATTTGAGTTGGCTTCTCCCTATTAGATTTCGAATGTACAGTGGCCATTTCATTTCATTTCCAATTAACTCATGTACATCCATGTACACTTTATAAAAATGTCGTCTTGATCTTCCAGCCATGATAAGTACAGTACGTATGAGTATGTTTTGCCGTCAACAAAGAAATTGATTCCAATACCCGGCTGTGACATATGACTGGCGCCTGCCTGCCAATATCGATGACTGGTTACCTGTGTATGCATACTACATGGCGGTTTTTTTTAAATATGTTATAGCATATTCATTTTTCACGATATCTGATACTTTATCAGTAAGGCCATTGCAAAGTAGTATTAATGTTTGGAGATAGTAGTTTATTGTTTGCGGGTAGATTATACTGATTAATGAATCACTGACGGTCGGTTGAATTTTATCTGTGGCTATTTGTTATATTTGCGGAGGAGGGGAACGTTTGAGGTGGGGGGAAAAAAATAATAGCAGGGTGTAGTTACTGTTTTGTTATTTGGCGCGTTTTATGGTGGAGTTAATTTACTTAGTCTAGTGTCTTGTTTTAGTGTTTCTGTTCTTCTCGAATTATGGAAGTTCAAGTGTTAGAAGAGATTTATGATTTTTTCCATAGGGAGAATTCAGAAATTTTGCATGACTTGCAAAGATTTGGTTTGCTGAGAAGTTCGGCCAAGTGTAAAACAAGGTCATGCCGGGGAAAATTGTGTGGTATTTCGAAAGATGAACAGAGGTTTTTGGGACATTGTTTCCTGTGTTGGAAATGCCATAAAACAATTAGCATTCAAGAAGGTTCTTTTTTAGAAGGGATCCGTGTGCCATTAAAAGAACTGTTTGCGCTGCTATGGTTGTGTTCAGGGAACCCGGTTGGATCTTACAAAGACTTTTGCAGAATGTTGAGACCATCTGCTGTGCAAATGTACAGGTATTTCAGGGATATATGTTCCTGTAAAATTTTAAGGGAACAAGACAAATTCGTTTTTGGGGGTGAGGGGTGCGTGGTGCAGATCGACGAATCGGCAGTATCGAAAAGAAAATATGAGGTCGGTAGAATTGTACTGTCGACCTTGTCATACTCCTGTCCAAACTGAGAGGATTAAATTTTTCCAGCGGCACTGTTGACTGGTTCGAAGCGTACTTGAGGAACCGTCAGCATTGTGTTACAGATCCCAATGGAAACAGATCACCATGGGAAACTGCAAACAGTGGTGTCCCCCAGGGCTCAGTCCTGGGGCCACTTCTTTTTTCTATTTATATTAACGATGTGGCTAGTATCTTACGTTACTGTTATTACCATCTGTACGCTGACGACCTACAACTATACCTTAGTGCATCACCAAATGATATACTCACTATAATACAGCAAATAAATTCAGACCTTAATTATCTTTGTGATTGGGCAAAGAGACTTGGATTAAAAATAAATCCCTCTAAATCTCAGGCTATTGTTATTGCAAGTCCAAAACTGATAGGCAGCAACTTCACATCAAATCTCCCAAAAATAAAGCTTCAGGGAACAGAGTTAAACTACAGTGACTCTGTAAAAGATCTTGGAGTCCTAGTAGATAGTAATTTAAACTGGTCTGAAAATACTGTTTCAGTATGTCGCAAAGCCTTCTCTT
The DNA here is from genome assembly GCA_031002005.1 of Vandiemenella viatica. NCBI lineage: Eukaryota > Metazoa > Arthropoda > Insecta > Orthoptera > Morabidae > Vandiemenella > Vandiemenella viatica. The sequence goes on along the minus strand of JARYHS010008074.1, from coordinate 19,391,905 downwards.
CTCTTCATGCTCTGTATAAATGTAAAAAAATTCTTCCCCACTCATTTGAAAAAGCAATTGGTGCAGACTCTGGTGCTACCCCATCTCGATTACTGTGACGTTGCTCAGCAAAATTTGAGTTCGGCAGACATAAGGAAACTTGAACTTGTTATGAACTCTTGTGTAAGGTTCATCTGTGACCTACGACTGTACGACCACGTCTCACCTTCATACGACCGCTTACAGTGGTTGCGCGTTTGGGATCGACGACGATTCCACACTCTATGTCTCATTCACCGCCTCATACATCTGAAAACTCCCGCCTACCTTTGTTCCAATATCTCATATCTAGGACTTTCTCATAATATTAACACCAGATCCCTGAACTCAAACATACTAACCATCCACTCCCACAGCTCGGAAACCCTAGCCAATTCCTTCTTCATTTCAGCAGCTAGACTGTGGAATGATCTTCCCCTGAAAATTAGAACTACCACAAAAATCGGCCCATTTAAAACTCATTTGAAAAAGCATTACTTATTGGAGCACTAGCTAAAAGACCTCTCCTTCCATTCATATCTTAATTTTTTGATCTGAATAATATTGATGTATACAGTGTCCACCTCTTATTCTGCCTTCCCTATTATTAGTTTGTTTTGTTTCTTCATTCTACTGGTATTAAGTTTGTACCATTTACTTCTTTAACTTCCACTAGCATTAGTTTATACCATTAAATTATTAACTAGTTAAGAACGAATACTATTAAGATTTTAGATAGTATTTTACTCATAAATATTATTATGATGATTTTTTGTTAGTATTGCTCTTGAACCTAAATTATGCCAAATATTATATAAGTGTTGTACATTGTTAGTTTGTGTAAGGTGTATATTATTTATTGTAAACACCTGGTATGATGTAAGAGAGGACTTGACAGCCCTAATCTTGCCAGGCTAAATAAACCTTTAAATAAATAAATAAATAATGGGGATTTACGGGGTCGCCAAGGGTAGAGGCTTATTGTTTTATTTAAAAAATAAAAGTGCAAGAACCGTAATTCCTATTATCCAGAAGCATGTCAGACCAGGCACACACATCTGGCCAGCCTACAGGCGACTCAGCAAATTAGGAAGAGTATCTCCTTACTTGCACACAACGGTGAATCACTCAAGAAACTTTGTCGACCCATAAATCTGGTTGAAAACCTTTGGTACAGACTTAAACAGTTCATGCGGCAGCGTAATGTCCTTGCGTCCAAATTATTGCCGGAACACATTGATCACTTCATGTGGCGCCAGGTTTATGCCCATACCACCCAGTATGCATTTCAGCAGATGTTAATGCAGATTAGTGAAAAGTATAGCAAGTATTAACTTAGATACGATTTTAATTACACCTATGTATTAAATTCCTTTTGTTTGAAATAACGGCTTTTGTTTTCTTAAAATATTAAAACTACTATCTTTCATTACAGCGTTCTAACGTGCGAAGAATGGCAGCTGGATTCATGGTATTCGGGCCTCCCATCGGGGAATCGATCTACCTCATAAAAACTTTGTTTCTTTATGTTTTCATGTTACGGCAATTTCTTGTGGTATTCATACGCTTCTCCGATGGGAGGCCCTACATTTTTTTTTTTTTTTTTTTTTTTTTTTTGTTCATTCCATACATGAGACGATTTTTAAGTGACAAGAATAATACTTCTACATAATTACAACAAATAACAGTTGACAGTTTCACAGGTAATAAAATGTTTTTTAGTTTATTCTGTGTCTGTTAGAAATTAACTAAGGATTATGTAAGTAAAGAATATAATGTCAAAGACGCCACGTCACATAGAGTAGATAGTACTGTGAGCTACCTGGACCTAAACATTTCTGGCCCAGCCCAAAAGCTTGATGTATGTTATTGTGATTTGCGGACAGAATTTGAACAGGATAATCTCAGAATCGAGCAAAATAATGATTTAAGGGAGGAACGAGCATTAAAAATGCAGGGAGTAACGCAGAGAAATAGAGAAGAAATTTTACAAATAAATAGCGAAGCACGGGAACGAAAGGACAGGATGAATAATTATGAAAACATTATAAGGAGGAACTGTAGCACATTTCAATGATTTCGTAGTTAATATTCTAGTGAGTGTAAGCCAGTCTCGGTGAGCTACAAGCCTGGGCGGACGTGGAACATGAGAGCGCGTTTGCAGAATCTGAACCCTTCCTGCAAGGCCACAGAAGCAAGCAGTTTTGACTGTGAGAAACAAGGTTCGAAATGTTCTGGTACCTTCTAGAAAGACGCTTCCAACTGGCCATTAAACTTTGCATCCACAGCGCGTGATGTGAACTGGCCAATGGGAGACAGTCACCCCACCCTTAAGCGACAGTAGAGAGACGCGTTCTGTACTCGTCCTCTGCGCAGTTTCATTTTGAAGATCACGCCGTAAACTTGCCAATTTTTATGAAGCCAATGACTTAGGCAGTGTTAGAAATTACACCACCATCTCCATCCTTCGTATGCTCACGAGGCGAGGCTTGTACCAACCCTCCCGCTATTTTATTCAGCCATTCGGCTATAGTAAGGAAACACATTTCACTTCTATGCATATCACGATGTACCATTCATCTGTATCAATTCACTTATCTCTCCGAAGAGTTCAAGAATAAATGCCTGTTCATAGTATCTCTGAAGTCATTTGCAACAATTCCTCAAGTCAGTAGTTAGAGTGATTTTTAGTGCTTTCCAGCCCGTACTTGCAGACGCGAACGGGAAGAACCAGAAGTTGACGGCGAGCAGGCTGGACGAACTTACGTGCACGCAGGGGTAAGTCGAAGGTAATTCTTCGCTCGGCCATTACCACGCGACAGAACATTAGCGACGATCCGAGAATTTTTAGACCAATAGAGAAAAATAATATTGTCTACGGAGTACAGGATTGTAGATTGAAATTGCCAGAAATTAAATTTGTACCAGGTGGTGAAATACACCCAGCTTTATTTATGAAGGCGTATAGTGTTGATTTACCGTCTTATTGGACTGATAAGGAGAAAATTAGGTATGTTAGAAACATGTTGTCTGGAGATGCCTATGATTGGGGCATAGAAGTTGGTTTAAAATGTGAAAGATTCCATGATTTTGAAACATCTTTTCTAAAAAAGTACTGGTCGAAACAGACACAATGAAGTGTAAAGAGTAATTTCAGAAATTGTAGACCCTATAGCAGGCAAGATGGGAATCTGCGTAAATTTTGTGAAGATAAAGGAATTAAGGTATCTAGATGACCCCATGAGTGTTGAGGATGTATTAGACACATTACAGCAAAAACTACCTAGAGCAGTACAAGAGAAATTAATTTTGCAACAGTGGGATAGTATAGAAGGATTTCTTGGATCGATGGATCGAATAGACCAATGGAAGGGCATCTTAGAAGCAGATAATGACTTTACAACAGGATATAATCGCAACAACTATGGAAGATATGAGGCCAAAGATGAATATAGAAAAGAAAAAGAAAATTTGAGAAGTGGTTTCGGCAATGTTATTAGAAATCAAGAAAGGTTCCACGAGACATATAGAAAGAATGATCTGGAGGATTATCGTCGTGAAACATTTGATACGAAGAAGAGAGATGTTGTAAGAAATCAAAGGTCGGAAAACCTGTAACCGAGGCTGATGAGGTCCGTTCAGTCTCGGGGGGCAAGAGGTTAGGACCGCAAATACATGAAGAAGTAAAGAAGAATTATAACGAATGCAGATTAGGATTGAAGTATGTGTCTAATGAGAAAAGAATGGGTAATTAATGCAATACTAGTAAATCTGGCAAACGTGGAGTAGGCAGAGTTTACCACACGACACTCTGGAATAAATCGTATCGTGAAAAAAATATACGAAGGAGTACGGAAGAAAATGGATGGTATTATAATATCGAAAAGAAGAACGATAATACGGATTCAAACATTGGAGTAAAGGAAGATGTGATACAAGAAAACGGAGATCTTAGAGAAGAATTGAAGATAACTGATACAATGGAAGAGGCAGTAAAAGAAAAAAAGGAAGAAATGAATAATGAAGTTGGAAAGAAGAAAGGAACACATGATGACAGAAAAGAGAAATTACACCACGCGGTTGAATGCAATGTGATGAAACAATATGTAAAAACTCCAGAACCAGTAAACGATGACACGCCTTTACAATGGTGGAAATGTTTCAAGACGTATGAAAAGAAAAAAGAAAGAGAAGACACAAAAGAGCACGAATTAGAATGGAGAGAAAGGGCAATAACAGAAGTGTTGGGAGCAGTCGATCCAGATGATATAAATAATGAAGAGAGTGATAAAGAACTAGATAATGAAGAACAAGAGCAAACTGAGATCAAAGAAAAAGTTGATAATAAAGAAACTGATACAGAAGAAGATAAAGATGATGGTAATGATTTTAATATTAAAGAAGAAGAAAACAATAAGAAGACAGATAATGATGATGAGGAAGAGGAAGAAGAAGGAGAAGAGGATGATGATGAAGAAGAAGAAGAAGGAAAAGAAGACGATGATGATGAAGGAGAAGAATATGATGATGATGAGATTAATACCGGAGCAGACTATAGCAATGAGAAGTCAATCACTGATGAAGAAGAAAATAATGAAATTATTGAAAATACAGAACAAGATATGACAAATGAAGGAGATGACCAGTGGAAGAAAAGAGAAGTGATGGGATATGATGAAGGGAAAGACTTAAGAAAAAACTTGAGGAAAGCAATAAATTGGAAAACAAGAAAGAAACGAGGATTGGATTTGGAATATGAAGGCCGGAATGTAAAAAAGCGTAACTTTAAGAAGTGTAGAACACCACCAGGGATGCAAGGAATATGGACAGAAATTTCCACCCTGATGGTGTCGAAAAAGAAGATGAGGATCATTTTTTTGGTCTGATGTTTTGTTTTTTTTTCCGTTATATAGAAATAAGTGATGACATTCCGTATTGGTCGAATTATTAATTCGTTGTTGACCAATACGTAATGTGGGGGGCATGTGTGAGGTACACAACCTCACATTTGTGTGATTTTACATTAATTAAGCTATTTTTTATTTAATAAATTGTAATGGTGTGTATTATCTCGAAAATTTTAAGTGGAAAGGTCAAAGAATAACAAGATGAATAATGAGATCTCTGAAAAATAAAACAAGAGTCAAGAGTGAGTTGTTGAAGAGAAGATTTGAATGGGGAGGACGAGTTTTGGTTTTTTGGAATGAATAAGTTTGAAAGAAGAGATGAAAAAGTTTGGCTCACTGGAGAAGCCACAAGAATCCTGGCAGGATTATTAATAGTAAAACAATAGCCTGAGGGCAGAAGATTTAGGGTTATGGATAAAGAGAATGTTATATGACTTGAGAAAAGAGAATTGTTTGTTAAATAAAAAATATACAAATGATGAGATATGTAGGAAGTGTTTTGATTTGAGATTGAGATATATTTAGATATAGACAAAGCAATTAATTTGAGATTGTGTGATAAGAATTGGAAAAATAATAATTTTGATTTTTCAGCGGGAGTATCATATTAAAACCAGCGCCGGACAAAGAGGGGTTAAGGAAATCTGTATATACTGGTCTGGTGCTGGAAATAAGAGGCAATAAAGTATATAAATATATTTAAAGTATTATACAAAATAGAGACGGTACAAATAAGTACGTTACATAGTACTACAAAGAATGGAAGAACAAGTACTAGAGTTTCTAACAGAAGACCAATTCGGTTTCGGTTTCAGAAAGAAGAGAGGTACAAGGGAAGCAATTCTTGCACTGAGGCTAATATTAGAAAAGAGAATAGAGAAAGGCAAAAAAAATGTATTTAGGTTTCATACATATCGAAAAAGCATTTGATAATTTGTCGCATGCTTGCTTTTCGGGGATTCAGGGATAATATAAAATCTTTATTTCATTTCATTCGTAGCAGTCGAAACTAGCCCAGAGCTGTTTCACAGTTTGTAACATAAGGACCGGATGTTCTGCCGAGTCTTATCAACCGCAGTCCGTGAGTTATCCGACACTTGCATCCTACCACTGCATGGTTACGCGTGAGAGCTGAATCTTTAGTCAAGGACATGGGAAGCTGCCGTCAGCTACCGACTTGCCGCGTTAAGCCTTTCCCCCTACCCTTAGGACCTCAATGACATCACTAGTAGCCAGTAAGAACACTTGCTTGTACTAAAATCCTAACTAGCCAATGGGGAGCTAGCTTACCCCCTCCATTAGCGCCGAGTGCTAGCCATCATGGCGACGAGACAAGTTCGCTAGTCGCGTCCAGCTTCGACTCACAACAACATCACTACACTGAGGTAATCTGCTGCTAGCTTACTATTCCATGCTGAGCTAATATTTCATGATTGCATTAAATCTGGAACTATCTCATGTCACTCCATCCTCCAACTTATTTAGAGATCGATTCCATACTAAGCCTATCGCCGTCATTATGCAACCATATCGTAAATAGCACCAACCGTGCCATCGTAACTATATTGCAATCAGTGTGTTTACTAAATAATATCTTTATCTGCAGTGTTTGTAATAATGTGCTTTCCTTCGCAAAGTATTGTTAATAAATAGCCAATTGCTTTATACGCTGTGTGTTTCCTTTCACTACCTGATCACTGAAGTAAGATATAATAATAGCTCTAGATAAATTATGCTAAGTGTCCATTCAGATGTCTGATAAAATACTAACAGAAGAGAGTATAGATGTTTACAGAGCTTGTTTACTAGATGCTAGCATTAAATGAGGATTTAGCCTAATTCTCGGCACTACATCGCAGACAGAAATCGTACAGATTTCTGGCGGTGGCCGAGACGAATCCAAAGTCAATCTGTCGTAATCAAAAGCTACCGCTCGGCTATCTCACACGCGACAGTACACATATATAAAACTGGTGTCAGGTGTGGGGTTATAATTAGGGTAAATCATTTATTTATTTGAGAGCATATTCTCGCTAGCATTGGCGGAAAGCGGGTTAAGCTTCCCACGCCAAAAATCTCCCCTACCATCTCAGCCAGCATGGAACATAGCACAGCATTACCTCAGTAATATGATTACGGTCAGCAAATTGCACTAATCGTCGTCAAAAGTCAGTTTCCAGTTACATCACAAAGTTTACCGAAATCACATGGAGAAAAGTTAGTAAAGGACGCCACCGCAAGAGAGCGCCACATTCAGCGAATCAGCATCCGCCTAGCAGACAACGCCAGCTCAACAGCTGATGCGCGGCAACGCCCAAACCCGATAGGCAGCCTGTTCCAGCCATCACACGCCGTTCCAGCCGATGTCATCACGAGTTATGCAGCCAAAATCACCGTCTTCACGAGTTATGCAGCCAACCCGTCTATCTTCCCAGCTCATCATACCAGAAAAAGTGAGTAACAGTGTACAACTTTAATATAAACAATTCCGCAGAATGTTCGAACCTTAAGAAAGTGTTATTCTGTATCAGAAGATCAAAATTCAAGTTTCCGCAGTGTTTTCCGTGAAAGGGCTAGTAGAAACAAATCATTTATGACCACTATAAACAACTTTCTTAAAATCAACAACTATAATGTTCTGTAAAGTTATGAATTTGTCAGGCTGCCATATAAACAAACGATGCAAGTAATTCAAAGTGTTCTAACCATTTCAAGAAATGTAACTATGCGCCGTACCGTAATTTCCAAGCTAACTAGAAATGCATTTGCATTTAAATGACCGTGAATCAACAAACAATAGCAATCTTTAAGGAGTGACGGATAAAATCAAACTAATATCTCAAAGTAAACACACGAACGCCGCGATAAGAAAAACTAAATAAAGTGAAAACGATCTCAGCAAATACTGCGAATCTACAATCTTCTCCGAGCTTTTTCAGCAGCTTGTGTGAACAAAACCTATGCTTAGGTGTTGCTAGAGTAACAAAAACACAAGTCTGTTTCATTTACCTATGTAAATGTTAAATTTCTGAGTTTCAATAGTGGGTGTAGCTTATAATTAAGTTCCACTGATGTGGTTTAACACTTAAACTGTTGAAATATCATGCTTATTGCTCCGCACCGGGGTGTATTGCAAACTTAATGTCTACAGAGATTCCTAGCTCATTGAAATCGCCGCAACAAACGAAAGGAACACACTTAATTAACAATACTCGCATGGGGAGGCGGGTAACCAATTACTTTTATGATGCAAAAGTAACAAACACAATTGTACTGAAAATAAACTAACTTCAAGCACTTAGCAGTCTCGCCGTGAAGTACTTAAATAACCTCTAAGTTCAATCGCCGAATATAAAATAAGCAAGCCATTACCCACAGAAGAATAAACCAAATGTCTTGCCGTGAAAATAAACTACAATCCTGAGTGGATAATTAACTGTAATCTATAGATGGTAACTAATAAATGAGTTAAAGTATTCTAATAGCTAAATGCCGCCGATAGCAGACGAATGTTTACACCAGTCGTTCCATCCTCGCCACAAGAGGCAGTTACGTCGCATTTAACAATTATGGCTGCCATCAGTATCTGTTTACCTGAAGCACAAGTAACCTGTAAACGAAACAAAACTAAAGTGTTTATGTATCTTCAAATGTAAGGGTTGAGTGTATATAACAATTTTATAATATCAGTGCATCTTTCCTACTAAATCAATACAATGTTAATCGCCGTAAACTATTTTAAGGTAAGATATGTGTATGTATTAAACTGAAGGCTTTGTTGATGTGAAACAAATACATATACGCTGTCTGAATGCTGTGATAAAACAATCTCCAATGCCAACATTATTAGAAAGAAGTCTGTTTAATATGTAAATTTGCCCAAGAGCAATTTATAACCTGTGAATCATGAGTGATTTCAATTTGTGTTGTAAGTATTTCAAACAGTTCTGATAGATGATTAAAGAATGAAATAAGTATTCCAAGGAATATCAGGTGTTGCCCAACTGTGTTATCCAATAATGTTGCTAGATAAATATATCTCTTTGTTTTGCCAGAGTGTGTACCAACCCTCTTACACTTATGAGAAAAGTGAAATTTATTCTTGTGGCAAGGTCAGTTATGAAAAGTTTAACAAGCAGTTCTTTGCACAGAAGAAAGTAAACCACAACATGTTGTAATAAGCAGTACTTATCCAATTTAACAATTGATACAGCCATCTAACCTGTAGTTCGAATAATTCAATGTGAAATAACCTCAAGTAGCATCAATTTAAAGTTTAAATTCAAAATACAACTCATATGTGATCTTATTTAACCATTACCAGCAGTAAATTAACCTGAAATGATCCTAGTAGCAATCTTGATGCAAACAGAAGCCATACACAAGTGTTAACATTGATTCTGTAATTTCTTAAGCCACTAAATGCCATTTGATAGGTCAAACCCAATTTAAATAATTTATAAACAAGAGGATTTTATGCTAATCACAAGAACTGAATCCATTTGTCAGTAGATAACCTTCATGTGCATTAATCAAATCAGTTTTGTTGTAAATCAAGAAGTACCATACAGCCTTACTAACATAATCAAATCTAATACTAATAGCACCCTAAGTAACAAGTGAATAGTAATTAGCAAATAATTAGTTGACAACAGTTTGTTTTTGTGTAACAGGGGCCCATGTTCACAATAGCAGACTCGCAGCCAACAAGTTTACATTTTTCCAGAATCCCAAACAGGAACCACTTATAGCTTATCACCCTTCTCTTCAGTTGTATGGCCATGAAGATGTTTAATTATTTTGATATTTGCAGTGTCCATCCAATCCATTTGAATATAGATATTTATTTTGCTATAGAGATCACATCCAGAGGCGGCCCTAGAAATTTTTTTTAGGTGGTGCGAGATCTCATTGTGGCGCCCCAAATGTGCAATCGCTTATTCGTGATTAGTGTGTCCCTATAGACAGATTGAAGATAGCAATTTTTTTTACATTTTACTCATATTATAAATGCAAAAGTTTTTTGCTTGAAAGTTTTTACTGTTTCACGTCTAAACGGCTGAACGGCTTAAATAAAATTAGGAATAATGTATTGGTTATCTACTTTTATCCCGTTCGATAAAGTAGTTCCTGTGGGATTCAGATACGAATGCGTTATGAATTCCACTCGAGCAAAGCCGTGGGCAGAAGATAGTCTTTATTTATTAATAATAACTCAAACCTCAGAAAAATTAGTATAGGACAGCAGCGGTATGAATAAGAAACAAGAGAAATAACAAGGAATGCTGTATGTCTGAAAAGGTTTATTTAAGCCTACTGTGGCGAACTAAATGCTCACATCACGTGAAGGTCAAATTCACTTAGTTTTTAATAATTGGATTCTACACTTAACGTACCGTAAGTAGCGCTGTCATCCATAGGGCTAAGCACTCTCCACGCTCTATCTCAAGATGGGTTAAAGCTATGAAATATTGTCTGTGACGAAATTTGTAGAGAATTTTATGTTCTACAACTTTTACTATAACTCAAAATAATATTTAGAGTAAAGGAAGCGAGATATTTACAAAAGCCGTTTTTTGTGACATTTCACCGTGATTATCTTGACTGACGTACACGAGATTCTATGAGACTTTTGAGCCAACTTATAAAATATGAAAACAAAAGTTTGAGCAAGAGCAAATTTTCAGTTTGTTATCTTTCATTCCGAGGTTTGCCCCTTTTTTCACCTTATTTGACTGGATTACAACCAAGAAATATATGTGATGCTTTAAGAGATTTAGCAGCAAATACAACAGATTGTCATTGGGTTAGTGAATGCCAGTCTATAAAAAAGGAAATAACTACCTACGAATTTGTAGTTGCTCTCGTCGTATGGTATGACATTCTTACAAAGATAAATGTAATAAGAAAAATGTTGCAAAACGAAAAATGAAGCTACATGCGGCTAAACAACACATGATGCATTTACATACATGGAGGAAGGAAATAGATGGAGACGACGCAAGAGACCTTCGCCACGCATTGAAGTGAAGCAGGGCGGAGGAGGAATGGGGGGCTAGGCCGAACCCATAGCAATCTGGTGATGGATTATTATGTAACTCGATGAGACAAATATAAAATGAAGAATAATTTTTTTTGAAATCATGCTTAGTTTTCGAGATATTCTGTCTCAAACGTAAAATGTTTTTGGTTGAAATTCAGTAGAAAAAATTGGTCAAAGTCAAATTTGATGACGGATTCTTATTTAAAAAGACGAGACAAATAAAAAATAAAGAATAAAAATTTTCTATATCTCGCCTAGTTCTCGAGATAAACTGTATCAAATGTGAGATGTCTTGAGTTGAAATACAGAAGAAAAATTTAGCAAAAGTCAAATTTAATGATCGATTCTTATGTAACACGACGAGACAAATCGAAAATAAAGAATAAAATTTTTCGATATCTTGCTTAGTTTTCGGGATATACTGGGATTGGGTTGATATGCGGCCTGGACAAAAAATTAATTCTGCCAAAGCCACAATGAATTACATGGTGGACATGCGGAATGGATATTTCAGTTTTTTTACTACCACTTGTGGTTAGATTGAAATGCGGCCTAGACCAGAACATACATCGTAAGCTTGATTGGTAATAGCTGGAAGTAGTTTCCATCGCGATAAACGTTTTGTCACTAACTTGGTTCTCATGAAATTACTAACAGTAATAGATAAATTTTTTGTCCCTTATGGAACAACAAAACCATTCTGGTACAGACTGCATTTAGACCTAACCACAATCTCCATTAAATTGCCGCTACAGAATCAAACTATGTAGACATACCCACACACGCGTATTTGAATCGCAACCTGTATTTGCAGTAACAACATCATTAAAAATTCCTAGATTGCATAGCATAATTTAACACATTTATTTTCATCATACACTGTCAGTATAAACTGCAACGTGACGAAACAAAGCGCAATACTAAATTCACTGAATCGCGATGTAAAACACACCCCTTTAAATCTCATTTTAAACGCTCGTTAAAATATAATGCTAGTCTATTATGTGCAAAATAGCAAGGTATGCTGATTTTCTACACCACACCAACAAAAATTTGAGAACAAAGTCCTCCCATTGAGAGCTATGACTAAGTATTTATAGACAGGCACCGAAGTTTGCAATTCCTACCGCCCACTTCAACAACGATAATTAGAATTCAACTTACTTATGAAATGATATTCCAGGTTCTTTCCTCTCTTGCCTATTTGTGCAACCGTATGCAACACGAGATGGCATTATAAAACACTTATACACATTACAAAATGAAATAATCACAGCATTTAACACAATGTGAACATCACATTTGTTTGGGATCGCAATATCGCCGCTGCCGCCACTACGCATGCGCGAGAGTTTAGAGCCTTCTTCACAGATTTAACGTCACTTCTCCTCCATATATTTCCTTCCTCCATGTTTACACATTGGCTGGAAATTATCTGGATATGGTTTCGAGTCATTATCCTTGTTAACGGGGAGAGAAAAATCTAACTAAAACAATATTGACGAAGTTCATTAACGTGAGAAGGAAACGTAACAGAACGAACTTTCATTATGTAGGAGAAAAAATGAAGCTCTTGAATTGCATGCAGAGGAGATTTTCAAAATAAACTATTAGAATGTTATTATTGACAATGTGCGCACAAGTTGCCAACATAGATTTGAGGAACCTAAACATGATCAAAACACATTTGGTTTCATGCACAACATAAAAAAGATTAAAGAAAACTAGTGATTGTAAAACTTCTGAAGCATTGAAATGACTTGTAAATATCTCTAACAACAGGAGAAACATCTGACATAGATGAACAAGAATTGTATGAACAACTCAATACGTTTATCCGTGTATAAGAAGTGATCCACGGCGTTATCTCGGTGATGAGATAACTAATAGGAAAAAAAAAAAATCATTAACTGAAGTGTACCCCACTATCGAAGTAATTTTAGTCCTGAGAATTTTTGCTGAGACATACATACATAATATTTTTTTTATTTGTTTGCTGCTAGAATAATTATTTCATCTCTGGCTGCAGAGTCAATGAGCAACCATTTTAAAATATCATCATAATTTATACTTCGAAAATGCGACGGTGATGGTATGTCTGGTATACCTCATTCTGTAATATTTTGAACCGCAGACAAAATTCCAACCATATCTAAATCTTCTCGTACATGCTGCTTTTTATCATCGTAAACCTCGTCTGAAGAACTTCTATTAAACGAACATAACAGTAGGCTTCCGCGGCCAGAGTCAGTTGATTCTTGGCTGTCCGCGTGGTGCCGCGTCATGTTCCTTGTAGTCGACGTTTCGACTCTCATTCTGGGTTCTTCTTCCAGGCCAGAACTATTAAACAAGATTTCTTACACTGCGTTTTGAACTAGTTCTGGTGACGACGATTCATATGACTTCTCAAATGCAAAAAAAATTGCAAGCAATTTTTAGCCTTGGTTTTGTGCGCCAGATAGTTTTTATTTATTTTTTTGTTTTTGTATGTAGCACATGTTTTGTATGTAAAAGCATTATGCTTTATAAATATTTACGATACCAACGTTAATTGCAATCACCTAAAGTCTAGAAGTGGTATAAATAGATAACTAGATGGAATCTCGCTCCATGAACTCAAGACTACAGCCCAAAAGACAGGAAACAGTTGTGGGAGTCGCGGACCCGGAGAGTGTCAATTATGGGTCGAGTTGTGATTTTCTTGATTCGAATAAGTCAAGCTTACTCGAGTCGCAACTCCAGTTGACTCTATTCTATGATGACATACGACTGAGCACTAAGCTGAAGCTCTTGCGTTTATAAACTCTTCTGGATGATTAGTGCTTTAAAATAATATGCAAATTGGGTTATTATAGAATTTATTTTGTTAGTAGACGATCTGTCACTGCAATTTCGGCGCCCCCCATCCGACGGCGCCCGGTCGGTCGCACCGCTCGCACCGCCCTAGGGCCGCCCCTGAGTACAAGCAGCGTATACCAAATTTGTTAATGCTTTTGTCGGCATAGCTTGAAGTACGAGAATTTAAGTAACTAATTTAATATACGTTTGTTTCTTGGGTGCCATGTTTCCTATGTCATTACTCCAGTTGCATGTAAGTAGTTTCAGCTGTATCAAGACCGTTAACAGTATGAGTAATATTTTTAGCTATAACAGTTTTTCAAACATTTGTGTCCAGAACTGTGCAAAATTAACTTGTTCTCTCTGGTCTATATTTGAGTCAGAACTTTTCTACAACATGCTTATGGGTGTTTCGTGTGTATATTGCACGAAATGGAATGGAAAGTTTGGAATAAACACGAAATGAGATACTACTTTTTATGGCGCCAGCATCAAATTGCAGTGCAATAGGCGCTTGCTAGAGGGTCTAACAAAATGCAGGCGATAGCAGCTTAAACATCTTCGCAATTTTATGGATAAATTCTTTTCAGTGAACGGTAATTGTATGTGCCTACTCTACGAAAATTGAAGAGAGTGTTGGCTGATACAATAAACGTGTATCCTTGTATTATTACCCAGTATATCCAGAATTCAGATCTCTAAAGGTAGTTTGTCTTCCAGATTCGCTGGGAACATTTATGGCTACGAAATTAAGATTGCTAAGATTTCTGATATCTTTTTACTATAGAATTTTGAAACATGTGGTGTCCCTAAGATCCAGGAAATTGAGTTACACAATTTGGCCCCAATCGCTTCGAGATTGTGATTGACTGATGCAATGCATTTAATTTAATTGCAATTGGGCACAGGCTCTGGTGGCAATTTCCCTACACTCCCCATCTTCCCCCTATCCTGCATCCATCTACATTTGCCCTCTACAAATTTTATCTTTAAATTCTTTCAATGTTTTCGGTAAATTATTCATCATTTCTCTTGGTAACTCATTCCAATCCCTGACACACTTACCTAAAAAAGAGAATCATCCCACACCCTTGTGCCTGCAATCGTGTGCCAGCTTGTGGTCATGGTCATCTTTTCCTTTCCATGCACTACTTTTCATACCTATTGCAATATCTTTCCATGCCTCATCGCCAGTATATGCCATGTACTCTCCTATGACCCTCTTCATCCGTTTACTGTCTTGCAATGAATCCCATTCCAGCTCCTTTATTATATCCATCACTGATTGCATTCTGCGATAATTTCCAGAAACAAATCTAGCAGCCCTTTTTTGCACCCTCTCCAACTCCTGTATTTGATACGTAAAATGAGGGTCCCATACTACACTACCATATTCGAGCAATGGTCTGACCAAAGTTTTGTAACCCAATTCCTTTACTTCTCTCTTGCATCCCCTCATCACTCTCTCCAACAAGTACAGAATTTTGAAACCTTTTCCTACCACCTGTTTAATGTGTCCATGTTATCTCAAAATAAAAAATAGAAAAACTGGTGAACCATATTTCATAGTCAATTATTCCATAGAAAGACACAAATTCACTGAAACTGCAAAAGAAGTGACCAAACAAAGTATGGTACAATGGTGTGTAGTTAGAATAGTCATGTTTAGAAAAACTGTATAAAATTTCATTTATTTCTACAATCCTGTTACAAATCTTTGAGGATTGATATTTTATGGTGTTTGATTTATATTTACTTCATTTGGCAGAACTCGTTGAAATTCTGATAAAGCCAGTTTTAATAGTTAAAGAATTCAACCCATTTTTTTATATTCATTAGTGATTTTATATAACTGATTTTTCTATTATATAGGACTTACGTTTTGTGAAAATAAACATTTTATCATGTTTTAAAGGAAATTTTGATTATTAAGTATCCTGTGACGGTTCTTTAGAATTTGTACCAAAGAGATCATGTTCACTGTTATCAATTGTTTGTCCATTAGGATATGTAAAAGGATTTGAGTGCTTATGCTTCATTTTTTTATATTAGTAATAGTTGCCATTGCTGGCTATATTTCTGTTTTTTATTTGTGGAATTTCAAATTGGTTGTACTGTGTCTTGCTGCTACTAACATTTTAAAATCGTGGGACCCACATATATCTGTTTGGTCTTTATATCATCAAAAATAAGGAACATCATTGATTTTTTTAGGAACCTGGAGCAGTTGATGCCAATGACACTTACGGCGACATTGAAATCAAAGACGACCCTTTCACAATTGAGATTGTTCCCAAACTGAAAGTGGTAAGTGTGATTATTAAATCTTATGAATTGTCTCAATATGAGTACCTTGATTAATCGAAAAGTTGGTTACTTAGCATCTTAAGACATTTCTTTAGAACTTGTACCAAAGAATTCAGGTTCACTGTTATCAATCTCTTGCTCAATAGGATTGTTAACAGTGTTGGAGTGCTGATGCACCATTTTTCTGTTAATAATAGATGCCGGTGCTGGCTGCATTTCTGTTTCTTATATTTGTGGAATTCCAAATTATATGTAGTGTGTTTCGCTGCTACCGACGTCTTAATATTGCAAGACCCATATATCTTTTTGTCTGCATACCATCAAAAATAAGGAATATTATTAAACATCATTGTCTTTAATTTTAGGAACCTGGAGTAGTTGATGCCAATGACAGTTACTGTGACATTGACATCAAAGAGGACCCTTTCACTATTGAGATTGTTCCCAAACTGAAAGTGGTAAGTGTGATTATTAAAAGTTATGATTTGATACTTGTCATGATATGAATCCCTTGTATAATGAGTTGAAAATATGTATAATTTCTGTGAATGTAGTTTTACACCATAAACTTCATCTTGGCTTTGAAGTATCAGAAATAGAATTTCATTCTTTGCTTCCAGTGGCTTCCTTGAATGTGATTAGTTATCTTATGAAATTCATAAAAACCTTAATGCAAATGGCTTATGACATGCCAAATTTTCTCATTATTTTAGAAATGCCTATATAATGTTTTAAAGAATCTATGATTATATATACAAATAGAGCAAGAAGTTGTAAGTAGTCAGATCACATATGGTACTGTCATTTATCACTTCTACATAACTCAGCTATGCAATTTATCATATTGCAGGACAACTGTCTCTTGTGCAGTTTGACACAGAGCGCTGCATAGTTCAATCCACAAGACTTTATTATTCATAAATTCCAAACAAGGCCACAAAATACACTAACTGGTCAAAATAATTCAGACATCTGTTTGTAACACAAAATGTAATGATAATATTACTGACAGGCAAACCCCCTGTATAATAGGAGGCAGGGAGTACTGTGTTGTCAGTAGAGAAGCAGTAACAGCAGAATGAGTCAGTCAGCAGTGCTTTGCGACTTCGTTAGTGACTAGGCATTGCATGACACCTGGGTAACAATTCCACCTTGGGCATTTCAACTCTTCTGAAGCTGGTGACATGATTATGAAGTGGAAGCGCTAATGAGAAACTGTAACTAAACCAAAGCTTTACCGTTTTTAAGTACAGACAGGGGCTGTCGGTGATTGTGAAGGGTGGTTGTAAAAAAATCACAAGGAATTAGAGATATGTATCACTCAAAAGTTCCAAAGTGCAATGAGTAGTCTAGCCAGCACAATGACTGGGCATTGGGAGATAAAACAAACAGAGTATATTGGTCAAGCTTAGTGGATGTGGTGTAAAGTGGACAGTAGATGGCTGTAAACTATTGATTTGGAGTGATGAATTATGATATACCCCAAGGCAATCTGATGGAATGGTTTGGGTTTTGGCCAATGATTAGAGAACATTATTTGCTGTCATGTGTAGGGCCAATAGTGAAAAAAACAGCTAATGGTGTTAATGTATGAGTATGTTTTACATGGTTAAAGAATTTTCTACTTTTTGCACTTAAGGTAACTCTAAATGCAGAAGGATATGAACAAATTTTGAACAGTTGTATACAGTGAACACTAGAGAACCTATTCAGAAACAATAATTTCTTTTATCAGTATGACAGTTCAACCTGTTATAAAACTGTATATATGAGTCTATAGTTTTTAGACAGTAAGATTCCCTAAATGGACTGACGTGCCTGAATTGCCAGTATGAACCCAATGGAACACCTTTAGGATCTGTTAGAATACTGACCATGCAACATCACTACCCTTCCTCGTTTCAGTTCTTGAGGAAGAGTGAGCGCCATTCCTTCAGACACGTCCAGACATCTCATTTAAAGCTGTTATATAGGCAAGGGATGGACCCATCCAATACTAATGTCCAATAATAAGAAATATGCAGTTTTAGCTAGGTGTCTCGATACTTTTGATCAGTAGTACAGTTGTACCCAAACTGTAGAAATTTTATCTGTTAACTGATACCACATTGCTATTATTATTTTGAAAAGTCATTCCTATTACCTGAAATTAACACCATACAATGATGTGATTGCTTGACTTATTGGGACGATGCTGTTCCTATATCTTTTTTTCTTAATGACTTAGACAAAAACTTCAACTTCTGATCAAAGTAAAAACAAGTGGATTACAAATGGGATAAAAATTTCATCCCAAAATCACAGGAAAATGTATATGAAAAGTAATGAAAACACCAGGCAATCTTTCTTAGCTTAGCTTATCGTAGAACTTACAGAAAAGTGTATCGAAAAGTCCTAGCAGAGTCCAAGAAATACTACAATAACAGGAAAATTATAAATTCAAGCTATAAATCAAAAGCTGTTTGGGATGAAGTAAGAAGAGAAACAGGGTAAACCAAAAAAAAAAAACCTAAACTACTGCCCAATAAAAATTTGTGACACTACGGCAAATAGCGACACAACAGAAATAGCAAACAATGAAAACAATTACTTCTCTAGCATAGCTGAAAAACTTCAGACTAAATTTTCAAATAATCAAACATATGAAAATTGTTATATCTCAGTAAATTCTATGGTACTAACCCAGTAACAGAGGAAGATGGAGAAAACAGTCCTCAGACTAAAAAATAATTGTTTAAAAAAATATAAAAACCACATTAAAAAAAAGCACTAAAAATATTAAAATAACTTTATACCTTGCTTAGGAAAAAGTAAATCTAAATGTATAACATTTTACATTACTTTCATTGAAATTTTGAAATTAATTAGTTGTTTTTGGAGTCGGTGCCAGCTGTCACATCGCGAAGATCGAATTACTGAACTTCTTTTGGCGTTAGAGGCAAAACGGGAAGTACAAACAAAAATTCCCAATATTTTACAGCATGTCGTGAGGCAGATAGTGTTATCGCGGGAGACAGCTTAGGGAAACAAATTAACAGTATTTTAATCTGTGGCTTGGCCTTGTTGGTCATCCAGGTATATCTCTGGCGCTACAGTGTCAATTGGTAGGTTGCATCATGCAGTAAACGATTTACAGTTAGAATAATATCGGCGTATCATCTGTATGTTTCAGTTTTGTTGAAACATGTTTCTAGCATTAATTGTAGGTAAGCAGTAACATGATTTTTTTATGTATTATTGTTATTCCTTATTGTTTTTATCTTTTGATTTTTCTTGCTTTCGCTGGCACCGACTCCCAAAATAAATAATTAATGTCAAAATTTCAATGAAAGTAATGTAAAATGTTGTCCATTTAGATTTAATTTTTCCTAAGCAAGGTATAAAGTTATTTTAAAATTTTTAGTGCTTTTTTATTTAATGTGGTTTTTATGTTTTTTTAAACAATTTTTTTTTAATTTTTGGTGGTATTATAGTTTGTTTGGTATTTTAAATATGCCGCAGGAGTTCCCATTTTGCGAACTTCCTGGTAGCTCAGGGATTAAAGCGCTTGCTTTCAAAGAAGAATTCTGTCTTAATATACCATAACCACTTCCAGAATGGGGTGAATTGGGCGTTTTGTTAAGGAATGTCAGGCTATGTTTTGATCTTATCATAACATGTGTTAAAGCTGCTGCTCGATAACCGAAACAGATAAAATCTTGGAATTAATTCATACCACATACAGAAATATATCTGGAAAATATCTGTTTGCTTCGGCATCACACAAAAAATATAGATTTTTAATTGGTTTTCACAACGTGAAAGCTTGGGATCAAAGTTGAAATCTGAAGTACATGTTGAGACATTACAACACATTTATTTTATAAATATTATGCCATTACTTAAAAATAGCTTAACTGATTGTGACGGGATTTAAAACTGTGGATTTTTGTAAAGAACATTGGAAATTAAAAGGGGTGAGGGTAAAGGGGAAGAAGGATTGAGCTTTTGTATACCAAATGTAAACTGCCTTATCTGATTGATTTAAAGTATACATGTGTAAATTTCTATTCATATCAGATAAAACTGTAGGTAAGTATAAAAAACAATTAAGGGTTGTGGAGACGAAGAGTAGTTTGGTTTTTGTAAAGCAAGTGTAGGCATTAACTTTCTCTTTGTTTTAAAGTATACACGTGCAAATTTCCATCGAAACCAGATAAAAACTGTAGCTTTGTGTAAAGAACATTTGCCAAAATTAAGTGGGGTAAGGGAGTGAGTGGTAGGGTTTTGTAAACAGAATGTAGACACTATTTTTCTGTTTTTTCTTTTTTTGTTTTTTTTTTTAGTACACATGAAAAGTAGTCCATGGAAATCTGATGAAAACTGTGGGTATCTATAAAGAACATTGGAAATTAGGAGGGGTGGGGTAAGAGGGAAGAGGTGTTGGGCTTCAGCAACCATGGGCGCCGGGAGGGGGGTGCAAGGGGGTGCACTTGCACCCCCCCTGCTATGAAAGAAAATTCACAGAAAAAGATTAAGAAACAAAAATGTTATTATTAAATTCACTGTTTGAATAATAACTTAAGACACCTAGGTTGTTGTCCAAATTTGTTCAATACCTTGTCAATAAATTCAGTATCCTTAGTTAATAAGTGTTATGTATTATGTTTTCTTTTTTTTTTCTTTTTTTTTTAAAAAAAAACCTGATGCACCCCCCTTAAAATAATCCTGCCAGCGCCAATGTCAGCAACCTAATTTAAACACAATTGGTCTGTATGTTTTAAAGTATACGTGTGCAAATTTCATTCAAAATCGTATAGAAACTGTAGATTAAAGGATGGAAAGGAAGGAGTGGCGTTTGGACTCTCGATACCAAATGTAGACAGTATTTTTGTGTTTGTTTTGCAGATTACATGTGCATACTTCCTTCAAAATCAGAAAGAAACTGTAGCTTTGTATAAAGAACATTGACAGTAATTAATGGGGTAGAAAGGGGGATAGGGTTTGCATTTTTGTGAAAGTTATGTGGACAGTATTTTTCTTTTTCAATTTATACGTGTGCGAAGTTCCACCGAATCGAATCAAAATGTGGGTTTTGTACAAATATTAAGGGAAGGGGAGCTAGGGAAGTTTTTTTGATTTTTTGGTCTGAGATATTATCCATAAAAAATACATATATATGTGCCAACTTTAATAAAGATCGGTCAAATTGTGTCCACTGTAGCTTTCTAAAAAGAAATTGACAAAAATCAAGGGGGTGGAAACGGGGAGAGGGTTCAGTTTTTGCAAACCAAGGGTTGGCATCATTTTTCTCTTTGTTTTATAGTAAAAATTTGCTAAGTTCTGTCTAAACCGGATAAAAACTGTGGTTGTGTATTAAAATTAAGCAGTTTAAAGGGGAGAGGGGGTGGTTTTTAGAGCTTTTGGTCAGACACATTCTTCGTGAAAAAATACATATAGGCACGAACTTTCATGGTAATCGGTCAAAAGATTGCGACTGTAGATTTTTATAAAGAACATTGACAAAAGTTAATGGGGTTGAAGGAGGAAAGGGGTTGAAGGAGGAAAGTGGTTGAGCATTGGCAAACCAAATATTGACAGGATTTTTCTCTTTGTTTTAAGGCATACATGGGCAAAGATCAATAAAAATCAGATAAGTATGTAGATTTCTATAAAATTAAGGGGTGTAAAGGCAGAAGACATGGGTTGGTTTATTATTTATTTAATTTTTTTTTGGTCAGAAACCTTCTCCATGTAAAATTACATGTATTTGCCAACTTTAATGGAGACCAGTTAAATGTGTCGACTGTAGCTTTGTATAAAAAACATTGGTAAAAATTTAAGGGGTGGATTATGGAGAGTGCTTCAGTTTTTTCAAACCATAGTTTACAGTATTTTTCTCTTTATTTTTGACTATACATGTCCAAGTTTCATCGAGATCGAATAAGAAATGTGGATTTGAATAAAAATTAGGGGGTGAAGGGGGTAGAAGGGGTGGTTTCTCAATGAATTTCATATGGGACCACTTTGGAGGTATACCCTATCCACTAAAAAAAATTAATTTAAATCGGTTCAAAATTGGTGAAAATATCGCTGGTCACACATACAAAAAAAAAAAAAAAAAAAAAAAAAAAAAAAAAAAAAAAATACAGACGAAATGAGAACCTCCTCCTTTTTTTGAAGTCGGTTAAAAATAAAACTCAACAGGATTGGACAAGGTGCCCATGTTTTTAATAAAGCAATGTATACATATCTTCCAAGCCTCATTAGCGCACATAATAAATGAGTCTTTCACAACTGGTGATTTTCCTGACTACCTAAAAATTGCAAAGGTCCTACCTATTTTAAACAATGGGAATAATGAACATGTAAAAAATTACCGCCCAATTTCTATACTGTCAACTTTCTCCAAAACTTTTGAATAACTTATGAAAGATAGGATGACCTGCTTCCTGAGCAAATATAATATCCTTAGCAAATCTCAGTTTGGTTTTCAGTCAGGGAAAGGAACATCATCAGCAATAGCACAGTTTACAAAAAATGTATTTGAAGCTCTTGACAGAGGTGATCATGCATCAAGTCCATTTCTAGACATTTCAAAAGCCTTTGATACTGTCGACACAACATGAGTTTATAACCAGTGTCCATCATGGGGATAAAATTTTATTTGCGGATGACAGTAACATCATCATCAGTGATCCCTCAGTCAATGAACTCCAGGCTAAAGGAAACGCAGCTCTTATAGAAGACTTAAACTGGTCCCTCGATATCAATAAGACAAGCAGCATCAAATTCAGTTCAGTTAGCAGTGTTAACAAGATAGACTTAAAACTGAACAATGTTTGTTGCAAATACAAAGTTTCTGGGAATGACCATTGATCACGAAGTTAACGTGGAATGAACATGTACAAATTTTGGGAAAGAAAATATCCACAACCTGTTTTGCATTTAGAATCCTAGCTCCTTTATGCAATGATGATTGCCTCAAATTATATACTACTTTGCAAACATTCATTCAATAATATCCTATGGAATCATTTTTTGGGCTTCAATCAAACAAAATGTAAACGCTATTTTCAAATTACAAAAATAGTCTGTTAGGATAATAGCAAAAACTTCAAGGAGAACCCATTGTAAGGACATATTTAGAAAATTAGTCATCCTGACTGTTCCATCCTGTTATATCTTCAGTTCTATAATGTATATAAAAAATAACTTACCTAACTGGTTTAGCAAATCAATGGATAATTTATTTTGATGCCAGACCCCAAATTTCAGCAAGAGAGACAAAATTTTAACTGTCCCAAAAAAAGAAACATCCCGTACTACAAACAACTAAAATCACTGAATCAATTAAAAATTAAAAATCATGAAGTACTAAGGTAGACGATTGAGGATATTACACTCAAATAACTTAACATAAAAGAAAAATAAGAAGAAGAAGGGGAAGAACGGAGATAAAAGGTGATTAGGGAAATTACCAGCGGAGCATTAACTCATTTCTAATTGAAATAAATACTGAATTTCACTTCCAAATAAATTAACCGACCATTTTACATACACCTTTGCAATGAGCATTGTTTGTAAAAAATATCGCTGGTCCCTTAAGTTTTCAATTGTTTGAAGAATCTTTTCATAATCACTTGTGTGGTCACGAAACCTAGATTGTTCTTCTTATTGTTTTAGTTTTAAATTGAAATACTATGGTGAGTGTATCAAATTTATTTGTCATTTATACGGTAATTTTAAGAATGAAACTTTTGTCTTGTGTTTTGCGGTATTGAGAAAACTTTAGTAATAATGCATCAGTCATTCAGACTTATAAAAGTGATTAGTACATTATTATTTGGAGCAGATTCCCATAATACCTTCGAGAAAGAATTAGAAAATTAGCTACAAGTGCCGTATTTAACTGTTCAGATAAAGAGTATTGGTTCATTTCACATCGTGAACTGTGAATTCCGAGTTAGATGTTTAGCGCGTTAGCAGCCATATTGGTTGTTGCTGTGGTTAGATTTCAAATAACACTGGACTGGAAAAGTTGGCACAGCATCTAGATGTTAGAATTTATTTTTATTTTGAGTTTAGTTTGATTGGTGACATATTAATGGTGTCAGCATTTCATGTATCTGAATGCATTTCCATAACTATTACAGTACAAGCAGAGGCGGCCCTAGAAATTTTTTTAGGTGGTGCGAGATCTCATTGTGGCGCCCCAAATGTGCAATCGCTTATTCGTGATTAGTGTGTCCCTATAGACAGATTGAAGATAGCAATTTTTTTTACATTTTACTCATATTATAAATGCAAAAGTTTTTTGCTTGAAAGTTTTTACTGTTTCACGTCTAAACGGCTGAACGGCTTAAAATAAAATTAGGAATAATGTATTGGTTATCTACTTTTATCCCGTTCGATAAAGTAGTTCCTGTGGGATTCAGATACGAATGCGTTATGAATTCCACTCGAGCAAAGCCGTGGGCAGAAGATAGTCTTTATTTATTAATAATAACTCAAACCTCAGAAAAATTAGTATAGGACAGCAGCGGTATGAATAAGAAACAAGAGAAATAACAAGGAATGCTGTATGTCTGAAAAGGTTTATTTAAGCCACTGTGGCGAACTAAATGCTCACATCACGTGAAGGTCAAATTCACTTAGTTTTTAATAATTGGATTCTACACTTAACGTACCGTAAGTAGCGCTGTCATCCATAGGGCTAAGCACTCTCCACGCTCTATCTCAAGATGGGTTAAAGCTATGAAATATTGTCTGTGACGAAATTTGTAGAGAATTTTATGTTCTACAACTTTTACTATAACTCAAAATAATATTTAGAGTAAAGGAAGCGAGATATTTACAAAAGCCGTTTTTTGTGACATTTCACCGTGATTATCTTGACTGACGTACACGAGATTCTATGAGACTTTTGAGCCAACTTATAAAATATGAAAACAAAAGTTTGAGCAAGAGCAAATTTTCAGTTTGTTATCTTTCATTCCGAGGTTTGCCCCTTTTTTCACCTTATTTGACTGGATTACAACCAAGAAATATATGTGATGCTTTAAGAGATTTAGCAGCAAATACAACAGATTGTCATTGGGTTAGTGAATGCCAGTCTATAAAAAAGGAAATAACTACCTACGAATTTGTAGTTGCTCTCGTCGTATGGTATGACATTCTTACAAAGATAAATGTAATAAGAAAAATGTTGCAAAACGAAAAATGAAGCTACATGCGGCTAAACAACACATGATGCATTTACATACATGGAGGAAGGAAATAGATGGAGACGACGCAAGAGACCTTCGCCACGCATTGAAGTGAAGCAGGGCGGAGGAGGAATGGGGGGCTAGGCCGAACCCATAGCAATCTGGTGATGGATTATTATGTAACTCGATGAGACAAATATAAAATGAAGAATAATTTTTTTTGAAATCATGCTTAGTTTTCGAGATATTCTGTCTCAAACGTAAAATGTTTTTGGTTGAAATTCAGTAGAAAAAATTGGTCAAAGTCAAATTTGATGACGGATTCTTATTTAAAAAGACGAGACAAATAAAAAATAAAGAATAAAAATTTTCTATATCTCGCCTAGTTCTCGAGATAAACTGTATCAAATGTGAGATGTCTTGAGTTGAAATACAGAAGAAAAATTTAGCAAAAGTCAAATTTAATGATCGATTCTTATGTAACACGACGAGACAAATCGAAAATAAAGAATAAAATTTTTCGATATCTTGCTTAGTTTTCGGGATATACTGGGATTGGGTTGATATGCGGCCTGGACAAAAAATTAATTCTGCCAAAGCCACAATGAATTACATGGTGGACATGCGGAATGGATATTTCAGTTTTTTTACTACCACTTGTGGTTAGATTGAAATGCGGCCTAGACCAGAACATACATCGTAAGCTTGATTGGTAATAGCTGGAAGTAGTTTCCATCGCGATAAACGTTTTGTCACTAACTTGGTTCTCATGAAATTACTAACAGTAATAGATAAATTTTTTGTCCCTTATGGAACAACAAAACCATTCTGGTACAGACTGCATTTAGACCTAACCACAATCTCCATTAAATTGCCGCTACAGAATCAAACTATGTAGACATACCCACACACGCGTATTTGAATCGCAACCTGTATTTGCAGTAACAACATCATTAAAAATTCCTAGATTGCATAGCATAATTTAACACATTTATTTTCATCATACACTGTCAGTATAAACTGCAACGTGACGAAACAAAGCGCAATACTAAATTCACTGAATCGCGATGTAAAACACACCCCTTTAAATCTCATTTTAAACGCTCGTTAAAATATAATGCTAGTCTATTATGTGCAAAATAGCAAGGTATGCTGATTTTCTACACCACACCAACAAAAATTTGAGAACAAAGTCCTCCCATTGAGAGCTATGACTAAGTATTTATAGACAGGCACCGAAGTTTGCAATTCCTACCGCCCACTTCAACAACGATAATTAGAATTCAACTTACTTATGAAATGATATTCCAGGTTCTTTCCTCTCTTGCCTATTTGTGCAACCGTATGCAACACGAGATGGCATTATAAAACACTTATACACATTACAAAATGAAATAATCACAGCATTTAACACAATGTGAACATCACATTTGTTTGGGATCGCAATATCGCCGCTGCCGCCACTACGCATGCGCGAGAGTTTAGAGCCTTCTTCACAGATTTAACGTCACTTCTCCTCCATATATTTCCTTCCTCCATGTTTACACATTGGCTGGAAATTATCTGGATATGGTTTCGAGTCATTATCCTTGTTAACGGGGAGAGAAAAATCTAACTAAAACAATATTGACGAAGTTCATTAACGTGAGAAGGAAACGTAACAGAACGAACTTTCATTATGTAGGAGAAAAAATGAAGCTCTTGAATTGCATGCAGAGGAGATTTTCAAAATAAACTATTAGAATGTTATTGTTGACAATGTGCGCACAAGTTGCCAACATAGATTTGAGGAACCTAAACATGATCAAAACACATTTGGTTTCATGCACAACATAAAAAAGATTAAAGAAAACTAGTGATTGTAAAACTTCTGAAGCATTGAAATGACTTGTAAATATCTCTAACAACAGGAGAAACATCTGACATAGATGAACAAGAATTGTATGAACAACTCAATACGTTTATCCGTGTATAAGAAGTGATCCACGGCGTTATCTCGGTGATGAGATAACTAATAGGAAAAAAAAAAATCATTAACTGAAGTGTACCCCACTATCGAAGTAATTTTAGTCCTGAGAATTTTTGCTGAGACATACATACATAATATTTTTTTTATTTGTTTGCTGCTAGAATAATTATTTCATCTCTGGCTGCAGAGTCAATGAGCAACCATTTTAAAATATCATCATAATTTATACTTCGAAAATGCGACGGTGATGGTATGTCTGGTATACCTCATTCTGTAATATTTTGAACCGCAGACAAAATTCCAACCATATCTAAATCTTCTCGTACATGCTGCTTTTTATCATCGTAAGCCTCGTCTGAAGAACTTCTATTAAACGAACATAACAGTAGGCTTCCGCGGCCAGAGTCAGTTGATTCTTGGCTGTCCGCGTGGTGCCGCGTCATGTTCCTTGTAGTCGACGTTTCGACTCTCATTCTGGGTTCTTCTTCCAGGCCAGAACTATTAAACAAGATTTCTTACACTGCGTTTTGAACTAGTTCTGGTGACGACGATTCATATGACTTCTCAAATGCAAAAAAAATTGCAAGCAATTTTTAGCCTTGGTTTTGTGCGCCAGATAGTTTTTATTTATTTTTTTGTTTTTGTATGTAGCACATGTTTTGTATGTAAAAGCATTATGCTTTATAAATATTTACGATACCAACGTTAATTGCAATCACCTAAAGTCTAGAAGTGGTATAAATAGATAACTAGATGGAATCTCGCTCCATGAACTCAAGACTACAGCCCAAAAGACAGGAAACAGTTGCGGGAGTCGCGGACCCGGAGAGTGTCAATTATGGGTCGAGTTGTGATTTTCTTGATTCGAATAAGTCAAGCTTACTCGAGTCGCAACTCCAGTTGACTCTATTCTATGATGACATACGACTGAGCACTAAGCTGAAGCTCTTGCGTTTATAAACTCTTCTGGATGATTAGTGCTTTAAAATAATATGCAAATTGGGTTATTATAGAATTTATTTTGTTAGTAGACGATCTGTCACTGCAATTTCGGCGCCCCCCATCCGACGGCGCCCGGTGCGGTCGCACCGCCCTAGGGCCGCCCCTGATCACATCCCAGCCACAATATAATGTTCTTTACCAGAAGACTAGCTTGCACATTTGTTTTGAAACGTACCACCAGTTGATTTTAATGTGATTAATTCACAAAGAGAAAGCTATTAATAATATGAATTAATACAAATGATGATGCTCCAATATAAACACACCCACTCACCCAAGCCTACCTATGAGGGCACTCTATTAGCCAATAAACAAGCATTTAAGGTAACCAATAGCAAATTTTTAAAATATCAGTACACATAGCCAATGACAACTCGCCGAAGTATTCCAATTAACAAATAGCAACGAATGTATCTACACCAATCTCTTGAGACACAGTAACTAACCAATAGTAACAGAGAGGAATCTAAACCAATCCACAGGGATAATTTAATGAGGAATATAACAAGCCACCAATGACAATGCCATCATTTTGAAAAACAATTATCTATTGGTGATCTGATCTAACCAATAGAATCATACCATGAAAACATTTCTTACTAGCAACCAACCACCAGAAAATTGTTTGCAACCAATGACAACACTGATCATCTTAACCAATTATCTATAGGTAACCCAATTAACCAATAGAAACACACCTGTGACAACATTTTTATAACAAGCAACCATAAACCAGATTTAACAACCAGTGAAAAGGCACCTGAATATTCTAACCAATCACAGCACATGAACAAAACAGTTCTTAGATACCTTCTGACCAATGATATGTTAGCAACTATCATCCAGTTATCTTCCAGTAAGGTAACCCTTACGCAATGACAGCAACCCTAGATCAAAACCTTCCCCTGATAGGTACATAACGAGGCCTAACCCTCAACCAATAACATAATTTCTTAATACAAGCCTTCCAATCAACCAGTTACCTCATAACTAACCTATACAGAGAACCAATGATATCTTACCTTCACTAAACATGAAACTTATCGCTCAACCAATGGTGATATAACCTCAGCAAATAAATAGCGAATAAGAATCATCCTAGAACCTAGCATTATAACCAATAAGAAGAAACCTAGTACCTAGCTAATAAGTATCCTAGCCAGTAAGATTAATATCCAATATTTAAGCTGATAAATCATGTTGTAAATAATTTTCATGAAAGAATTTCCCCTACACAAGTTTACTTAAGCCAATGATCACTTTCTATTTACATTATTAACATTTGAAGGAATTTATAAGAAGATTTTTCCCAGTGAAAGATGACAGTTTGTTACACAATGAGATGGGATGCTGTATGGGCCATTTGTTTGATAGGAATGTTTAAGGAATAGCTGCTACAAGAAGCAAGACTGAGTTCCTGAGTATTTATCTCGACTTACACATGGTAAACTGTATGGAGACAGTTCTTGGAGTGGGTTAGGGTCATCGCACCGATGCCACCCACGGGTACATCCTTTTGGTCCGGGGATAACGTAGGGTAGGTCAATGAGATGGACAGTTGGTAACAAGGAATTAGCCTGGGTCCTTAGCTCACCTTCATTCCCAGAGTCTGAGGGAGCGCCAACTAGCATTTAGTGGAACACATACACTGTTGTTGGAAATTGAAATTGCAGGAAATGCCTCGTCCTAGCAATCAGTAGCATTTTAAGACGGATAGGAATGAAAAAATCTGTATGAAAGTGTAAAGAGAAGAGATAGGAACATAGCAAATAGAAAGAAAACTGATGAAGTGATAAGCCAATAAAATCTTTCTTACCTTGTTGAAACTATATTGTCACATCTAACTGTCTATATCTGAGAATCTGATAGCTCAATATCCTACAAATTAATAACCAATATTCCAACCTGATGTCACAAGTAAACATAGATTCCGATATACAGATACAATGAACCTCTAATATTTCCTTCAAGAGAAACAATGACTTTATATGTAAATAACCAATACATTATACTGCTAAATAGCCTAGAGTTGATTTCATTTTGATTACCAATGTTTATTACCAAGGGGAAAAACTGGAAGTAGCTTACTATCTTAGCCAGTCTTACTGTATTAACTACTTATTTTAATGAATAATTTGTAACTTAGAATTTCACATATGCCATGAGTAGATTTCATATTCTACGATTTTATACTATTCGTCCATGAACTTATATTCTGAAGCATTGCCCTAATGTCAATCAATATTGCCTGTAACTATATATTGTGCTAGATCTTAAGATATATGATTACCTTGCTTGTAACCAGTATGTTTTGCTTAACTAGAATTTGTATGATTTATCCAATATACCATTTGTGCATGTGTTTATCATATTTACTTAGATTTCAATTTATTTCTTGCTTGTGTCAAATAATGTGAAGGAAAGATCCAAATTTAACAATTGATTACCATTACTGATTGATTCAACCTTTGATACCAATCACTGATTAACTAACCGATCACTTGATTGATTTATTGATTCATTTTATTGATTGATAATTTCCAATTGCCAATACAATTAAAGTAACTTAAATGAATTTTCTGATTTTTACCAAATGATATACACTCAATTTCAATTTGATAATGATTGTAAAGCCTTTGTTATTATTCCGCATATGCCAATTCTGTTCAGTAGCTAAAATATGTCAGCCTAACTGTAGTTTTAAGTTTGTCAAAGAATCGATACTGCCGCCTAAATGATTGATTGCAGCTCTCTGGCATGTTCGAGTTCGAGTTGGTCGAGCCAGACAAGTCATTCCAAAGCCGATTGGTCCCCAGTTGGATCCAATGACAGTGAAGATGCCTTGGGTCACATGCAGTGATTGGCCCAAGTCAACCAAATTGCGTCCAATTGCAGAACGTTCACTTACTGAACCAAATGTTGATCTGATTGATCGAATTTAATTTTGTACAACTACACAATGTTTTGATTTTTACAAATTGTTACAGATCCATGTGTTGTAAACTTGTCATCCATTATAATATTTTATTTTATTTTGCACATATTTTGATTCTACATGTTTGAATATACACATGTTTACACATGAACACCCACACCGTTGTGTCTATGTACCATGATGCCACACATGTACCCATACATATTCATTGTTTTATGATTTGTTGACTATTTTGGAATTAAGTTGAGAATACAACCATATTTTAAAATGTTCATAAGAAATTTAATATTTTAAGCCTTAATACAATTGAATGAGAATATTTCAAATAATTCTACCTACAGATTCTAAAAGTATTTGTGATTTTGAAATCATTTAGCGAATGGGTCCAGAGTGTAAACATTGTAACTCTGGAACACTTAGAGTAAAGATTTGCAGTCCCAGTGACAACCAGTAAACCAGTAGTCAATCCGATTGAAATTTTTATGCCACCCACAATTGTAAAGGATTGAGTGACATCGTTTTGCCCAAGTTTTGAAAAATCTTTTTTTTGATTCAAATAGTTGAGATTTTACATTGACGACACAAAGCTCATTATGGAATATTGAACTAGTTAATGAAATTTTCTACGCAATCATGCAACTTTTGTAATCACTACTTATCAGAGTCTAACTTAACTACTCGCAACACGTTCGAGAGCTTCGTGTGCCTTTCCAAGCCACAACCAACCTCTTCGCCGACGGGGGAGATGTCGCATGCTTGCTTTTCGGGGATTCAGGGATAATATAAAATCTTTATTTCATTTCATTCGTAGCAGTCGAAACTAGCCCAGAGCTGTTTCACAGTTTGTAACATAAGGACCGGATGTTCTGCCGAGTCTTATCAACCGCAGTCCGTGAGTTATCCGACACTTGCATCCTACCACTGCATGGTTACGCGTGAGAGCTGAATCTTTAGTCAAGGACATGGGAAGCTGCCGTCAGCTACCGACTTGCCGCGTTAAGCCTTTCCCCCTACCCTTAGGACCTCAATGACATCACTAGTAGCCAGTAAGAACACTTGCTTGTACTAAAATCCTAACTAGCCAATGGGGAGCTAGCTTACCCCCTCCATTAGCGCCGAGTGCTAGCCATCATGGCGACGAGACAAGTTCGCTAGTCGCGTCCAGCTTCGACTCACAACAACATCACTACACTGAGGTAATCTGCTGCTAGCTTACTATTCCATGCTGAGCTAATATTTCATGATTGCATTAAATCTGGAACTATCTCATGTCACTCCATCCTCCAACTTATTTAGAGATCGATTCCATACTAAGCCTATCGCCGTCATTATGCAACCATATCGTAAATAGCACCAACCGTGCCATCGTAACTATATTGCAATCAGTGTGTTTACTAAATAATATCTTTATCTGCAGTGTTTGTAATAATGTGCTTTCCTTCGCAAAGTATTGTTAATAAATAGCCAATTGCTTTATACGCTGTGTGTTTCCTTTCACTACCTGATCACTGAAGTAAGATATAATAATAGCTCTAGATAAATTATGCTAAGTGTCCATTCAGATGTCTGATAAAATACTAACAGAAGAGAGTATAGATGTTTACAGAGCTTGTTTACTAGATGCTAGCATTAAATGAGGATTTAGCCTAATTCTCGGCACTACATCGCAGACAGAAATCGTACAGATTTCTGGCGGTGGCCGAGACGAATCCAAAGTCAATCTGTCGTAATCAAAAGCTACCGCTCGGCTATCTCACACGCGACAAATTCACTGTTCAACAATGAAAATGTAAATCGAATGAAAGCAGCCAATTCCTATCAGTTCTAATGTGCTGATCGCGAATATCACAAAGAAAATTCGAAATTAGCTCTAGTTTTCATTTTACACTGTGTTATTATGGTGAGATAATTATACACGTATTTTTATGTTAACTTTAAAATCATATATTACAATGGTTTCTCAAAGTCATAGTAACTAGTAACAATGGATTATATTATTATTTCTGGTCTTACTTGTGTGTAATATTTTGGATATAAATATTTTGATACCAATTTTAGTGATATTTAGTGATATTTTTGTGATATTTTTGTCTCCCTCCTTCAGTGACTTTATTAATGCATGTAATAATTTTTGCACATTTGTTTCCAGATTAACTACCAGCTGTTCAAGTTGACTGCTATATTGAAGTGAACAAAAATGCCTCGAGTTTGTGTTAACAGTAGTGACACATTTTGCTATGTGTGTGGAGAAGTGACATTTGCTTCACAAAAACAGCAAATTACTCCATTGATTAAAAAAGCTTACAGTTGTTATTTTGGGTGCAAAATAGGTAATCAGGATAAACCCTGGGCTCCACATGTGATATGCAACACTTGTGCAAGCAACCTCAGGAACTGGATGCATGGGAAAGGACGTTCAATGCCCTTTGCAGTGCCCATGATCTGGCGTGAGCCAACTAACCATGTCAGTGACTGCTACTTTTGTATGGTTCCTCCAATCAAAAAGGGAATGTCTAAGAAGAAGCACACAGTGATCTATCCTAACATTCCATCTGCCATACGTCCAGTTCTACATGGGGAAGGATTGCCAATACCTGATCCACCGACAGAGTACGATATTACTTCTGAGGGGGATTCTGATTGTCCTGAATCATGTACATCACAAGATCCAGAGTTCCTTCCAAATATATCAACTGATGAGCCACAAAAATTGTCTCAAAATGAGTTAAGCGATCTCATTAGAGACTTGGATCTCTCTAAAGCTAAGGCTGAGATTTTAGCATCAAGACTGCAACAGCGCAATTTTCTGGAAAGCAATGTAAATGTTTCATTTTACCGCAGAAGAGAGCAACAATTCACTCCCTTTTTTAACATGCAAGATAGTCTTGTGGCATGTGTAGACATAACTGGTCTCATGAAGGCTCTCAGAATTAATTACAACCCTGATGAGTGGAGACTCTTTATTGATTCGTCAAAGTTAAGCCTAAAAGCAGTGCTTTTACATGTTGGTAATAAACTTCCTTCTATTCCAGTTGGGCATAGTGTGCATATGAAAGAGTCATACCAAAATATGAAAATTTTACTAGAAGCCATCAAGTATAATGACTCTCAGTGGCTAATCTGAGATGACTTGAAAGTGGTAGCACTACTATTAGGAATGCAGTTAGGATATACTAAATATTGCTGCTTTCTCTGTGAATGGGATAGCAGAGCTCATGCATCTCATTACAGTAAACACGAATGGCCCACCAGAAAATCTCTTCAACCTGGTATAAAGAACATTAAGAGTGAACCTCTTGTAGACCCTAAAAAGATTCTGCTCCCGCCCTTGCACATCAAGTTGGGTCTCATGAAAAACTTTGTTAAGGGAATGAACAAAGATGGTGACGCATTTAAGTATTTGAGGCAAAAATTCTCTTACTTAAGTGACGCCAAAGTAAAGGAGGGCATCTTTGTAGGCCCACAGATTCGAGAGCTTTTCAGAGACCATACATTTGATGGAATCATACAAGGTGATGAGAAGCATGCATGGGAATGTTTTAAGACAGTGTGTTTACAGTTTTTGGGGAACACCCGAGCAATAAATTATAAGGAAATTGTAGATAACATGTTGTCATCTTATGAAAAACTTGGTTGCAACATGTCATTGAAAATGCATTTCTTACATAGCCATTTTGATTTCTTCCCCAAAGATTGTGGTGCAGTAAGTGATGAACATGGGGAGCGATTTCATCAAGATATTGCCACAATTGAGAAGAGGTATGCCAGAAAGTGGAGCCCTACTATTTTAGCAGATTACTGCTGGACTGTCATAAGGGATGTTCCCGAGTATGTGTATAAACGTCAAGCCAAGCGAAAATGCTCATCTTCTGAATTTATCTCTGAACAAAATATGTAATTGTATATACTGTACATATGGACATTTAACATTTGTAATCCTTTATATACATTTGTGACCAGTTAATTTATATATTTCATTTTGTGCTTCACACATTTCTGGTACAAAGTAGACTTACAAAGTATTTTCATTCATGTAATATTATCATCATTTTTTCTTAATATTTTACTTTTGTACTTCCAGAATGGCACTGAAACTCATCAATGCTTAACACATAAAAGAATTAAAGTAATTATTCACTTAAAATTTATTATGCTGAATCTTGGAACATGAATGCATATTTAGTTAGTGAGTTATTTATACAAAAATGTAGATTACTTTTTTTGAAATACTAGAGCTAAGTATTTATGAAAATGATGATTTTGTATCATTTTATACTGAAAGAAACATAACTAACTCAAAATCATGCAATTTACACACTTTCACCTCAAATTTGTTGTTCAGTGTAATGTTAAATGGGGGAAGATGTTTGAGATCCTCAGAAAAATAGGTATACAATACAGAGATAGGCAGCTAATATGGAATCTTTACAAAAATGAAACGGCTGTTATAAAAATTGGAAATAAACAAGAGGAAGCAGCAATACGTAAAGGTGTCAACAAGGCTGTGGCCTGTCTCCCTTCATTTTGAATGCCTATATTCAAGACCCACTGGATAAGATCAGAGACGAAATTGATGTCGGGATAAAGATACAGGGAAAAATAATAAATATGATTCGATTTGCAGATGACATTGTGATAGTAAAAGAAAGTGAAAAGGATCTTAAGAAAATTTTGGAAAGAATGGAGGAAACAATGGGGAAGGAGTACAATATGAAAATTAATAAAGCGAAGACGAAAGTCATTGTATGTGGGAAAGATAAAAACTCAAAAATTAATATTAAAATTAATGGTGAAGCATTGGAGGATGTGCTAGAATTCTGCTACCTAGGAAGCAAAATCACAAATGATGGAAGATGCAAGAATGATATAAAATGCAGGATAGCTCAAGCAAAAATAGCGTTCAACAGAAAAAAAACGAATTTTTACAACAAATAATATCAGCTGGACAACGAGGAAAAGGCTATTAAAGGCTTATGTCTGGAGCATTGCCCTGTATGGATGTGAAACCTGGACAGTTGGTGCAGAAGAGAAAAGCAGATTAGTTTCATTTGAGCAATGGTGCTACAGACGAATGTTAAAAAGCTGGAGGGACAAGATTACTAATGAGGAAATTTTTTGGAAAGCGGGAGAGTATAACTCTTTATGGAAAAGTATAAAAACGCGGAGGACAACATTAATTCGGCATATCTTAAGACATGAGAGCTTATTAAAAACAATACTGGAGGGAATGGTAGAAGGAAAGAGATATCAAGGAAGACCACGTTTAAAATACATCTAGCAGATGATGGAAGATGTTGGCTGCAGGAGATATGTAGATATGAAGAGGAGGGCAGAGAATAGAGCTGAATGGAAGACTGCCGCACACCAATCCCAGGATTGGCTACCACAGAAGAAGGCTTTTATAGGTTAGGAAATTCCTTAGTTTGGGGAAACTTTTCACCACAACAAAAATGGAGAAAAGTATCCCCATGGTGCTCTTCCTACATACCTATGAACTTTTCAGACTTAATTTAACACTGTAGTGTGCTCCTGGCAGTGAATGATGGGTTTGTAATCTTTCAGATTGGCGAAAATGCCTCGTAAGTACAAGAGGACTGTGGGAAGTAGGCGATACTGTGATTACAGCCCAGAAATTCTGGAGAATTGTCTACAAGTCATTAGGAGAAAGGAGATATCTCATAGGGAAGCTGAAAAACTTTATAATATTCCAAGAAGAACCATAGTTAATAAATTGAAATTAGTGAAAGGAATTAATTCACGTCCAGGTTTTCCACAGATTTTCACTGATGAAGAAGCAGCACAGTTTGCAAAATGTGTTTTGAAGTTGAGTGAATTTGGGTTTCCTGTCACTCCAGTGCAACACAGAATGATAGTGAAGTAATACCTTGCCAGACACGGATGTAAAGTTGTTAGATTCAAAGGCAATTGTCCAGGCCATGAATGACTCTTGGGTTTCACCAAAAAGCACCCTGAACTTTCTGTACACTTTGCCACCAACATTAAAAGGAGTAGAGCTGCTGTTAATGAGTGCATTCTCAGAGAATATGTTCAAAATTTGCAAGTTGAATTCAAAGATGTGCCAGCAAGCAATATATGGGACTTTGATTAAACCAACCTCACCGACGATCCTAGGGAAAAGGTACTCACAAAAAAAAAGGTTCAAAATATTCGTAAAACATTTGTAACTCGTCCAAGAGCAGCATATCCATGATGTTTTCTGGTAATGCTGAGGGAGAAATTTTGCCTCCATTTGTTGTCTATAAATCAGCACATGGACAGAAAATGGGCCCACTGGCTACTTTACTCACATAGCCCCAGTGGATGGTTTGACAGCAACACATTTACTGAGTGGCTCATCAAATTAATGCTACCAAGGTTGAAAAAGCTTGAAGGGAAAAAAGGTAGTAATCTGTGATAATCTGCATAACATCTTGGTTCACAAGTATTTACCTGCCGACTCTCCTAGACCTCCACTGGGATCTTTCCCTTGTACCAGACCCCACTGCAAAATTTGCAGCATGCACCCTGCCACCACTACTTACTCTAATCCTGTCACAGGCGAATCTTTCCCTATAATTGGACATGCCACCATGGGCGTATCCAGCGAGGGGCAGGGGGGGCTGCTGCCCCCCCCCCTAAAAAAAATCAAGTTAAATCCATGGGCATACCCAGCGAGGAGCAGCTCAGCATCCCCCCCCTCCCCTTTTGGAAGAAAAATCAAGCCGATACCCACGGACAAACCCTATCACCTACTCCGCAGTTCAGACTTGCTAATTATTAAAAGACTAAAAAGGAAAGTGTCCAACAATGACTGAAAAATGAGCACAGCATGAATTATAGTATATCCATTATCAAAATGAACAATGAATACTGCGATTACAGTAGACCCATCTGTCATGAAATCTCACAACTACTTCGCTGTGTAGTGCTTTTCTATCACTCGTTACTATAGACACCAGATGGCTCTGGGTTCGGAGCTTCTAGCTATTGTCTGTGGCTTCTATAGCGACTCGCAATATCAGTGCTGCTAACACAACGGATTTATCCGTGGATTTACGGATTTTTTTAAATTAGGATCTTCGGTTTTTGTTAAAAAATAAGCGGACTTCCTATTATTTAATGATTTTTCGTATATTTGTGGTTTGTTAAACTTTCAGCTGATACTGCTGCTGCATTACAGAACTGTCAATAATTGTGTATCGTTTCCTTGCAACCGCTCGCGTAAACTAAGGATTGAAATGAAATAGAGTTCTTTTTTTTTTGTTGTAGATTCTGTAGATCTTCAAAGACTGCAATACAGTATTATCCACGCACTCTTTATGCAAGGTGACAGTGCATTACAAAGCAGTGCACCGCCTAACCAATATCCGAGAATCAAAGGGACCGCTCGCAGTTTAATATTTGCTGTTACAGAAGACACGATAAATTTAATGTCAACAAAGAAAATGAATGTTCGTAGGTATGTAGGAAGAGCACCATGGGGATACTTTTCTCCACTTTTGTTGTGGTGAAAAGTTTCCCCAAACTAAGGAATTTCCTAATCTATAAAAGTCTTCTTCTGCGGTAGCCAATCCTCGGATTGGTGTGCGGCAGTCTTCCATTCAGCTCTATTCTCTGCCCTCCTCTTCATATCTACATATCTCCTGCAGCCAACATCTTCCATTATCTGCTGCATTCAGTTGCAAGGGTTTCACCTAAAAATAATCCACGAAAACAAGCAAATATTGTCATCTATTATTTCGTGTATTCTATTTTGTGGCACACGTGATTTGCCTCTGATGGGAAAAGAAAATGATGGAGTTTTCTTTGATTTGTTGAATTTATGAATCGATTCTGGGGATGAAAAATTGAAGACTCATCTGAATAATTGTAACAGTAATGCAGTTTACACGTCGTCGATAATACAAAACCAACTGATATCTTTATGTGGTGAAGTTATTAGGGAGAATATAATAAGTGATGTGAAAAAAAAACTATAGCTTACTCAGTCTTAGCTTACGAAACATCAGACACTGCTGGGAAATTGTTGTTGTTGTTTAGGTTTTAGGGCGCGTCGACGACAAGGTCATTAGCGCCCTAACAAAAACCAGGCGTGACAACGTGGCGAAATTGCCGTCTGTGTGGCCGACTGTAAAGGGGTCGGCTACAGAGACAGCACAATAAAATACTAACATACTAACTAAATTACCGTCAGCGTGGCCGACTGTAAAGAGGTCGGCCACACAGACGGCAACATAAAATATAAAACTCTGACTAGAATATGAAATTACATACATTAACTGTTTGGCTGTAGATGGGCCAACCAGGTTAAAAACAAGTTAGATGGCTGGCTGTAAAACGGCCAGCCATATAACCAGTGTCACAAATAAAAACAGTACTTGGATTGGTGGTTGTAAACGGCCACCAATCCAATTAAAAACCTAGGCCGATCTGCCCAAAATTTTTGGGACAAGACCGGCCAAGCAACAAAACTTTAAAACCTTAGCCACGTTGTCACGGTCATCGCTTAAAATAAGGGACAGATCGTTGGCTAAGCCAACGTCTGCCCTTAGATCTAAACATAATACACATTCGGTTAAAATGTGGCGTACCGTCAAAGGTACGCCACATGCATCACACTCCAGAGGGTCCTCTCGGCGGAGAAGGAAACCATGTGTCA
The DNA here is from genome assembly GCA_031002005.1 of Vandiemenella viatica. NCBI lineage: Eukaryota > Metazoa > Arthropoda > Insecta > Orthoptera > Morabidae > Vandiemenella > Vandiemenella viatica. The sequence continues at coordinate 19,352,039 of JARYHS010008074.1, read as the reverse complement.
GAGGACAGTGCCCTATTCGGAGGCGAGTAAGGAGAACCTCATCCCTCCTCGCCTGCTGGAAGGAGCTGCTCCACGGCTGAACGGTCGGTTTGACCTGCCGGAGCTTGTTATGCTCAACTTCCAGCCACTGCCTCTGCCAAACATCAAAAACAAATCTCTTCACCGCCGAGGCAAGGTCTGACTTTGGGACCGGGTCAAAGTCGATTCGGACCTTGTCACAGGCTAACTTGGCAGCTTCATCAGCTGCCTCGTTCCCCCTGATTCCCACATGGCCTGGTACCCAGCAGAATACCACCTCCTTCCCACAAGATTGGAGGGAAAGGAGGGCGTCCTGGATGTCCTGGACTAGTCGGTCTGCTGGGTACATAGTTGCTAATGCCTGAATGCAACTAAGGGAATCACAGCATATGAGGTACTTCCTGTCGCGGCGTGCCTTCATATGCTGGAGCGACTTTAGCAGGGCATAGCACTCCGCAGTGTAAACACTGCACCTGCTATCCATCTTGTATTTGTAAGTCGCTCGAGGGAACACTACTGAACAGCCTACACTGTTAGCCTGCTTAGACCCATCCGTATACACCGGGGTGAAAGTGTGATATTGATTTAAAATATCGGTAAAAATATTAATAAAAACACTGTCAGCGGTTAGCAGTTTGTTATGCCGTGACAGTTCTAAAATTAATCTGGGCCTCTTTCAAAGCCAGGGAGGAGATTTACTCCAACCCTGGCGATAAAAAGAGGGAAGCTCGAATCCGTAATGTTCTAAAATAGCCTTCGTACGGTAGCTGAACGGTTTAGTGGCTCTATGCCGGTTGGTATAGAGCCGCTCGTAGCTGGGATGTAGAACTATGTCGTACACGGGACTGCCAGGTGTTATGGCAATATGCATATTGCGTCGCACCATGAGGAGTTGCCGGTGGATGGTAAGTGGTGGCTCGCCCGAGTCAGCACAAATGCTGACAATAGGGCTGGTGCGATATGCACCCGTGGCGAGCCGAATTCCTGCATGGTGGACACTATCCAGTATCCGAAGATAACTGTCCCGTGCCGAACCATATACGATACAACCATACTCGAGACGCGACCGTACAAAGGCTCGATAAAACTGTAGCAGGCAGGAGCGATCTGCGCCCCACGACCTGCCGCACAGACATTTTAAAATATTAAGAGCTTTTAAGGCCCTGCCTTTCACATCTTTGAGATGCGGAAGCCAGTTAAGCCTGGTGTCAAAAATGAGGCCCAGAAATCTAACTGTTTCAGTAAAACATAAAACGGTGTTCCTCAAGGTAAGGTGAGGCTTAGCTAAAAGGCTTCTGCTACGAGTAAAAAGTACACACCGGGTTTTCTCGGCAGAGAATCGAAAACCGGTGTGCACTGACCATTCATCCAGCCTGTTCAGCGCGAGTTGCATCTGCCGCTCTGCGCTTCTCAGGCTGGACGATGCGATAAAAATTAAAAAATCGTCCACATATAAGGAGAACCGAATGGGACTCCTTATAACCATAGATATACTGTTGATTGCGATAGCAAATAGGGTCACGCTTAAAACTGACCCCTGAGGAACACCGTTTTCCTGAATAAAAAGATCAGACACTTCGCTACCGACTCGGTACCGGAAGCAACGACCAGATAAAAATGATTTTAAAAAACGGGGCAGGTTACCCTTAAAACCCCATTCGTGCAACTGCTTTAAAATAACATGCCGCCAGGTAGTATCGTAGGCCTTCTTGAGATCGAAAAAGACACCCACAAGATGTTGGCTGCGAATGAACGCATCCTGTATTGCCGCCTCCAGGAGGAACAGGTTGTCCAAGGTGGAACGGAACTTCCTGAATCCACACTGAAAGCGGCTCAGCAGATTACGGGATTCAAGACACCAGACGAGGCGGCGGTTAACCATCCTCTCCAGTGTCTTACCCACGCAGCTAGTCAAGGCAATACTACGATAACTACCTGGCAACAATTTGTCTTTGCCAGGTTTTAAAATGGGAATTAGTGTTGCTTCTTTCCACGAGTCGGGGAAGTGTCCTCCGGTCCATATGTCATTAAAAGTATCCAGAAGGTACTCTTTAGCATCTTCACTAAGATGCCTCAGCATCTGGTACTGGATCAGATCAGGCCCTGGAGCAGTGTCATTAGCGCTATTCAACGCTGACTCCAGTTCCCAAAATGTAAATGGGCGATTGTATGCCTCTGTATTCGAGGAATCAAAGCACAGCGCGCGCCTCTCGGCAGCAACTCTTTGTCGCTGGAACCGAGGTTCAAAGTTGGCCGATGAAGTGACGGCGGCGAAGTTCTCCGCCATCAGCTGCGCTATGCTTCGTTCTTCGGTAATAATACGTCCATGATCCAGTAATCCAGATACTGGTGGGCGAGAGTACCTTCCGGATATACGGCGGATGGACTCCCATACTTTTGACGAAGGAGTGGAACGATTAATAGTGCTCACAAAGTTCTGCCATGACCTTTTCTTGCTGTCTTTAATAACTCGACGCGCCTTAGCTCTAGCAATACGAAACGCTGCTAGGTTGTCAGTTGTAGGGCACAACCTAAAACGACGTAGCGCCCGTCTACGACCCTGGATGGCGGACGACAATCGTCGTTCCACCAGGGGACGGGCGTCCTTCGCAGCGTTCCGGAGCTTTTCGGCATGGAGACGTCAGCTGCACGGTGAATCACTTCTGTGAAGTGATTCACCTTCTCCTGTATACTGCCACAGGGTTGTAGCAGTACAGAACGGCAGAAGAGCTGCCAATCTGCACCACTGACGTTCCATTTACGCCGGTTATTACCTCCTCCCCGCTCACACTCAACGTGCATCCAAACAGGGAAGTGGTCACTTCCATGTAGGTCGCGATCCACCTCCCAATGCACGGAGTCCGCGATTGAGGGGGAGCACAATGAAAGGTCGATGGCAGAGGATGATCCGGAAGCAGTGGTGAAATGAGTCATTTGCCCTGTATTCAGGATACAAATTTCCTCCTGCTCTATCAATCTTCCAACCACTCGGCCCCGGGGGCAATCGGTGGTAGAACCCCACAACGCACTGTGGGCGTTGAAATCTCCTAAAAGGGCCGAGTGAGTTGTCGTATAATGCCAACCAGGTCGTCGTAGTCGACGGACAAACTGGGTGGCAGATAGATAGAGCATACGGTCAGTTTTATTGGACCGTGTATTTTCACCGCTACTGCTTGTAATGGTGAGGTGAGAGCAACGGGCTCGGAATGGACGGTGTTTAAGACAAACACCGCCACTCCTCCCTTCGCTCTATCACCCTCGGTATCGTCTTTCCTGTACAGGTCGTAGCCTCTCAGCACCGGTTGGTGTGTCGGTCTAAAATGTGTCTCCTGCAGACAGAAACACAAGGGTTTAGACCGTACTAAGAGGTCTACTTCCTCTTTGTGAGCATGATAGCCATTTACGTTCCACTGTAGTATGGGAGCCATCTCACCTATTCAACCTCACCCGCCCCGGGTTGGGTGAGTCATCGTCCGCGGACTGCTGAGGAACGGAACCAAGTTCCTCCACCAGCATTTCGGTGTCTTCCGGCTCTGAAGACACTTCTGATTCAGTTTTGGCCTCGGAGGCTTGCGGATTGTTCTTCCGCCGAGGACTTTTCTCCCCCTTCTCCCTGCCAGATGGAGATCTGGGAGGAGAAGAGGAAGGTGACTTCACAAACTTAGTGGGGTCCGTGTTTTTAAACTTCGGACCCCGAGCCTTCTGCACAGTTTTCCATCCGCTACTGACAGATGGCATTGCGATTACTGCTTGTCCTGGGTTCTGTGTTGCATTGGAGGGAACCTCGGCTGCAGCTGAAGTAGCGGATGGCAGTGCTGCTGGTGGAGTTTCTGAACCTGCTGTCATGATGGTTGGGGTTGCAGGAAGTGCTGCTGCCGACGTCCGGGGTCCGTGGCGATAGGACCTTAACGGGCTTTGCGCCGCATTTGCACTGACACGCGCACATTGTGCTCGTGCCCGCGTCTACGATGGACGTCTGCGTTGCAACACTTTCCTTTCTGATGGGAGTTGACAAGGATTTTGCGAAGCTAGTGGCGAAGACGGGCGGCGCAAGCGCCTTAAAACGCTTCTTAGCTTCGCCATAAGAGAGTCGCTCCTTAGTTTTCAACTCCTGTACCTTTTTTTCATCAAGGTACACTCGACACTCCCTGCTCCAGGCTGGATGTGCCCCAGAGCAGTTGACGCACACCTGTGGGAGAGTACAAGCAATGCCTGGCTCATGTGCAGCTTTTCCACACTTCCCACAGGTGGGGTTGCCTTTGCAGGTCGCCGTCGTATGACCGAACCGGCTGGCACTTAAAACAGCGCATCGGGTCCGGTACATACGGGCGTACATTGAGATTCAAATAACCTGCTTTGATGTCTTTCGGCAACGTTGGAGTGTCGAACGTCAGCACGAAGGTGGCAGTCTTCTCTAGACTGCCGTTTATCCCTTCGTTTTATCTGGCGAACCTCGACCACATGTTCTGATGACCACTCCTTAAGGAGTTCCTCGGTCTCTAAATCGATTAGGTCCCGGCAGGTGACCACGCCTTTACTCGAATTCAGAGATTTATGGAGTTCGCACTTTACTGCGAACTCCCCGAGCTTCTCACACTTAAGGAGTAGGACAGACTGCTTGTAGGTTGATGTTTCAAGCAACAATGTCCCATTCATCAGCTTTTTTACTGATTTTAGGGTTCCTGCGAATACCCTCTAGACCTTTTTGAATGTAAAATGGAGAGATCTTTTCGAAAGATCCCTCCACCCGTGTCATTATAACGAAGGCATTTTCAATTAAATAATCCTTCCTGTTACTGTTTCCATTACCGGGAGGAGGGCTGTCTACCCTCGCCCGCTTGCCACTTCTTTGGGCGTTAGAGTTAGAATTCCCCTGCGACGTGCCCAAGCCGCAGGTAGAGGGAGATTTTTTGGGAGTTTTTGTTATTTTGTCCCACGAGTTCGGAGGAAAGGATGTCGAGTGACGTGGAGCCCCCGCATCACGCCACCAAGCCCAATACAACAGGGGTGCGGCAGGTGCCCCTGAGATTGTACGTTAGCGGGTGGTTTGCCTCACCACCCATCCACCTCCTCGGCACGTTACTCACCTTGAGGTTGAGGGGTTTTTTATAGAGGTTTTTACCGTCCTCGCGATCCGGGCGATGAAGCCAAGATCCCCGTTCTCCTAGGCACACAACGTTCCACTGCCACGCCCTACAGTGGTCGTTGAAGCATGGTAGGAGTTTACGGTGTGGGAAACTTGCGGCGCTCACAAGTTTCCAGCTCGGGCACCGCGGCTGCTGGGAAAGAACAGTTATCGCTTGGACTGAGATTCTATGATGAAAGCAAAGAAAAAATTTGTAGGTTTTGTGGAGCTAAAAATTGCCAAAATTGAATATAGAAAGTTGTTGGAAACGAAGGATTGGTCCCAAATAACACCGAGTCAGCATAATATGACAAGAAAAATATTACTATATCATTCTGCCATTTGAAGAGAATCAATTTCCAACATTTTTTTGTCACCATTCGATAAGGTCTCAAAATTTCGTGACTACAACTATTAAACATACTGTAGAAAATGCCATGTGCCCTTCATACAGATTTTCTTGTCAAATTCCTTCTATATCGATATAGCCATTTGGTCGTCAAAAGGTAACAAAAAGACAGAGACTTCCGTATATAGTATTACTACTGCGGTTCACACACACACACTCACTGACTGCGCACAACCCGTGAGGAATCATTATAATGTAAAAAAGTGTACACCTACAGCATTGCAAGACTACCTACGATTTGCCTCGCATTCACCCCTAACTTTGTCATATGTACAGTTTAACACTCAATCCGAATAACCTATGGCACAGGCGTGACTCTTACGATCAAAAACAATTTTTAAAAATCTTAGCCTCCACGGAGATTTGAACCGGGGACCACAACCCAAACATTTGTAAGCAAGTGCTTTAGCCACTGAGCTGTCTGCCCGACACACGGAAACGCAGTACAGAGACTTCCATATTCAACGCGTCTTGTCTATCGCCATTCAGTAATATTTCGAAATTATGAGATAACATGCATTATTTATACAGATAATTTTTCAACCTAATGTAGACACTATTTTTCTCCTTGGTTCAAAGGATAAGTGTGCAAAGTTTCATCGAGATCGGATGGATTTGTATGAAAAACTTTATATATATAGATATACATACACACATCAGAATAGGCAGAAAGGTCGTCTCATGTTGCCAACCAAAGATGGCTTACATTGCAAAATGATCAATAGATTTCCAGGAAACCACACTTAAAAAAATTCAGTCTAAATATAATTCAAATCACATTCACAATACAAGAGGATTATTTCACTCCCCCTCACGTCTTGTTGAAACAAAACAATTATTAGCTCAGCCATCTCATGATATGTAGTCACCAAATATATGTTAATCTCACCCAAGGAAGAATGTTTATTGCAACAGAAAAATCGTTCTCAACAGAAAGTAGCTGGTTGCTAATTACAAACAATCATCACTAATATTTCTCTACAGCAGATAGCATGATACTGTTTCAAATAAAATTATGGTGGTTACTCTATCAATATTTAAAAAATTATTTGCTTAAAAAGTTAAGAACTTTATTTTATACGAAATTGCCAGAGCTCCGTTGGCAGGAACAAAGTGCCTGGGGGATATCTAACTGTAAAGCCCAAACACAGTGTTCCCCCCGATTCTCACCACGAGGAGGTGGAGATGGACTTTGAGAATCATTTTTACTAACAAACATTCATCCCACAAATGCAACTGAAACAATAGCACTTAAAATTTGAAACAGCAGATGTGAAAAAAGTAGGACAAAATTTTAATGATGCTTTGTAAGATCAAATTACTAAAACTAAACTAGAACTGATGCTTACCTTTTCTCATTACTACCCTTCACCCTCCTTATTCAATTGCAAGTTTACATTGCGATACGGTGAATGTATAATTGTGTGCGTTATTGCTGTTGCACTTCATACTGAAAGAGTATGATGGAATAATTGTGAAAACGTATGCTACACGAAATACGAATGTAAACAATGTTGTTATTACCCAAAATGTAATTCACGATGCATTTAATGTGTTTAAGCGTATCTGCATAGTTTCATTTTTTGAGGCAATATCAGTTGAGATTGATGTTAAAATACCCACCTCGTACCAGAATATTCTTCTTCTAACAAAAAGTTTGAAGAATTTTGTTATAGTTAGTAATTTCACGAGTGGCATTTAAAATGCGTATCAAGATGTACACTACTCCTAAAACTTCCACTTGCACTGCTTTATCAAAGGTAATATAATAGACCATCTATGTATATGTTCTACGGGGAATGAGCTGTCGGTAGCTGAAATTAAAACTTTACACTACTAAGCTACAAAGTTAACATAAAACCACATAAATATGCTGTAGCAAAACAGGTATATAAGAAATAATAAATCCGCGCCAATCTATATACAACAAACAATAATGGCGAATCGTCTCTATAATAAAGCAGGCAGTGTACTGTGTAGAGAAGGGTCATAAATAACTAAACGGCTACAAATAACCGTTATTTTAAAAACGCCGTTTAGCAGGTAGCGGCAAAAACGATAACTGGAGTTATTCAAATAATTGTCAGCACCTCTTTTTCTTTCTTTTTTTTTTTTTTTTGCTTTAGCCTTAAACTAATTTAGCCAGTTACATTGAATAATGGAGCTCTCGTATTTATATCATGCCTTCAGTTTTATGCCCCGGCTACACGCTCCGTCTTGCATGTGCAGGTAAACCGCGCAGTGAAAAATTGTGAAGAGTGGCCACACGGTACAGTTAAGCTTGTGCAAACCAAGTGTTTCGATAGCTGTGAGCCTGTGACGATGTGGCCAACAGAAGAGGTTTTTTTAATGGAAGCATTATTTTATTGTTTGCTTATAAAGAAACAACAGACACATAACCGACGCCGTAGGAGTAAGTGAAGTAAAAAGTGGTTTTTACGGAGAAACATACTGTATATTCTCATGTCAACTTAATTAAAGATTTAAGAGAAGATCTGGAAGACGGGGGTGGTTATGATGAAGCAGCCTATGAAGAGTTACTGCTGTTAGCGACACCGATAACTAAAAGAAAAGATACTGTTATGCGCCAGTCTATATCTCCTTAAAGTACAGGTTAGTCTTTCATGAGGTTTCTAGCAACTGGCAGGATTTACAGGGACCTCAGATTCTCAGCAGTGATTTCTCATCATTATCCATGTTTTTCAATTCAAACAAAACAAGAAAAATGAAGAATTATGAGCTCTGTGGCAGTAGCATCTCCTTTTAAAGCACTAAAATCCTGTTGCAAACACAATAATTATTTACCTCTGATTCCAGGAATTGTAAATTAGATATTGTGGTCCGAGCAGCTCCGTGGTCATATAAAAATTCTAACAAATCATAGTACCATAAGGATGAATGGTAAATGTTGTCTCTACCGACACCTGACTTGAGAGAATTCTTAACTTTGGTAATTTCTTTCCGATGACTTCACAAGGAATTTATTTATTTTTTGTCACCATGTCCCTTGTTGTAATTGGTTCCACCTGAATTGCAATAAATATAACATTTTTTAAAAATAATAAAAGTATTGCGTATGATAACTTAAATAATACATAACAATGTAAACATTCTTATAAATCTAAATTACATGTACTTACAGGTTCAAAAATAGTTTTATTTGCATTACAATGAAGGTACTTATGAATAATTAACTATACATTGTATACATACCACTTTTAATTTTTCATTCATTAAATGATAAGCTTAGTTTTTTTTTTTTTTTTTTTTTTTTTTTTTTTTTTTTTTTTTTTTTTTTTTTTTGTTCTTGTCAAAATATTTCTATGATTTAATCTTCCACAATGCTGGCAATGTTTTGTACAATTCTATAAACTGAATTACAAATTCCTTTGAATACTTTCGTACGTCACCCATTTCACTGTTGAAAAAAACTTAGCAAACCCAAAAACCGTGCAGTCAAATCTTTAGCGTGTCAAAGATTGCTCAAGCCGCTCTTTCGAGTTTGCATGCGCTACCATGTTGCCGTCCACACGCTCCGTCTTGCATGCGCAAACTAGTTTCCAAGCTTAGTTTGAAAGCAGTCTTACTACATAACGGCAACATTCTTCCTTCCATTCCCATTGGACATTCCGTTTACATGCAGGAAACTTACGGGAATGTGAAATTACTTCTTGAGTCAATCAAATATGAGGATCATAAATGGCAGATCTGTGGTGACTTGAAAGTTTTTGCTGTACTCCTGGGCATGCAATAAGGCTAAACCAAGTACTGCTGTTTTATGTGTTTGTGGGACAGTCGATATAGAAGCTCTCACTACATAAAAGACAAATAACCTTCAAGAAATCTAATTCCCGGCGAGAGAAATGTCCAAAATGAGCCTCTAGTTGATCCAAATAACATTCTGCTTCCACCCCTGCAAATTAAGCTGGGATTAATGAAGAACTTCGTGAAAGCCATGAACAAGGATGGAGAGGCTTTCCAGTACCTTAGAGCAAAATTTCCAAGACTGAGTGAATCAAAGGTTAAAGAGGGAATCTTTGTGGACCCTCAAATACGCACAATAATGAAGGACCCTGCTTTTGATAAAGTTTTGGAAGGGAGGATTTCTAGGCAACAGAAAAGCCGAGAACTACCAACAGTTGGTGAAAGAACTCCTACAAAAGTACCATATCCTTGGATGAAACATGTCTCTGAAACTTCATTTCCTACACTCCCATCTTGATTTTTTTCCTAAAAACTGTGGAGCTGAAAGCGATGAGCACGGTGAGAGGTTTCACCAAGACATCTCTGTAATGGAACGCAGATATCAGGGTCGTTGGGATGAGTCAATGCTGGCCGACTACTGCTGGACTCTTACAAGAGATGCTCCGGCGTTGACATACAAGAGGAAATTCAAAAGGAAACGTTTGCAAGAATAGGCTAAGAATAACCACTGCTTTATGAAAAATGAACATTGTTTAATGAAACATGCCTATTATATTGTATTTATTACATAGGAATTTCTTTTCTTCTTCAATTTGCTTTTAAATCGATGTGTGGGATGTTGTGTGTGTTTCTCCAGTGGGCTGTATTGTATCTTGAAAACAAGAGCTAATAAAAAAATTCATTTACATCAGGAATATGCAACGCTAAATAAGGAAATACATAAACACAAAACAAGGAATAGGAATAATTTTCATTTAGAGTGGCACAAGAAAGCTCTATACCAAAATAGTGTACTCTACCAGCCTAAAATTCTGTACAACTCTCTTCCTGAAAACATAAAACAAATATCAAATTTACATAATTTTAAATATAAGCTAAAAAGATTTTTATTAGTCAATAGCTTCTATAGCGTCAATGAATATATGAACCATCGAGAAATGAACAAACATGATTAAATTATTTTGTATTGTAACTTGTAAAACATTGAAATATTAATTTAACTTCAGTTGAACATATGTATTTCATATGCTGCTTGTATTGACTGTGCAATTTTAAGTATGATAATGTTATAATATGATATCGAAATAAAATTGTCTTAGGCTTAGTATCTATGCTGTCCATGGATATTGTATATTCTCTGTGGTGAATAAAACAGAAGATGCTGTTGCATTCTTGCTTAACCGTGAAACGGACGTGTTTTAATAGGTTATGGGCCCAGACTGTGACCCAGAGTTATTTTCTTCGCTATTCCAGTAAACAGAATACGGAAAAGTCGTAATCTTATAAATAATTAGTTACGCGCTTGAAGATGGCTTCGAATTTTGTAGTTAACGTGCCTAAGCTTAAAGGCAGAGACAACTACGATGTATGGGCTTTTGCAGCGGAGAATATGTTGGTGTTAGAAGGCATGTCCGGCTTAATAAAGGAAGAAGGAAGTACTAGCACTGCAGCCGCAGATGATGCAAAGGCGAAAGCGAAGCTGATTCTTACAATTGATCCAGCGTTGTATGTGCACGTAAAGCAAGCTAAAACAACGAAGGAGCTATGGGCGCAGCTTAAAACTATGTTTGACGATTCCGGGTTTACACGAAGAATAACCTTACTTCGTCATCTTATATCAATCAGGCTTGATAATTGTGATTCAATGACGTCGTATGTGACAGATATTATTGAGACATCGCAAAGATTAAGTGGAACTGGATTTGATATAAACGACGAATGGATTGGCTCGTTGTTACTGGCAGGTTTACCAGAACGATTTTCACCAATGATCATGGCGATTGAACATTCCGGGATTCCTATTACGGCGGATGTTATGAGGACAAAATTGATCGATATGGAGATGTCAGATTCGAATGAATCAGAGACAAAAACCGCTTTCGCTTCCAAAGGTTGGCAGAACCATAGAAGCAAGACTGCTAACAGACAAAACAAAAGCGGAAACTACGTCGCGGAAAAGTCAAATGTCAAAATGACAGGAGTTAAATCCATCACTTGTTACAGGTGTAAACGAAGTGGGCATTACAGGAATCAATGTCCTTTGCTGGTGAAATCAGATGAACCTAAGCAATCCAATGCATTTAGTGTTGTTTTTCTATCCGGCAAGTTTTGTAAACAAGATTGGTATATTGACTCCGGCGCAAGTTCTCATATGACGCCGAATGAACATTGGATAAAAAATGCATTGTATTCGTCAAGTGAACCAGAAGTTATTATCGCTGACAAAACCAAAGTACCTGTGCTGTGTACCGGCGATGTAGAAATAACTTCAGATTGTGGTTATGATATTACTGTGAAAAATGCATTGTGTGTGCCAAGTCTGACGACTAACCTCTTATCAGTGAGTGAACTCATAAAGAACGGTAATAAAGTTCATTTCGATTCACAGAATTGTTTCATACATAATATGAACGGTGAATTGGTGGCTATAGGAGAACTTATTTGTGGTGTTTACAAGTTGAAGGTAAAACATAAAATGAAAAGTGAGCACAGTTTATTGGCTGCTCCTGTGTTAACTGATGGTTATACGTGGCACCGAAGACTCGGTCATATAAATAGTGCAGATATGAATAAAATGAAGTCTGGTGTGGTTGATGGACTTAGTTATCCTGATAATTTTCAAACGGGAAAAAACAGTTGTATCGTGTGCTGTGAGGGAAAACAGTCAAGACTTCCGTTCAAAAATATTGGAGAAAGAAGTACAGAGACATTGCAGATTATACATGCTGATGTGTGTGGCCCAATGGAACATAAATCCTTAGGTGGTGCACGATATTTTTTATTGCTGGTGGATGACTTCAGTCGCATGGCATTTATTTACTTCTTGAAAGCTAAAAGTGAAGTATTTAGCAGATTTAAAGAATTTAAAGCCTTGGTAGAAAACCAAAAGAATAAGAAAATTAAAATATTTCGCACTGATAATGGCTTTGAATTTTGTAATAATGAGTTTACAGATTTTCTGAAGAAAGAAGGTATTATTCATCAGAAAAGTAACCCTTACACGCCAGAACAAAATGGTCTGTGTGAAAGACTGAATCGCTCAATAGTTGAGAAAGCAAGATGTATGTTGTTTGATGCAAAGCTGGATAAAAGATTTTGGGGAGAAGCAGCAAACACAGCCGTGTACTTAAAAAACAGATCAATTGCATCAGGAACTCAAGACAAGACACCATATGAATTGTGGTATGGCAAGAAACCTGATGTAAGCCATATTCGTATATTTGGCAGTGATGTAATGGTCCAAGTTTCCAAAGAAAAACGTTTAAAGTGGGACAAAAATTCACATAAACACATTCTTGTTGGATATTCAGAAAATATGAAAGGTTATAGAATTTATGACTACAAGAAGAAGAATATATTAATATGCAAGGATGTGGTTATTATGGAGAGTAGAAAAGATAATAAATATGAAGAAATTAGTGTTTCAGTGGGGGAGTCTGGTCAAGAAGGACAATTGACAATAACAGACAAACCAGAATTACTGAAATCAGTTTCAGTGGGGGAGTCTGCTCAAGAAGAACAGTTGACAGGAACAGGCAAACCAGAATTACTGAAATCATCTCAATCATACTATGCTGAAGTAGAAGGTGAAGATAACTTGGAAGAAAGTACTGCAGCTGAGAGTGTGGAAATTAAGACATTGCCTAAAAGAATAAGGAAACCGCCTCAGAGATATGGTACAACTTTATTAAGTGTATCCTGTAAAGAAGAAGGCAGCTGTGTTCCAGATGATATCATCAGAGAATTCCAGCAAGTGATGCAGAAGATGAAGGCAGTTATGGTCAGACAGGAGAATCGCATCCAAGCCCTGGAGGCAAGGCTGATGGCTTCAACATCAAGTGCAGTACAAGTGGGTGTTTGAATAAGAAAGGTTGAAAGTGTGATATCATGCTAGGTCAGTGGATAAATGTTTTTGCCAAATAGCAAGTATAGATTATCATGAAACCTTTTCATTGGTTGTTAGACACTTTATTTGCAATTGGTGTACAATTATGGTTAGGTATTTAAATGTAACTTCAGGGGTATCTGAAGGAAGATATTTACATGCATTTACCTGTCAAGCCCTGAAGCAGAATATATGGCTTTGTCAGAGAGGCAGTATATTTAAGACATATGTTATTTGAAATCACGGGCAATGTGTGTATGATTACTATCTTTAGTGACAGTCAGAGTGTATTGAAGGTTACAAGTAATCAGTGAATACACAAGAGGTCTAAACATATTGATGTTCGTTACCATTTTGTCCGCGATTCTGTATTAAATAAATATATTAAGCTTGAATACATGCAAACTGCTGAAATGCCTGCTGACTTGCTCACAAAAGCTCTGTGTGCCCCAAACATTACAAACTTATGGAGAAAATAGGATTACTAAGTAATATATTGTAATGTTCTGTGAGGCTGTAACTTATTTCGATATAGTGGGGGTGTTATAATATGATATCGAAATAAAATTGTCTTAGGCTTAGTATCTATGCTGTCCATGGATATTGTATATTCTCTGTGGTGAATAAAACAGAAGATGCTGTTGCATTCTTGCTTAAACCGTGAAACGGGACGTGTTTTAATAGATAATTATAATAATGATATGTAATCCTGTATTCTGTTGAAAAATTATATTGTAATGCTTATTGTAAATACTGATGACTTGTCCTATGTCATAAATTATGACTTCATGGATCAAATAAAATTCAATTCAATTCAACATATTCGCTTTTTTTTTTTTTTTTTAACCCAAAATTAGTAAGAATTGACTATCTAGAACCAGGAAACTGACAAAAATATTTTTTTTTGTTGGCTAGTGACATCAGTGCTCGAACTTATAAATGAAATCCCACTGAGCTAGAAGACCCAATTATAAAAGTCTTATGTACAAAAGGCATATTTGTCTGGAACCATATGTGTTCATTCAAACTTTGTACTGTCTTTTAATTTTTCAAATGGCATTTAAGAACCATGGCGCCCGAATTTTGTATAATAAATCAAACTTAATTTGATTCTGTTATCACGAGATTATTGTGATTAAATAATTAAATTAAATGTTGTTTAATTCATGTAATTTTGGTACCGATTATTTAAGTTAACTCTTAACGTAACATTCATTGTTTGTTTGCTTGGATAAAATGGCTAATTGTAGCTATGGCGTTGCTTTGCCATACATACTGTTAAATTCCCCCAGCCTGTGATTGCCAGTGATACTCAATAAATACCTCTTTTGTGATAATTTACCTGTGAACCTGAAAATAATCAAAGTTCTTGCATAATATTAACTTTAAAGTACACAGAATTTTAAAATGTTAGCCACATTATTTAAAATAAAGGACAGATCATTGGCTAGGCCAACGTCTACCCTTAAGGGGAGACGGAAGGCACCTGGGTTCAAAAATTCGATTTTTAGATTTTAGCGTATTTGAACTGCCTGGTATTTTCTGAGTAAAACAGTTTTTGTTTTATATAAATCCGACAATTTTTTCGTGAGTTATGATGGTTTTCCTGACGCTCTGTGCAATCTCGTATTTAAACGCCACGCCTTCCGTTTGGCGCCATGC